>OX336393.1:520475600-521075600 GCA_946902985.2 Meconema thalassinum | reverse complement strand
TATTTTACCAGTATGTTCGCGCTACCTCAGCTGGTTTCTTGTCGACAAAGAATGTGCCAACATTAATTTCATGCTATAGATCGCAATGTTAGCAAATGCTTTGTTCTTCGTTGAACATCAAGTTACTTTTTTCTTTCATTCTTTCTTTCTTAGTCGTTTACCCTCCAGGTTGGTGGAACCCACGGACTCAGCGAGGAAACTCACCACTACCGCCTCTACGGGCAGTGTCCTAGAGCTGGGAACATCTAATCGGAAGGGATACAACTGGTAAGGTGTGATTGACACCTCGCCCAGACGGCCTCACCTGCAAAAAGAACATGGGCCTCATGAGGGAAAGTAATGGATGGCCAGGATGGATAGGCAAGGACGAGGGAAGGAGGCGGCCGTGGCCTTGAAGAAGGTACCATCCCGTCATTTGCCCGAAGACGAAGTGGTAAACCACGGAAAACCACTTCGAGGATGGCTGAGGTGGGAATCGAACCCCCTCTACTCATTTGGAACACCCAAGGCTGAGTAGACCCCGTTCCAGTCCTCGTACCACTTTTCAAAATTCGTGGCAGAGCCGGAAATCGAACCCAGGACCTCCGGGGCGGCAGCTAACCATGCTGACCGCTACGCTACGGAGGCGACACATCAAGTTACTACGAAGCAAAAACATGAGCCATATTGGGAAATGTATTGTTTATACTGAACCCATGTACCATGGCCTCAAAGAGAGTCGAATCCATGTACTTTGAGAAAAGAATGAAAGAATCATACAGTTTCTAAGGGAACGGAGAGAGATTTCAAGCCAGGATTATAGCTTAACATTGTGCAAGAGCTAGGGCCAGGTGTTCCTTAGATGAGCTCATGCCTCTTGACATTTATAAGGAGCCAGTCATGGATATTATTAGAACGAGTGGAAAGTTTTGACTGTAAGACGAAGAAACTGGACTCGGAAATTGCTCTTACGTTGCAGGATTATGGCAACCTCGCTGCTGAGTCAGAACAGGAATAATTAAATTTAACCCGTTTACGAGTATAAAAATAAGTAAACAGATACAGTACGGTGAATCAATTTGGATTAGAGATTTTTTTGTAAAGAAAAACCTTGTAAAAATTGCACAGGAGAAAACTGCAAACGCAAGTAGACGTCATTGGGGGTTCACCGAGACCCAATGAGTGGGAGAATAAAAAAAGAACAGCACCACCCACACAGATGAGGACGAGAAATTAATTAATATCTCGGAAATGCACGATCGATTTCTATGCACAGGAAGATTATTTTACGTTTGGAAGACGAGCTTTCTGGAGATACGATTTTTATAATTGTGCGACAATTAGTTCAAAAGTTGGTCACGAAAAGGACTAGGATTTTATCTTTTTGTGACTAAAAGGTATAAAACTCCTGGCCCCACCAAGCCAATCATGCAGTTATTCTGACAGCCCGTGAGGGGTGTTACTCTGCATCAGTTCATCAGTCTACGAGCATTCCGTGAGTGGAACTGCTGCACCACATCGTATACGCAGTATTCAAGAGCCCGTGAGGGGGACGTTAAGCTGTATCAGACATTGATCCAGAGCCTGTGGGAGGCTATGCTACAAGTTCACCGAGTGTAGACCAGTTACGATATAAGTACGCTACGCTGAGGGTTAGCAGTTCGAGACTTTGAAGAGTCCTAAATTATAAAGAACATTAAATATACGGACTTTAAAGCAATATCGCCAAAGTAAGACACAGCGATCAGTAGGGAACTTCGAGTTCCAGAAGAACACTAGTTCAATACAGTTACGAAGTTATAAGAACTCCAACAAATAAACGGCGTTACGTCTAGTAAAGACATTGTTAAAGACATTAAGTCCGGTAAAGGAACTAAACAGTAATTACGATCGCGAAAGATAGGAGTTCAAGCGAAAGGAACTCAGGAACTTAGTTTCGAAACCAGAGGGAAACGTACTCTAGTGAGAAAACGTCAAAAATATACGATAGACAGTATACGGTCCTCGAAGGGAGGCCAAGATATAGAAACTAAACGGTACGATAGACAGTATACGGTCCTCGAAGGGAGGCCAAGATATAGAAACTAAACGGTACGATAGACAGTATACGGTCCTCGAAGGGAGGCCAAGATATAGAAACTATAGGGTGCGATAGACCACCATATATAAATAGAGGTGACGGCAAAGAAAAGACATTTATCGCCTAGTTAAAGCAGATAAAGTAAAGCCGAGTAATAGACAATAGAAGCGGTTTTGAGAGACTGAAACCAGTAGTTTCCATTGTAGGAGAGAGAAACTTTGAACGAGTAAAATCACACGTCCAATGCAGGTCGATAGGATTCACATCAGGGATCATCAACAGCCGACAGAAATTGTAAAAATCGTTGAGATACACCCGTGTGATAGGAGTGAAGTGTAAATATTGTAAGAAAAGAAATAAGAGTATCATTTTAAGTGTTTTAGGTAAAGTGAAGGCGTTTTATGCACAGTGATATGTGTTATAATATGTACCAGAGTAGTATTTTTTAGTGTTTTAATGTGTGTTCAAAACGGATACACCAGTGTATTAAAAAAAATGTTCTCAGTGTTAAATATAGTGAATATGTGTCAAGAAATTTCTGTACATAAGATGAGATTGTACAATATGGAGTAGGTCAAGAAGGTGGGCCAAAATGTTACATCAAACGAGAATAAAGGTCAGAAAGCGACCTTAAACATGTAAGTAAAGATTTTCATTATGTTTTGGTGTCGGGAAGAATTTTGTGTACAATTCCACCGGAGTTTTTGAGTAGAAGGGATGTTTTTAAATGAATAATAACTAAATAAGAACGCGATCTGAACGAAAATAAAGTTTTAAGAAATAATAAATAATTATGTGAAATAATAAATCCTGTAGAGGAAAGGCATGGAATAAAATGTCAGTATTTAATGAATGTTATAAAAAGCAAGCGTGATAATAATAATTATAAAAAAGATATTTACATAAAGGTAAATTTGAATTATATGAAAGAAATAGCTTTTGAGCTTTTGTAAGGAATGAAAATATGATGTGAATAACGAGGTAAAGAAATCTAAATAAAGATTAAATTGAATGATATAAAAATATAGAGCGTTGAAGCCTTAACAAATGTACAAGACATGACGTGAATGCATGTTCTTAAAAAGGGAGCGATTTATTGACAACGGAAAAGATTAATATAAGAATTAAGATATGTATCAACTGTTACGATGAAATTTATCAGTTCTTTGGAAGACATTCGGCCGTCAAGTAATGTTTAGCGTAATGGAACGCAATTAAATAAAAAGTCACGCTAGGAACGCGTAAAAGTTAAAGTACTTGGTAAATTACTTATGGAGGGTAGTTGATTGCAGTGAATTGAGATATGTTGTAAGTCCTCTAAATTGTGACGTGGATCACGAGGCCATGTGTGTATTATAAAAGGGAGCTAATGTATGGTATTATTGAGCGTAGGTCCTGTAAGCTACGGCTTGACCCTAAATCGCGTTTTGTATAAGTCCTCTGATGTGGAAATGTTCCCGAGGCATGTTAAGAGATTCGAACCTAGAATCCTTTGTTGTTAAAGCCCCTAATTATTCGTCGTAGAATGTGTATTAATCTTCCCAATCAATGAGGACCCTCTCATAATTAATAAATGCCAAGGTTATGAATGTGGTTTATGAGCCAAAGAATATTGTTGAATGGAAATAAGCGAGTAAAAGCCAGGTCTCTCCACAGAACTGAGAATAATGTGAAGGTTTGTTTTAAAGCATTGAAGAGAGCTGCCACCGTAGGGTAGGCAGAGAGTCGCTTTCCTTGTCATAAATCACGCCCGAGTATAATGGCCTGGCCCTCATAGAGCGAGGGTGGGTAAAAACCGTCTTGTAAGATGTGTTAAATACACCGTGAGTGTTTAAAGTTGTTAATGACCCGGGCGTTGAACCGAGGTCCTTGTAGATTGATATTATCGCTTGCCAATTCAGATCGTAGTTTTCTTATGTGATAATGGTCTTATAAGACAAATGAATTAAATAAAATCCCTATTGTAATATTGTATGGAAAAGAAGGAATCCACGAGTTTTGTGAAGATAACTAGGTTTCGGGAGTGATCATAGTTTTTGACTTTGTCAAGTAATCTTTATAACTCTGGAGTACACAAATAGTTTTCCCGATCACCGTAGTGAATTTGCAAAACTTGAGAGAGATAGTAAATATGGAGAACATGTGATATGCCCAAATATTGAAGTGAATAATTAACATGTAATTTTAAATGTAATTATACATTTTTTTGAGAAGATAATCTCGTGAATTGTGGTTATAATGAAACCCACCTATTTAATATAACATTTGTGTTAGCTCATGGACTCCGAGTTCATTTGGAACCGGAGTAGTTGTAATTTGTCTAGTGGCTTCAACGTGGGGCTTCTAGCAAATCTTCAATTTTGGCGCCCAGTACGCAGGGATGAGTTTTCCTAGGGAAAACCCGAGTTTTCTCGAAAAATCAAAATTTTCATTTTTTGAAATAAATGGTTTTTCGAAATTTTGAATTTTAAATACTTCCATAAAGGTTTTTGAGTTTGAAGAAGAGTTTCAAAAGGGTACGGTGTAGTAAACACCCGTACCAAAGTAAATTTTTAAAGAAATTGGGACACAATGGTTCAGATTACTATCTCTCAAGCATGTATTAGCGATGTGGCATGGGTAGCCCACTATATTCTAATAAGATGGCATTGAGTGAGGAGATGCAACGGCTCTTGGAGGCCATAAACAGTAAGTTGGATAGCCAACAGAGTGAAAATAACCAAAGGTTAGGATCTATAAATGAGAGTTTGGGGTCACTAAAAACAAATAGTGATAACCTAGGAACTAAATTAGAAGCTATCGAAGCTAAAAGTGATAACATGGGAACTAAATTAGTAGATATCGAAGCTAAAAGTGATAACATGGGAACTAAATTAGAAGCTATCGAGGTTAACTGTATAAAAATGAACGATGAAGTGAAGGCTGAAATTGAGGGAATAAAAAGGGGGTCAAATGGACTCAGAGAGGTTTTAGAAGAAACAATGAATACCAAATTTCAAGGTTTTGACACTAAGTTTGAGAGTAAGTTAACTGAGTTAAAAGAGGAAAATAAAGGATTTCATTCAGGATTGCAAGCCCAAATAAATACTATGAACAAAAATATGGGAGAATCACAAAATGAATGCCGAGAAAATTTTAAAATTTTAGAGGATAATTTTGGTACTATAGAAACTAAATTAAATAGCATGGAAAAAGCATGTAAAGAAAATGTAGAGTAATGTGAAAAGAAACTTGTAACCCAGATCCAAGATGTGCAGGAAAAATTAGAAGCTCAGATAAAATCTAACAGCGATATCTGTAAAACATCCCGGGATGAAATAAAACAAAGTGTGAATGAGCTAGGAACCCGATTTGGAAAGGTTGAGGAGAAAGTAGGGACCCTCGAGAACAAAATTGGTGTAGTTCAGACCGAAGTAACTGAGATGAAAAATCAAAATGAAAAGGATGCGCGGTATATGAAAAGTCAATTTGAGCTGTTTACCGGGCAGGTAGATGATAACTTAAAGAAGTATGATGAAGATGAAATAATAACTATTCAGGAGTTAGCTGAATTGAGGAAAGCTAAAATTCCGGAATACAAAGAGATATTAGAGGTTAATCAGAAGAGATATGATGAATACATATTAGCAGAGGACCTCAAAGCAAAAGAAATGGCTATCCCAGTCATAGATGAAAGAGTTGCCCAAGTTGAAAAACAAGCCGAAATTGAAGAAGAAAAAGAAGTAACGGTGCCGGAAGAGCCCATAATTGAGATTAGAGAAGAAGAACAAGAAGTGGAGATTGCAATAACTCCAGTGGAAACTGAGGAAACCTTGGAGATCTTTCCAGAGAAACCAATGGAAATTCAGGAGGAAATCGTGACTTCAGAACAGGAGGACAGCCGAATTGAAAACGAGCTACAAGGTAAAGGAAATCATTTGTATGGGAAAATCGAGCTGGAAGAGCAAGAGATAATCCCAGAACAGGATATAACCAAAGAATTGATAGTTGAAGAGACGGAAATAAAAATTCCTGAAGAAATGGAGAAGGTAAAAGAAACGATAATAGAAACGATCGTCGAAGCACCGATAGAAACAGAGGTTCAAGATTTCACAGAAAGTGAAAAAGAAAAGCCAAAAGAACTTCAGGATAAGAAAGATAGGAAACAATTAGAAGGAGAAGAGGAAAAATTGAAAGCACAGATCCTTGAATTATTGATTAAATATCAGGACTGGCAACAAAAGAAAAGAGAAATGGAAAGAGGTCCAAACACGAGCCAAGAAAACCTCAAAGGAAAAGATGAGATTGTTGGAGATAATGAAAAGAAGGAAGGAGATGCCTTTGAAGAAAATCAGGAAAGAGGAAAACCGCAATTGGCAGTCGGTTTACAGGAAAACAGATACCCCATGGAAACTAGGAAAGGAGGAGAGATAATGTACAATGCCTTGGAGGAAGAGGACGCTCAGGCATATTTCAGTTGGAAACTTCGTAAAAAGAAAGGGAGTGATAAAAGGAAGAGACAGAATGGAGATCTGAAGGATCTAAAGAATTGGAAGAGTCGAAAAAAGAAATACTCTTTCGAAATACCATCCCGATGCGAGACGAGAGGAAAAGAATTATTCCATTGGAACCAACGGGTTAAGCCAGATGCAACCGTTGAAGAATAAAAGGAATAAAATTAATTTTGTTTGAAATACCATCGCAAAAAGAGATGAGGAAGGTGGTAGAAAACCGAAAAGAGTCAGGTAAGCTTAGACCGAGCTCTTAAGAATTAAAATGAAATTTTACAGACTTGAGGAGTCTGACAATAATAATGATGATGTTACGGGTAAAGCCAGTTGCACCCGTAATGCGTAAAAAGAAGGTCATTAAGTTGACAATACGTAATAAATAGAGAACAGACCGACAAGAAGTCCGTCTTATGAAAAGAAGAAAAAAGACAAACTGTTTGACGCAAGCCTGGAGGGTGCATACCAGACTAGAGGAAGACTAACAAAACACCCGAACGTGACAAGAAATTTATGACCCTGAGTGTAGTCGACCACTAGGGGAATGAATGAATGAATGGGACCTTTAAGAAAGACCCATACAAATATAAACCAGAGAGGAAGGGAACTTTAAAGAAATAATTGATTTTATTGAAGAAGAAAATTTCAATTTAAGGAAGGAGAATGATGAAATAAGGGAACGGATAGGGATAGACCACACCCGAAAAGAAGAATGAGGTTCTGGAAACCTGATATCCAGACAAATAAAAAGGAGAAAGAAAGGGTAGGGTAGAGCGTACCCAACCGACACAATTACCGGATATGACTTAAAAAGATGAAAGGAATCAAATTATCGTGGGATTTTTTAGGAATAAAGAAACAAAAAGTACGGAGAACGTTATAATGGCTTCGACTATTAAAGGAAAAATAAGATTTTTATAAATAATTGAAATAAATTTCCTCAAAATTTTTCGAAAATTTATTTAACCTAAGGAGGGGTGATATGAACCCATGTACCATGGCCTCAAAGAGAGTCGAATCCATGTACTTTGAGAAAAGAATGAAAGAATCATACAGTTTCTAAGGGAACGGAGAGAGATTTCAAGCCAGGATTATAGCTTAACATTGTGCAAGAGCTAGGGCCAGGTGTTCCTTAGATGAGCTCATGCCTCTTGACATTTATAAGGAGCCAGTCATGGATATTATTAGAACGAGTGGAAAGTTTTGACTGTAAGACGAAGAAACTGGACTCGGAAATTGCTCTTACGTTGCAGGATTATGGCAACCTCGCTGCTGAGTCAGAACAGGAATAATTAAATTTAACCCGTTTACGAGTATAAAAATAAGTAAACAGATACAGTACGGTGAATCAATTTGGATTAGAGATTTTTGTGTAAAGAAAAACCTTGTAAACATTGCACAGGAGAAAACTGCAAACGCAAGTAGACGTCATTGGGGGTTCACCGAGACCCAATGAGTGGGAGAATAAAAAAAGAACAGCACCACCCACACAGTTGAGGACGAGAAATTAATTAATATCTCGGAAATGCACGATCGATTTCTATGCACAGGAAGATTATTTTACGTTTGGAAGACGAGCTTTCTGGAGATACGATTTTTATAATTGTGCGACAATTAGTTCAAAAGTTGGTCACGAAAAGGACTAGGATTTTATCTTTTTGTGACTAAAAGGTATAAAACTCCTGGCCCCACCAAGCCAATCATGCAGTTATTCTGACAGCCCGTGAGGGGTGTTACTCTGCATCAGTTCATCAGTCTACGAGCATTCCGTGAGTGGAACTGCTGCACCACATCGTATACGCAGTATTCAAGAGCCCGTGAGGGGGACGTTAAGCTGTATCAGACATTGATCCAGAGCCTGTGGGAGGCTATGCTACAAGTTCGCCGAGTGTAGACCAGTTACGATATAAGTACGCTACGCTGAGGGTTAGCAGTTCGAGACTTTGAAGAGTCCTAAATTATAAAGAACATTAAATATACGGACTTTAAAGCAATATCGCCAAAGTAAGACACAGCGATCAGTAGGGAACTTCGAGTTCCAGAAGAACACTAGTTCAATACAGTTACGAAGTTATAAGAACTCCAACAAATAAACGGCGTTACGTCTAGTAAAGACATTGTTAAAGACATTAAGTCCGGTAAAGGAACTAAACAGTAATTACGATCGCGAAAGAAAGGAGTTCAAGCGAAAGGAACTCAGGAACTTAGTTTCGAAACCAGAGGGAAACGTACTCTAGTGAGAAAACGTCAAAAATATACGATAGACAGTATACGGTCCTCGAAGGGAGGCCAAGATATAGAAACTAAACGGTACGATAGACAGTATACGGTCCTCGAAGGGAGGCCAAGATATAGAAACTAAACGGTACGATAGACAGTATACGGTCCTCGAAGGGAGGCCAAGATATAGAAACTATAGGGTGCGATAGACCACCATATATAAATAGAGGTGACGGCAAAGAAAAGACATTTATCGCCTAGTTAAAGCAGATAAAGTAAAGCCGAGTAATAGACAATAGAAGCGGATTTGAGAGACTGAAACCAGTAGTTTCCATTGTAGGAGAGAGAAACTTTGAACGAGTAAAATCACACGTCCAATGCAGGTCGAAAGGATTCACATCAGGGATCATCAACAGCCGACAGAAATTGTAAAAATCGTTGAGATACACCCGTGTGATAGGAGTGAAGTGTAAATATTGTAAGAAAAGAAATAAGAGTATCATTTTAAGTGTTTTAGGTAAAGTGAAGGCGTTTTATGCACAGTGATATGTGTTATAATATGTACCAGAGTAATATTTTTTAGTGTTTTAATGTGTGTTCAAAACGGATACACCAGGTTATTAAAAAAATGTTCTCAGTGTTAAATATAGTGAATATGTGTCAAGAAATTTCTGTACATAAGATGAGATTGTACAATATGGAGTAGGTCAAGAAGGTGGGCCAAAATGTTACATCAAACGAGAATAAAGGTCAGAAAGCGACCTTAAACATGTAAGTAAAGATTTTCATTATGTTTTGGTGTCGGGAAGAATTTTGTGTACAATTCCACCGGAGTTTTTGAGTAGAAGGGATGTTTTTAAATGAATAATAATTAAATAAGAACGCGATCTGAACGAAAATAAAGTTTTAAGAAATAATAAATAATTATGTGAAATAATAAATCCTGTAGAGGAAAGGCATGGAATAAAATGTCAGTATTTAATGAATGTTATAAAAAGCAAGCGTAATAATAATAATTATAACAAAGATATTTACATAAAGGTAAATTTGAATTATATGAAAGAAATAGCTTTTGAGCTTTTGTAAGGAATGAAAATATGATGTGAATAACGAGGTAAAGAAATCTAAATAAAGATTAAATTGAATGATATAAAAATATAGAGCGTTGAAGCCTTAACAAATGTACAAGACATGACGTGAATGCATGTTCTTAAAAAGGGAGCGATTTATTGACAACGGAAAAGATTAATATCAGAATTAAGATATGTATCAATTGTTGCCTCCGTGGCTTAGGCGGCAGCACGCCGGCCTCTCACCGCTGGGTCCGTGGTTCAAATCCCGGTCACCCCATGTGAGATCTGTGCTGGACAAAACGGAGGCCGACAGGTTTTTCTCCGGGTACTCCGGTTTTCCCTGTCAAAATTTCATTCCAGCAACACTCTCCACTATCATTTCATTTCATCTGTCATTCATTTAATCATTGCCCCAGAGGAGTGCGTCAGGCCTCGGCAGCCGGCACAGTTCATATACTCGCCGCTAGATGGGGGGCTTCATTCATTCCATTCCTGACCCGGTCGGAGACTGGAAGCAGGCTGTGGATTTTCATCAATTGTTACGATGAAATTTATCAGTTCTTTGGAAGACATTCGGCCGTCAAGTAATGTGTAGCGTAATGGAACGCAATTAAATAAAAAGTCACGCTAGGAACGCGTAAAAGTTAAAGTACTTGGTAAATTACTTATGGAGGGTAGTTGATTGCAGTGAATTGAGATATGTTGTAAGTCCTCTAAATTGTGACGTGGATCACGAGGCCATGTGTGTATTATAAAAGGGAGCTAATGTATGGTATTATTGAGCGTAGGCCCTGTAAGCTACGGCTTGACCCTAAATCGCGTTTTGTATAAGTCCTCTGATGTGGAAATGTTCCCGAGGCATGTTAAGAGATTCGAACCTAGAATCCTTTGTTGTTAAAGCCCCTAATTATTCGTCGTAGAATGTGTATTAATCTTCCCAATCAATGAGGACCCTCTCATAATTAATAAATGCCAAGGTTATGAATGTGGTTTATGAGCCAAAGAATATTGTTGAATGGAAATAAGCGAGTAAAAGCCAGGTCTCTCCACAGAACTGAGAATAATGTGAAGGTTTGTTTTAAAGCATTGAAGAGAGCTGCCACCGTAGGGTAGGCAGAGAGTCGCTTTCCTTGTCACAAATCACGCCCGAGTATAATGGCCTGGCCCTCATAGAGCGAGGGTGGGTAAAAACTGTCTTGTAAGATGTGTTAAATACACCGTGAGTGTTTAAAGTTGTTAATGACCCGGGCGTTGAACCGAGGTCCTTGTAGATTGGTATTATCGCTTGCCAATTCAGATCGTAGTTTTCTTATGTGATAATGGTCTTATAAGACAAATGAATTAAATAAAATCCCTATTGTAATATTGTATGGAAAAGAAGGAATCCACGAGTTTTGTGAAGATAACTAGGTTTCGGGAGTGATCATAGTTTTTGACTTTGTCAAGTAATCTTTATAACTCTGGAGTACACAAATAGTTTTCCCGATCACCGTAGTGAATTTGCAAAACTTGAGAGAGATAGTAAATATGGAGAACATGTGATATGCCCAAATATTGAAGTGAATAATTAACATGTAATTTTAAATGTAATTATATATTTGTTTTGATGATAAGAAAAGATAAAAATAATTCTTGAGGTGTACAAAAATATGACACCATTATTATGGGAAAGTATCGAGCCAAAGAAGCTCGTAGTTATTTGGAACTTTAAGATAAGTACTTTATGGAAGTGAAAATAATCGTGAATTGTTGGTTTTAAAGAAAACCATGTGTTTTAATCTAATATTTGTTTTATTTTTATGCTATTCCTTGTTCACTTTGGACAAGTAGAATGATATTGGTCAGTAGTTTATGTGTTTATTTGTTTGTAGCGCCATAATTTTTGATTAATTAAATGTGTTAAAATAGGAGTTGATTTTGTTGTTATTTTTGCAAGTGTATCCTCTATTTAATCCAAAATATGTAAGTCACAGAGTGGGGGAACTTACCGCAGCCCCGAAAAATCCCGAATTGAGCAATGCTGGCATACTGTGATTTGCATATTTCTTGCTGCAAGGGCACAATACGTATTAACTGAAGTTAAGTTTGGACGTGTAACGACCCATCGTCAGCTTAAATGTAAGGAAATGCACTATTATTCCAAATCTTATATATTAAATGAATGCTTAGAAATGATTTTCATGTCTTCACAGAGAAGTACCTGAAACATTTATGATCAACTGTTCATTCTTAGATATTATTAGCGTTCATTTTCTTTTCTGTGCTGATATTGTAAACAGTATTGGTATTGAACCTAGTAATGTCTCTGCAGTGAGAAATGGCTTTGCCACCCTAAGCAGTACAATTTTCAAAAAATTACGAGCCTTACAGTAGTCGCATATGATGTGTAACATCTGACATAGAAGAAAACTCACGTGAAATTGTTTATACACCGATATTTTATACTATTATTGGCACAAATATTAATCTATTGTAAAAGGGAGTGTTTTACAGATATTGTAGTTTATAATACGGAACTCATTTTATTAGATGATTAGTAGCTTCCACCAGCTCCAGCCTAAATAAAGAATACGATATAGATCAACTAGATTAATAGATGCGACACCGCTCATAAACTTAAATTCCTTATAAACAGGTCCTCTTGATTCACAGACCAACACGTAATTTCATATGGATTCTGTTAAAATGAGTCATATTGATATGATAAATATAGTTTGAAATGATAATCTGGTAGCAAAAATATCTACCCCGTCCGGGAATCGAACCCGAGATCTCTGGATTCACAGTCATAGGCGCTAACTCCACGGCTATTTCGACTACACAAATGCTGTGCACAAGATGGTGACTTATTTCCACGTTCCAATAATACTGCATTACGGAATTAAGTTTCATTTATATTTTGCTTGTTTCGATAATGTTCCTGCGTGAAATTGAGTTTAAAATGCCTTATGAATAGGCCCTCTTGTGAGTAAAGAGAATGTATTCAGTAATAGTTCATGAAGGCTTGCTCAATTCTGGTATAACCACAACGATTATATTATATTGATGACTGCATTACCGTTATTTATTTATTTATTTTTTTAGTCGTTTACCCTCCAGGTTGGTGGAACCCACGGACTCAGCGAGGGAACTCACCACTTCCACCTCTACGGGCAGTGTCCTAGAGCTGGGAACATCGAATCGGAAGGGATACAACTGGTGAGGTGGGATTGGCACCTCGCCCAGGCGGCCTCACCTGCAAAGCGAACAGGGGCCTCATGAGGGAAGGTAAGGGATGGGTAGGATGGATAGGCAAGGAAGAGGGAAGGAGGCGGCCGTGGCCTTGAAGAAGGTACCATCCCGGCATTTGCCCGAAGACGAAGTGGGAAACCACGGAAAACCACTTCGAGGATGGCTGAGGGGGAATCGAACCCCCTCTACTCATTCGGGCCACCCGAGGCTGAGTAGACCCCGTTCCAGTCCTCGTTACCACTTTTCAAACTTCGTGGCAGAGCCGGGAATCGAACCCAGGACCTCCGGGGCGGCAGCTAACCATGCTGACCGCTACGCTACGGAGGCGACGCATTACCGTTATGTGGGTTAATATTTGAATAGCCATTGTGCAGAAACATAATACCGGCAATGCCGACTACTTACAATGTTATATATTAAGGCATTTTACTATTTAAATATTGATACGAAAACTTCAAACATGTACCATGTGCTTTTTTTTTCAATTACTTGACACCAGAGTTTGCATGAGCGTTTACCGTTCAGTGTCATATACATTCCACATGGCCGAGAGTACGTCATGGTATCAATTTCCGACACCGCGCGCTCATTGTTTCGCTTAACACTGCCAGCTGGATCTTACCACTGTAAGCTGGATCGATCGATCGAGTTGGCTGTGCGTCTTACACTTCCGTTCGATCCACCACTGCCAGCTATCACACCTCGATCGTTCCGATCCACTTCAGTCCCATTTTTCAAAATCACTCCCAAAAAAATATCCAGCAACCGAGTGGAAAGACGTAGAATGTTTTGAGAACTGTAGCCTAAGTATCCCGGGTGAACAAGAAGACGAGTCTGATCAGGCATTCCCCTATTTGTGGGTGAACATACTGTGGAACTGAAATTTTGAAAATGCGATTTTTTCCACATGTTGACCCATTATCTCAGAAACTATACCAGATAAACCTTTTATTTATTTATTTATTTATTTATTTATTTATTTATTTATTTATTTATTTATTTATTTATTACAGAGCGTTAGTTTGTGCCATGATTTAGCTACTGAACTAGAAATTCGCTAATTTAAGGACAGTTTTTATGATTTTGTTTTGGTAAAATATGGAACATATAAAACAAAATGAATAAATTTACAATCAACTGGTCAAACTGCTTCATTCTGGTTGTGTGCTAAAGGGAGGAGCGGTAGTAAACCTTTATAGTTCCCGGGATATTATCAAATGTTTAGGTTACCATGATACTACACAGTTCATGGCTGCGCGTTACTATAGTATTATAAAACAATTGAAATATTTCAATAATGATGGACATGAGAAAAAATATTTCTCATACCTTGATTATTTTCTAAGTTCTGTACCTTTTACTCGGGAACTGTGAACCCGATCAAGTTCGTATTGTGCACACTTAGAGGCGCGTGTCAGTTAAAACACTGAAGCAAAATTAATGTAATCAGAATAATAAAAATAAACTAATTAAATATTCAAAAAAAGTATCTGAAATAATGGCTCATAAAGTTAAAGAATTTAAAAAATCCATAAACTATAAACCAAATTCACATCAACAATAAGCTTCAACATGTTCAGTAGATTAAAAATTACAGTAACACCAGAGAAAAAGGTACGTAACTAAAACATCATTTCAACATTTTCAGAATAATTTAAGTTTCATCAAATGACCATAATAATTGTTTTTAGCTTGATTTTTAATCGAATAGCATTATTACAGTGCTCGTAAAATCAATACTTCAAATCTTGCCCTATGTCTTTTTTTCTGCCCACATTCGCTTCATACTCTCTGATCTCTGCTTCCAGAACTGTTCAATGTTCCATGGCTACTTTCGTTGTCTTTCTTGTTCCTCCCTGAAGATCACTTTTTGAATTTTGTCCCGAAATAAATTCCTATTATATGTATCTGTAATGTCAATGTCGGCTTCCCTAACAGCCTTTAATGTCTGTGTAAACCACGCCAATCAGCAGAGGGGTAAAACAAGGCTGTGGACTCTCTCCATTGCTATTCATAATCTACATGGATGCTATAATAAAGGAATGGAGGTGTGAAAGGCATGGTTCAATACCTATCAGCAGGCATCTAAGAAATTTAGACGCTATACTATTTGCTGATGATGTTGCATTGGTAGCAACATCTGAAGATGATCTGCAGTGGTCAGTATTCAACCTCCAGAAAGTGGCATCAAAATTCAGCATGTGCATTTGTACTGAAAAGACTAAAGTAATGGCCTTTAAAGGTAAGGACCCTATCCCCAGTAAAATTTGTCTGGATGGTAAAATTTTAGAAAGAGTTAACGAATTCAAGTATTTAGGATATAATTTATCTTTTCAAGAAGAACGAGACATACCTGCAAAAATAACTAATTATACCAGAACAACAGGAATCATCAATCACGTCATGAAGCCATCTCTTGTCCAAAGGCATACACGCTTGCGTTTGTATAACACATTAGCCAGACCAACCCTGTGCTATGGCAGCGAGGCATGGACAATAAGATCTCAGGACATCTCCAGACTCACAGCACGCAAAATGACCTTTATGCGCCGAACAGCAGGCTATACTAAATGGAATCATAAGAGAAACGAGGATGTGCTGAAGGAACTAAAAGTGAAACCAATAACTACATAGCCCACATTTGTGACTACCAAGAGAACTGGAAGCGTCATGTCCAAAGGATGGAACCTGGAAGATTACCAAAGGAGATCCTTCGCTACCAGCCACGGGGAAATAGATCGATAGGACGTCCGATGAAGAGATGGAGGGAATGTGCAAGATCGTAACGGGACATTTGGCCCAATACTTGGAAGGAAGATGAGGATGATGATGTAAACCACGTTGGTTGAACTTTAAATTTTAAAATTCCATTAATAATTTGTTTTGTTAGCCTGTCATTATTCATTCAATTTAAATACCCAAAAATTCTTCCTTTGAGCATGGCGGGAATTATGTTCTCCACATGGGTGTATATTTCCTTGATAGGTCGTGGTCTGTTTCTGTTTTCCTTGGGCCAAGGATGCATTAACTTTAATGTTTCAGCTCCAAATATTGCTTCAATGACCATAATTTATTGTTGATATTGTACCCTTCAATAAAGCATTGTTTTATCAAGATTCTTTCTACGGGGTCGTGCTCAGTCCTGAATGCTTTTCAAAGCAAAGTTCGCAAAAACAGCATGCTCTAATGAATAGAAAGGTCCATAACAGAGGCTATACTAGAAATAAATGAATAACAAGTAGAATAAAAAATATTTAATGACTGAAAAATTATGTGCATAATAATAGTAATAATAATAAAAAGAAGTCCTCCCTGATTTTCACTCCCATAAGAAAATGAATATTAATTGAGCGGTAAGAACTCGCTCCTCACAACATATGGATGCAAGTCCATTTGTCCTGGTCAAGAATTTCCTTAATAAGAAAATGAGTACTGATGCGAGTCCGTTTACAACTGAAACAGTCATATAGCTCACGGAGTCGCAATTTTAAATCACACTACGGCTATGGGACCCATCCTTAATTTACACACTATAATTACTACTGACACATGCAAGATCTAATAATACAAAAACATGATGAACCTCCCCGAGATTCTAGCCGGTGCCAAAGCACACAAAACATAAAGAGCATGCCGTAAATAGGCCAAAAAGCTCGCATCACAAATTGGGAACACAACCTCGCACACCCTAATGCCACACGGGGTCATTGAACGCGTAAAATAAACACACAAGAAGTCAAGCAACAACAACAAAATACAAGCCTAACGGCTGAAAATTATATTTACATGAATAAACGCCAGACAAACAGATGTTTCCGAAGATACCTTAAAACCATGGACACCACCCATTTAATCAATCAAATACTCTTTATAACCGATCAGGGTTTTGTGAATTTAAACAACATCTTATATTGAAATACAGGAACCTAGCCTGCTACTAATGACCATGTCGCGTTATCTGATTTGAGCGCTCCCCTAGTTATGAGTCATCGCTGCCTCTACTCTCTCTCAGTCTTTCAAGCTTGGTGCTAATTATACATGGGACCACACTGATCCCGTTATCCATCTGGAAACGCGAAAAGACATATCTCACTCATCCACTTGGATGGCAAGAAACACAAATATTTACCACAAGTTCAGCCTCGCGAGGTTATGAACTGGGCTGATGTGCATCAAGTCGGAATAATCTCAATGATATATTTCCCGCGAACACATCATAAAATCACAATATACACCATAAAGCTTGGACTGACTCACTCATAAACATACCATCTGGGTCGGCTCAAAACAGATCAACCTACATTGCGTCCATAGACACATTAAACAAAATAAACAACAAAAACTCGGGTGCAAGAGTGCCATCCCGTAGAGACCTGCTAGAAAAGCAACTGTCAAATAATCCTGATCCATCATAAATTCTGCTCACAAATAATCTTTACCCTCCAAATTCTATTTTTAATCTCAAAATTAATTCAGTTCCATTTTTGTTATAAGGCATACTTCCGAATTTACAATGCTTGACCGCGATTTACGCAAGCGAATGCGAGCACGAGCTGCGCATAGCCCCGTACAGTTGAACCAAACAAAATCACAATATCTACAAAATGCAAAGCTCTCAGCTTGTCCCATATTTAATGTGTCAGTAAACAAGAACTAAGAATCTACATTACCAAACAAGCAAACAAATATCTACAAAAATACGTCCCATAAAACCATAGCTGATTTAATAAATAAATAAATAAATAAATTCATTTGTACTCATTCCTATAGAACAGCGTCAGGGAAACATCTCCAGCCATCACTCCTTTTAAAATGCTTAGCTCAGCATCGACATCTTCTGGCAAATGTCCTGCTGGTTCCAAGATCCGCCCTCGTTCCTAGACGTCATCTCGTGCTGAATTAAAATAATGTTTGTCAGATACACACACGATATATTTCCTATTAAATTCACCGATCAAGTACTAAATTCCTTGACTGTCTATTGGCGAATTATTTCGATGAACTCTCCCTATCTGATAGTACTGGGACTACAAATAAATCACTGAAGTTACACTTATAACTTGACGAAAATGTTCCATGTTCACACACATGAAAAACTAGAAGTTATGCCTCGTGTCCACAGACATCTGAATAAAGGCCTTACGTCCTCAAATGCTCAAATAATAGTCATCTCTCGAAGCTTCCTGGACCATTTATAAATGAAACTGGCTAGAGTAGGCATGGAAGGGGATTTATGGAAAATTATTCCATAATAATTATCAGACTAGCATGCGATCGGTATCATTGAGTTCGTAGCAATGTGGAGGTTATGATTATGCTGTAGCTAGCTCGAATCGATCGTGGAATTAATCCGTAGATAACTCCCGCGTTAATTCACCAGGATGCGTTATAACGCCGAGTTGCCGCTTAAACAGGGCGTCTTGATATTATTGGTTCAGACTCTTGTAGATCTTCGCGCGCTCTTACTTGTATTCCTGCCACAAGGAGTGGTTAACATGAAGATTGACCATTCACATCGTAGCATTTAATATTCTTCTTGGCGCCAACTCTCATAGTAACAAGCCATATTGTGTGTACCCAAGCCTCTCTTCGCGCTAAAAGTTGCACCTGTCCTATGCGTCATGACTTCTATGCAACTTTCTAAAATACCACAGGAGCTTAAACCTTTGCGTTCTCTCTGCCACTGATTTCTCAACATTTCCCAACACCGTCTGGCTCTCATATCTGCTGTCTGTAGAAATGTATCAAATGATTATGAATAATCTATTATACAGCCTGTGGATAAAGGGTTCACAATCCTCCTGCTTGAAAAAAATCGAACATAGCATATAGTCGATTTTTTTAAATACACATAACATCTGTAATCCATTTCTGCCAATCCTAGAGAAATCTCCCTCTCATATGTCTAGTCTAGCCGCCACTGTCGTCGGAGTGTCGACACGCACTCGTGATTACTCCTTGTTCATTCATTCATTCAGTCATTCCAAGCTTGCCTGCTTGTCTGATCGCCTAAGGGTAGTACCTCTCCTGCCCAGTATCCTTATCTCTCTCGCTCGCTCGCTCGCTGTGTCATCACCGTCATAGCTCATTAGTGTTTGACAACAACGCAGTACATCAATTACGAATAATTTATAATTAATTTCTCGGAATCGGCTGAGAAGCGCACCTTACTACTTGCATCTGGTATACTCGTGGTTATGCCCTACACGTGTACTAAAGATGGTTCGAATCGGTGACCCATGCATCGTATCCTCCCCTTGTTTGTATAAAACAAGTCCCCGATTCTTGGATGACACGGGTAATCTCAAGAACCACTGGATGGATTTTGATGCGGTTTTCACCATTCTGTAAACAATATCTCGAGGAAGATTTCTGTAGAAAATAATTTATTTATGATCAAAGAAAGCCAAGCAGTAACGATTTCAGTGATAAAGTCGAAAAAAAACTGGCGTCCGTGCGCTTTTTAAGCTTACGCTGGGCAAACCGTTAAACATATCTATATACTATGAGTCTAAGAATTGTTCCGCATGAAAAGTTCTACAAAAGAGACCCCGAGAGCATATCTCTATCTTCAATACATCGCCCACTATAAGTTTTTACGTTTTCGATTCTTCCAACAATTTCCATTCAAATACTGTGGTGACAATTTACGAGCTGGCAAAGGGAGAGTCTATCACCCCAGTTATAGCCTAGTTAGCGGGCGAGCCTATTACGCCAGATACAGCCAGCAGCAAACTGTTGAGTCGTGTTGAGTAAAAACTTTAGAGAAGAGTGGTTGTGTCTGGAGATTCCCTGGAAGTGCAACTCGGCGTTTCTTCATTTCGCCTGTGAACTTTTCGTTTCGGAAAATACACAGTCAAGTTAAGATTGGATGGAAGGGAGATTTGTGTTTCATGCACCTAGTCATTCTTAAATTACGTCTGCATGTGAGATTTTCGAAGTGAAATGCCATGTCCTGTGGTTCGGATTCCACGTAAAAAGGAGGTCCCGTGGCTTATAATCACAAGATTCACGGTCACGTAAAACTACAATCTTCCTTTTTTAAATTACGTCTGACAAGAATTCGTTGCACTTGCATCTCCATGATAATATAATTAATAGTCCACTCAGGGATTTTAACCCATCATGCCGAGACGTAAAACGGATATTGGTCATAGTTCATTGACATCGAAAAAAAAAACCTTATCACGTAATACATTCATAACTGTTCCCAGGCGAAGCCAGGGCGGGTTGTTGCTAGTTATTATTATTACGGTAAGTTTATTATTATTATTATTATTATTATTATTATTATTATTATTATTATTATTATTATTATTATTATTATTATTATTATTATTATTATTATTATTAGCGTTGAGTTTGGCACTCAAAGACAATCAAGTTGTTCAGACCTGAGTAACGTAATAAATTCCTCCTGCCCCCATCAAGTCCTTCTATCCCTACTTTGCTTTAAGACACGTGTAATTATCTCCTTGACTTAATGCTTGCTCTTTTCTGTTTCAGGTATGGTGCTGGCAAGTCTTGCTTGATACATTCGAAGAGTGAGTAGCCTACAAGTATTAACTATTCCGCAACAATTCCTGACGATTGCCCCCGTGTAATTGTTTGTAGCCTAGGACATCAATAATATCTTGTTGTTATGTCGTAAGAAATCAAACAATTAAAATGTGCCCTTGCGAAGGGCAATGGGATCTACTGCCAGACAAGGCTGTTCTGAGGCCGCGATAAGTCAGCTATGGAGGGGAGTAAAGCCGGCGGTCCCATGTCATAGATTTATGGAATGTTAAAGAACCTTCCACTAATTACACCTGTGTGAAGCTAAATTTTATAGGTTAAGAATGTAAACAAAGCTCTTAGGATCCTACGTTCGTTGCCAAGAGCCGACTGCGGTGGCATCTAGTAGCTAAGTTCTGAAGTAGGCCTAGTAGTCGTTGACGGTGGCGTTTGGCGGCAAAAGTAGGAACTATTTGAAAAATTCAAACTTGCAGTCCTTACTTGAATGAAAACAAGTAGTTCCGTGAAGAACTGTACAGCCTATTTTCATATATCCTACTAATGTCAATTGCCTCTATCAACATACAAAATTTCAGTTTCATTGTTGTGATAGATTCGTAGATATTGAGAACCGTCTAAATATTTCAGATGGTCGGCAGGTTGGATTTTTATTTATATACTATTACATGAAGATTATTGTGTACGTGTGGTATTCAGACTTCAGTCGTATGATTAGGACACAAGGAGTAAAAACGAGATTTTAAAATTTCGCACAGCTGCCATCTTGTGGTTATGAAAACAATTGAATTAAAATAGATGCCAGTGGATTAACAATTCTATAAGCATTTAACGTGCAAAGTTTCACTGCACTCGGATGGTTAAATCGTGAGAAACGTCCATTTAAACATTTATACTTCGCTTCATCGCCTTGTTGGATTTGTGCTCACCAGGTTACTGAAAGTCATATAGGTGAACTTATGTTCATAGACTCTATGCACACAAAAAAAAAATCATATTGATTGCTGTTAAAGATTCGTAGATATTGAGAACCGTCAAAATATTTCGGATGCTCGCCATTTTGGATTGTTATATGTAGCGCTCGGATGGATATGCTCGATAAAATCTCCAGATATGCTTGAAAACCATGTGTTTTATGCTCGATAGATATGCTCAAAAACCCCATTATATGCGGTTAAATATGCAGAATATGCTCGAAAAACACCGTTAGAAACTATAGAAAGGAAAGTGAAACGAAAAAACCAATAACATACCTTTATATACGAGCTTTATTTTCTAATTGTATGTATGATACACTGCAATATACTCGCATTCCAGTTTTTCATGTGTATATATAAGAAAAGTTTTCTTATAAAAGTTACAGTTTAAAAGTTCATTTACAAAATGTTCAGAATTGGCGAGTAATTGAAGTAGATCTGCATTAGTCTGTACAACAACATTGTTTTCAATGTTTTCAGCTTTGAATGATTTTCTTAAATGAGTCAATAAAAGTTTCAATGACGAAAACGATCACACTAAAGGTTAAAAACCTGCGGTTCTATTATTCACACCAGATGGGCTTTTCAATAATTTTATTATTTCTGTTTTCGAACCTTAAGGATGGTCAGGGCCCGAATCCGGGGTGGGGAATTCGAAGAAAAGCAAACTATTTGGACGAAAACCACAAGAATATGCATTTATATGCTTCTATTCTGAAAACGTGGTTGTATGCATTTATATGCTCGATAAATTTCAATTCTGTTGGTCCCAGAGAGGTGAAAATACCACCGAAAGGCTTCTTTCAATGTGTACTATTCAGGAAAAAAATATGCAAATATGCTCGAATCCGAGCCCTAGTTATATGTATAGGCCATAGAGTTATGTACCATTAAAAGAAAATTATTGCGAAGCTTCATTATTCAAACTTTCACTTCGTTCGCATGATTACGAAACAAGAAATAAAAACTTAATTTTAAAATTTTGCACAGCCGCCATCTTAAGGTTATGAAAACAATTGAACTAAGTAAGATGCCATTGCATTACAATATGTATAATCATTTACTGTACCACATTTCACTGCGCTCAGATGGTTAAATCAAGATCAAAGTCTATTAAAATATTTCAACTTCGCTTGGCCACCATGTTGGTTTTGTACTTAACAGGTTTTTGAAAGTTACATGGATGAACATGTATTAGATCCCTTTATCACCGTACAAAATTTTAGGGTGATATCTGTAACAGCTTCGGAGATATAGAATGCCAGTGAAATATTTCGCTCAGCCGCCATTTTGAGGTTATTTAAACAATTGAACTAAATTAGACGTCAGTGCATTACAATGTGTATAAACATTTGCTGCACCAAGTTTCATTACGTTTGTATCGTTAAATCGCGAGAAAAGTCTATTTAAAAGTCTCAAATTCGCATGGCCGCCATGTTGGTTTCGTAGTTACCAGGTTTTTGAACGTCTCATAGGTGAACTTTTAGTAGTGCCCTTTATCACCGTACAAAATTTCAGGGTGATATTGGTATTAGTTTCGGAGATACTGAATGCTGGTGAAATATTTCGCACAGCCGCCATGTTGGATTGGTGCGACAGAATAAAATTTGAAGGGCACGGTCGAGGTTATCAGACACATTCTACACACACCCAAAGTACACGGGGCTACATGACCGTGGTGTCGCAGCCCCTAAACTGAGGAACCAACCAACCAACCAAACTGTCGCTGACCCATGAAATTAGGAATTATTTAATTGGCCAGCTCGTTTGTGCGCTTGCAATTAATTGCATGCAGTTTCCTTACTGCATCACATGACGGGTAGCGCATTGAGCGCAGCGGCTCCACTGGCGGTTTAAAGTGCAAATTCAGAAAGGGATTTTAATTAGGTCAGTTCGCTTACTTATTTTTAGCCTATTTTCAATTTTGAAAAAAAATAGGCTTATGAGATCACTTTTTGTCCGTGTGTGTGTGTGTGTGTGTGTGTGTGTGTGTGTGTGTCCTAATAAAATCTAAACGGCTGCAGCGATTTCAATGAAATTCGGTAAGTTCATAGCACTATTTCGGGCGACCCCAACCGTGCCCTTCAAATTTTGTTACGTCTCGCCAAACCAACATAGCGGCCACGCGAATTTGTGACTTTTAAATAGACGTTTCTCGCGATTTAACCAACCAAACGCAATAAAACTTGGTACAGTATATGTTGATATACATTGTAATGCACTGACATCTAACTTCGTTCAATTGTATACATAACCACAAGATGGCTCATAAGCGAAATATTTCACCGGCATTCTATATCTCTGAAACTATTAGCGGTATCATCATGAAATTTTGTACGGATATAAAGGGTACGATTGGAAGTTCATTTATAAGACTTTCAAAAACCGGTTAACTACAAAACGAACATGGCGGCCAAGCGAATTTGAAAATTTTAAATAGACCTTTCTCGCGATTTAATGTTCCAAACGCAATGAAAATTGGTACAGGAAATATTTATACATATTGTAATACACTGGTATCTAATTTAGTTCAATTGTTTACATAACCTGAAGATGGCGGCTGTGCGAATTTTAAAATTAAGTTTTTTATTTCTTGTGTCGTAATCATGCGATCGAAATGAAAGTTTGAATAATGAACCTTCGCAATATTTTTCCTTTAATGGTGCATGACTCTATGGCCTATACATTTAACAATCCAACAGTGCGACCATTCGAAATATTAAGTCGGTTCTCAATATCTACGAATCTATTACAGCAATCAAACTGAAATGTTGTATGTTGATAGTGGCAATTAACATAAGTAGGATATATGAAAATAGGTTGTATAGTTCTTCACGGAACTACTTGTTTATATTCGGCATTTGATTAAAGAAAAGCGTGATCGTGTATCCCCGAGTACTTGGTTGTGTGAGGTCTGTAGCGGTGTTAGCGACACCAGGAGTAGAAATGGGGAAACCACTTTTAGGATACTGAACACGAGGCTGAGTGTTCGCCGTTCCCACCCTCAGGCCGGAGTCGTGATCGTGCAGTGGTCAAGCTGCTTGCCTCTGACCAAGATGGACCAGGTTCGATTCCCGGTCAATGCATGTGTGATATCCAAAGTGAAATATCATCTCCCGTGATTCGGATTATACGTTAAAACGGATGTCGCGTGGCTCATGATCGCCTCATTAATGGTCACGTAAAACTACAAGTTCTTTCCTTCCTTCCTTCCTTCCTTTCTTTCTTTCTTTCTTCCTATCTTCCTTTCTATCTTCCTTCCTTTCTTCCTTTCTTTCTATCTTCCTATCTTCCTTCCTTCTTTCTTCCTATCTTCCAACCCAACCTTCTTCCTTCCTTTCTTCCTTTCTTTCTTCCTATCTTCCTTCCTTCTTTCTTCCTATCTTCCTTCCTTTCTTCCTTCCTATCTTCCTTCCTTTCTTTCTTCCTATCTTCCTTTCTTTCTTCCTATCTTCCGACCTTCTTTCTTCCTATCTTCCTTTCTATCTTCCTTCCTTTCTTCCTTTCTTTCTTTCTTTCTTCCTATCTTCCTTCCTTTGTTTCTTCCTATCTTCCTTTCTTTCTTCCTATCTTCCTTCCTTCTTTCTTCCTATCTTCCTTCCTTTCTTTCTTCCTATCTTCCTTCCTTTCTTTTCTTCCTATCTTCCTTCCTTTCTTTCTTTCTTTCTTTCTTTCTTTCTTCCTATCTTCCTTCCTTCTTTCTTCCTATCTTCCTTCCTTTCTTTTCTTCCTATCTTCCTTCCTTTCTTTCTTCCTATCTTCCTTCCTTCTTTCTTCCTATCTTCCTTCCTTTCTTTCTTCCTATCTTCCTTCCTTTCTTTTCTTCCTATCTTCCTTCCTTTCTTTCTTTCTTTCTTCCAATCTTCCATTCTTTCTTTCTTTCTTTCTTCCTATCTTCCTTCCTTCTTTCTTCCTATCTTCCTTCCTTATTTCTTCCTATCTTCCTTCCTTCTTTTCTTCCTATCTTCCTTCCTTTCTTTCTTCCAATCTTCCTTCCTTTCTTTCTTCCTATCTTCCTTCGTTCTTTCTTCCTATCTTCCTTTCTTTCTTGTGATCTTCCTTCTTTCTTTTCTTCCTATCTTTCTTCCTATCTTCCTTTCTTTCTTCCTATCTTCCTTCCTTTCTTCCTATCTTCTCCCTATCTTCCTTCCTTTCTTCCTTCCTTTCTTCCTATCTTCCTTCCTTCTTTTCTTCCAATCTTCCTTCCTTCTTTCTTCCTTCCTATCTTTCTTCCTATCTTCCTTCCTTCCTTCTTTCTTCCTATCTTCCTTCCTTCTTTCTTCCTTTCTTTCTTCCTATCTTCCTTCTTTCTTTTCTTCCTATCTTCCTTCCTTTCTTTCTTCCTATCTGTCTTCCTTTCTTACAATCTTCCTTCTTTCTTTTCTTCCTATCTTCCTTCTTTCTTTTCTTCCTATCTTCCTTCCTTTCTTTCTTCCTATCTTCCTTCTTTCTTTTCTTCCAATCTTCTTTCCTCATTTCCTTTCTTCCTTCCTTTCTTCCTATCTTCCCTCCTTATTCCCTTCCTCCCACATTTCCTTCCTTCCTGAGACCTTAATGAGCAATTCTTGATACAGCTGGATATCGAACCTGGGACCTATTGGACAAGAGTCGCAATCCTGGACCCAAGAATACGAACGACGAGTCCAAATATTTGAAAGGTGGGACCACTAATCGTGGCTTGTTTAATTCTCACCTGAATTACAGAAACTCCCATTACTACACACACCACAATATCACAGGTTATCAGAAAACCTCTACACAGCCATGTGGATAAATAACCACCGTAGGAAATGAAACAACAGTAGTTTGTTTACACCGCCTGGGCCACAGGGAACGAATGAGGCTCAAAGGGAGGAGGTGAAGAAATGGAAAGGCGAAAGAAAGCGAGAGGGAGATGAATGAGGTGCAGTTTTATTTAAAAGTTTAATGTGCAAGGGCATAATTCATTACCTACTCTGAGCGCGCGGGCACCGGGACCGCTAAGAAACCCGACATCCGATTTATTGTCCTTACTCTCATTGCGTGCTTCCATCAGCCACTGGAGTCATTTCACAGAGAATCTACACCAATAATGTTGGTTTTATATCACAACAATGCCAACAACCGTTCGTTAAATATCTGTGCGTTTGTCTGTCTTTCTGTGCGTCCATCCCATTCTCCTGTCTGTCTATGCGTCCTTCCCTTTCTCCTCTCTCTCTCTGTTTGTCTGTGCGTCCCTTCCTCCTTTTTGTCTGTGCGTCTCTTCCTCCTGTCAATCTCTCTGTTTGTCTGTGCGTCTCTTCCTCCTGTCTGTCTTTGAGTCCACCCCTTTATCATGTCTGTTTGTATGTATCTTCCTCCTGTCTGTCTGTTTGTCTGTGCGTCCCTTCCTCCTGTCTGTCTGTCTGTTTGTGCGTCCCTTTCTCCTGTCTGTCTGTGCGTCTCTTCCTCCTGTCTGTCTGTCTGTCTGTATCTCTGTCTGTCTGTATGTCCGTGCGTCCTTCCCTTTCTCCTATCTGTCTGTGCGTATTTTCCTCCTGTCTGTATGTTTTTCTGTGCGTCTCTTCCTCCTGTCTGTCTGTCTGTCTTTCCGTCCATCCCTTTCTCCTGTTTGTCTGTGCGTCACTTCCTCCTGCCTGTCTGTTAGTCTGTGGGTCTCTTCCTCCTGTCTGTCTGTCTGTCTGTCTATGCGTATTTCCCTTTCTCCTGTCTGTCCGTGCGTCCTTCCCTTTTTCCTATCTGTCTGTGCATCTCTTCCTCCTGTCTGTCTGTTTGTCTGTTCGTTACTTCCTCCTGTCTCTATTTCTGTCTGTGCGTCCCTTTCTCTTGTCTCTCTGTTTGTCTGTGCGTCATTTCCTCCTGTCTCTCTTTGTGCGTCCCTTTCTCCTGTCTCTCTGTTTGTCACTTCCTCCTGTCTGTCTGTTTGTCTGTGCATCCCGTCCACATATCTGTTTATGCGTGATCACGCACGTTTCAACGAGTAGGAACTAAGTGCTAACTTGATGTCACAAATGTGTCGAAACAAGTCTGTGCACTCTAATGCTACCCAAAACCACAGGCCGTATTGTGCCTGGCATTCGTCAGTTTGAAGAAGACATAATAAATCATACACTGCCGCCTTTGTAGAACGTTGAGTGTTTCTATGGAAGAAATTTAATTCGTGAGTTATTTATCTTCACAATATATTTACTGTTAAAGTATCTTATTTAATTATTGACCAATAAGTTCAGTTAACACATGATTGATTAACTGGAAATGTCCCTTCGGACCCCAATGTTATTCATTTAAAATTTACTAGACTGCTTATAATTTTCAGGAAGAGCAACATCTCTCACGGCCAGGTGTTTATACTTCAGCAAATCTTCTAGGTTATTGTCGTGTCTGTAGGGGTGTTCCCCTAGGTGCACCAAGTCAAGCTCGTCAGCGGGCTCTTGGTGCACACTGCCCGGACCGCCTCTGGGGTAGCGCATCTTGCACTACGTCCCCTACTTGTTAGGGACGAGATAAGCTGAGGGAATTCTTAGTTTCCGCAATAAAGTAGCAAAATGATGTATGGGATGTATCCCAGAGGTGGTCCGGGCAGCGTACACCAACAGACGGCTGATGAGCCTGACATGGAGCACAGAGGTGAAACAAAGCAGGAATCTTGCTCGCCAGGCCTGAACTCGTGCACTAACATAATTCCCCACTGTGCAAGTTTCCAGTTTGCAGGGTGAACTGCGGACCCAAATACCATTTAGCTATGAAGATGTGTGGTAGAGATTGATTTTTCTGCAGGAATTATAAAGCCTTCCAATATTGAATCTGATTGGATTACAGATAATTGAGCTACAACTTCATCCCACAGTTTATATAAACTCTTCCTTAGGATGTAATACGACCATTTTCCTTGTCAATCAGTAAAGGAGTTAAAATTAGCTGATCCATAGATTCCTTACGATAATACTTCGGAATTGTTTGATTTCCCCTGCTGTTCTTCGTACAGAAATACACCATTCTTTAGTTGGTAGCCTACTTATGTGGCGAAATACACCATCGAGAGATATAAAATTAGTGTACTCTCATCAAGAGTGGGATGTGGGTTGGCGACCACGGAAACCCAGATGAGTCCAACAGTCTCCCCACAGCCAGACGGTACCGCAAGCTTAGGGTGTATTATAATTTGGTGCCTTATCCCTGAGTTAGAGCTCTTGTGTATCCTTCCAGTATCCCCTGCTCCTGACGGGCAGCGTGTGTATAGCCCACTCCGCATGGTGCACCCTGAGGGCTAGTGACGTCAGTGATAGTCTCTCAACTTTACCCCTCATGGCTCTGCTTCCTTGCAAGTCTTTCTTCAAGAATCGAGAGCATTTCCGTGTCTCTTCATTTCACATATGCCTTTTGTTTCTCTTGTAGGCTACATCTTGTTCTTCTTCTTCCAGTATACAAGCTAGTTTTAGGATGGTGGTGGTGGTGGTGGTAATAGTGATAAATATCATCGTCTTTACCATCAGAGGCTGATAACCTCGATGTTCCGCCCCAACAATAATAATTATCACCACCATCAACATTGCCGAACAATTGCGTGCATCGAAGGACCAAAATGATGGGCGTCATAAACCACGTCATCTCTCACAGCAGGTGCCTCCTACACAATGATCGCTTCGTGCGGGTTGTCCTTTGAAATTATTAGGTGCGTTCAAAAAGTAAAGAGCCGGAGGCATAATTACAGAAACCAGTACCTGTATGATAGAAGTATTGGCCCTGGCTGTTGAGGCACTTGTCCCACTGTGACACGAGGCGGTGAATGGCTGTCTCATAAAATTCCCTGGGCTGCGATGTGAACCAGTTCCGCACGTACAGCTGGACTTCGGCGTCCGAGGTGATTCGTTGGCCCCGCAGAGCCCTTTTCAGGGGACCAATCATTGTGTAATCACAGGGAGAAAAAGGAAGATTGTAGTTTTACGTGACCGTGAATCTGGTGATTATGAGCCACGGGACCTCCTTTTTACGTGGAATCCGAACCACAGGACATGGCATTTCACTTCGAAAATCTCACATGCATTGACCGGGAATCGAACCCGGACCGCCTTGGTGAGAGGCATACAGCTAGACCGCTGAGCCACCACGCCCCTAATCACAGGGAGAGAGGTCTGGACTGTGTAGAGGGTGGCCGAGAACCTCCCATTTGAATTTCTGCAGGAGTGCCGCAACTGTGTTGACCGTTGAGGTCGTGCATTGTCTTGGAGCGACCACGGCGGCTATGGCGTTCACTGTCACTCGGCGGTCCTGGGTAATGAGTGCATCAACCAGCTGGATGTTGTCATCGGTAATGCAGGGGGGTGCCCCAGGCCGGACATTATCGGCTAACGACACCCGTCCTTCCCTGAAGCGCTTGTGGCACGCCTTGACCCTTGCAAGGGACATGCAGTGTTCGCCGCACACTTGTGACATTCGGCGATGAATGTCCGTGTTCCCTCGACTCCTTCCGCTGTCAGAAACCGAACAACACCTCTTGACTCTTCGGTTGACGCCTCCATGTCACTGTTTGCAATGCGACTGGCTGCGTTGGACGATTGATCTATGCTCCTGCTCGCTTTGTATCGTCACGTGACGTGCACGCGTGCCCTCTAGCGCTCTGGTCGGAACCACACCTCGTTACACACGCCACGATTAGCCGATGCAGTCACCGGTTTGCGCATTCCAGCTTCCGGCTCGATACTTTTTGAACGCACCTTATACAACAATTACACTAACTTTTGAGACAGACTATACACGCAGCCACGATGGAACGACACTTAAACACACAGCATTAAACCAGCGTATGTATAATTCAGTGATGTCCGAAGTTCAGTTGCTCGACAGCCTTCGTCGAGCGAGGTCGCGTCTGAATCACGTGCGGTACCGGTACTGTGCTTGGCTATTTCTGTGCGTATATCTGCCCTCGAACTACTGAATACCGTGTGCTGTGAGCGGTTCATATTCGCATAACTCTCGTCTTGTACTAGTAAACGACAATCACCATGGTTACAAAATTTGTGCGCAAGCTCACATTAAAATGTGTTTTTGAACGCGACAACAGGCCCAGTGCATGGGAGGTGCACAATTGGATCTCCACTTGTTTGAAAATCACTGCTGACCAGATCGAGATGATTCAACTCGACAAATTGGACAACGCCGTATATTTAAAGGTAATTTCCCAAGTACTGTTTGAGAGGTTGTTAAGTCTACATGCGGGCCAACAGAAAATTACTTTGTCAGATGGTCGAATAGGGACTGTGCAAATTACTGCTGCCGACAATGTCATCAAAACAGTTCGTATTCTCAATGTTCCCCCGGAGGTTCCCATCGGTTCAATAATAAGTGTTCTTAGCAAATATGGTAAAGTGAATGAGCATCGAAATGAAGAATGGTCTGCGCAATACCCATTTCGGGTGCAGAATGGCATACGCGCAGTGCGCATGGACTTGAAGGAAGCCATCCCCTCCTTCATTTCCATTGAAGGCTATCGTGCACAGATTGTTTATGATGGTCAAATGCGAACTTGCCTTGCATGTAATTCGACAAACCATTTACGACCCCAGTGTCCCCTGCGACGAGCACGCGCTTTCGACCGGCGTACGGTAGGACCTGATACTATTGAACCAGAAAATACCGCCCTACCGGTTAGTGGCAACTCATCAATCTCGAGCCACCCAACCCCAGCATTGGCCACGGAACACGTTGTCTCGCCATCAGCTCCAGCACCAAAGCACGCTGTTGATCACTCGGACTTCCCTACACTTGATGAAAGCACACACAAACGTCGGAAACCGGACAGTGAAGGTACCGATTTAACAGTCCCACCATCACCAGGAACCCATGACGGGATTTCCGGCACGTACACAACAGCTGATGTAATTGCGCCTACAAGCTCTGATCTGCTGCAGGATAACCCCTCACCACACGTTCCGGATCTGCCCCCGACGGCCCCACTGCCCAATCTAACTGATACTGCAAACAGCCTTGCCACAGATGACGATATGGAAATTGAGGTTGCTGGGAGTGGAACAGCTAGTACTGCTCACCCCCACGTGACAGCTCCGGACACTGGGAAGACTACGTTCTTACCCCCATCAGCTGCTACAACGCACAAGGAAATCACTCATGTGAAACCAGCCACGCTTAGTCATCGAGACCCACGATTACCTCCGAGACTGAAGAGTACTGACAAACCCCTGGGCAATTCTAAACGTTGACCTACAATAATTGCTGCTGTTTCTTTGTTTTTCATCAATAACATCAGTTTTACAGGCCACTATCGCATATAGAACATGTATTTCTCTCCTTTGTTTCTACATTTCGTGCTCGTTTTCCAGAGCATGGCCAGTATTCTCACGACGTTTGCTACTCTCAATGTCAATGGCGTGAAGAATGTCACCACACCGGCCCTGCTGGGTAGGTTTTTGAAGGAGTATGATATTGATATATTGTTTCTGCAGGAGGTCAATGAAAACAATTTTGGCTGCTTGTACAATTATGACCATGTTGTGAATGTGGGGGATAACGTCCGGGGCACCGCCATCGTGTATAGAAAGGGTTTCGAAATTACCGATGTCATCATGGACCCCTCAGGTAGAATTTTGTCAGCTTCTTATAATAACATCAGACTGATCAATGTATACGGCCAGTCCGGGACGAACTATAAGCATGATCGGAACGCACTGTTCAGCCATGACATCTTGACACATGTAGCGACGTCAGGTCCGGTGATATTAGCTGGTGATTTCAATTGCACACTGCATCCTCGTGATCAAACAGGCACATTCAACTTCTGTCCAGGGCTGCAGACACTTACCCATAGTATGCAGCTGGTGGATGCCTGGCAACGATTGCATGGTTCGTACGTAGAATTTACCTTCTGTCGTGGGGATTCCAGATCTAGAATAGATCGCGCTTATATCTCCCAGCCTCAAGCACATCTTCTTGATAGCTGTAAAGTCGTTCCCGTAGCCTGCAGTGACCACCACAGTGTCATATTTACTCTTAAAGCGCAACGGGCAGATAGATGCTTCATTGGTCGGGGTTCATGGAAAATGAACAAGAATGCTTTTCAAACCCACGACAATGACCGACGCTTTGCCACCATTTATCAACAATGTACTACAACAAAAGATCGATACCATAATATTCTAGACTGGTGGATAAAGAAGTTAAAACCTACCATTAGATCTACAGCCAAAACTTTCACCTATGAACGGTACCACGACCTAAACAGGAAACTAGACTTTTATACCACAGTCATGCATGACCTGCATCGGAAGGAACGACTAGGAGAAAATGTTTCAACACACCTCAGTTCCATCAAGAAGACTATTATAGGGATTAAAGAGCAGAGTCTCCAGGACTTGCTCCCTCACATTAAAGGAACCTCCATCTTAGCAGATGAACGAATGTCGCTCTTTCATTTAGCCAAAATGCGCAGATCAGCGAACCGACAAGTTGTGCATGAATGGATTAATGAACAAGGTATGGTCATCAGAACTCACGAACACATACTCGCCGAAAGTGAGCGCTACTTTCGTGACATGTTGGGAGAAGACAGCGTTAGTGATTTGCAAGTAAATAACATCTTGCGATCTGTTGACAGACACCTCGAGGGCGATGACATCCATTTTCTTGAGACGTCTATCACCAAGGAAGAGGTGAAACATGCTCTAGACCAGACTGCAGCTAATAAGACACCCGGCGTTGATGGCATCCCGTACGAGTGGTACCGACACTTTTGGACCATGGTCGGAGATGACCTGACAAGTGTGCTTAATCACGCATTGACCGGCGACATTCCGAATACCTTCACAGACGGGGTTATTCTTCTGATTCCGAAACAATCGAAATGTGTCTATATCACTGACTACAGACCCATTACAATCTTAAATACCGATTATAAACTTCTGGCCAAGGTGTTAGCCAACAGAATCAGACGCATTCTTCCTGCTTTAATTGGCACTGGGCAAACTTGTACCATTCCAGGAAGAAATATCGTGCACAACCTTCTAGCCATTCGTGATATTATCATACACTACTCTGTCGCTGATAACCCCGCAGCCGCACTTGCAAGCATTGACCTTAATAAGGCCTTTGACAGAATAGCCCACAAGTATTTATGGAAGGTATTAGAACGCTTTCATTTTCCCAACACCATCATAGCAACTTTCCAACGACTTTACCAAACGGCTTCTTCTCGTGTAATGGTCAACGGGTTTCTGTCAGCGAAAATTCCAGTCAAGAAGTCTGTCAGACAAGGATGCCCCCTATCAATGGCTCTATTCGTCTTGGCGTTGGAACCCATGGTCAGGATGATGAACAACGTACTCACTGGCCTCACGATCAACGGAGAGCGTTTCACACTGCGAGCCTATGCCGATGACGTCACGATACTACTCACAAATGAAGGCGACGCGATACTCGTCCAACAGACCCTTGAGTCATTTTGTCAGGCCAGTGGAGCACAAGTAAACTATAGAAAGTCATCCTTATTGCTCTTAGGCCCAGGTGACGATAAGCACTACTCCAATACTACCGGTATTCCTACTGTCACCGCATGCAAAATATTGGGTATAACTTTCAGTCGAGATATTGCGGAGACCATACAGACCAACTGGGCTGCCCGATTAAATGTTCTGAGGTTCCAACTGAAAGAGGAACTTTCAAGACGGCTCAATATTCTGCAAAAAACCTGGCACATTAATATGTTTGCTCTGTCGAAACTGTGGTATATGGCGCAAGTACTTCCCCCTCCACATATAATCAGCCAGCGCATTGAAATGGCGATTGGATTCTATCTTTGGAAAGGCTATCGCTATAGAATTCGACGGGAACAACTGCAGTTACCAGAACAGTGTGGTGGGCTGCGACTTTTTGCAGTTGAACTGAAATGCTCTTCACTCTTCTTGAAACATATTATCAAGGCGAGACAGTCTACAGGTGATCCGTTCGTTTGTGCTGCTCTGAAAGTCATTGAAACTATTCCTTTACGACAACCCCATCCGTTCCGGGCTTTGTTCAGGAAAGCCCTGGCCCTTTTGCTAAAACTTCCCACTGCCCACATCTCCGATGGTTCCTTTAATGAAGCTAAACACATTTATGCTTTTTTATTGCAACTCCGTAATTTCACACCCCTGGTGCATTTAAAATACCCCAACAAAGACTGGAAGCATATCTGGGACAATGTGCGCAACAAATGGCTTCCCTTAGAATGGCGACTGTCTGTATATGCTTGCATTAATGAAATCATCCCCACTGGTGAAAAAATGAAGCGGCACGAACAAGTAGCTGATGATGCCTGTCCTGTGTGCAACAGGACTGACACCCTCATCCACCGCATCACTACATGTGGGAGTGCGAACGGCGTGTGGCGATGGACGATGAATGCTATCCACAGCATAACCGGGCTAACACGCAACAGGGACGAGGAGATTTTGAACTTCGAATTACGGGATGTACTTGGGGAGCCGAAAAGGAATGCCATCTTATGGCTTGCATCTGCAGCAATCCACTACAACCTTACTGGTTACCGGACACCCCTGGTGACTACCCTGCCTGGTTTTCTGGATCACCTCCGGAAAGAACGATGGAAACTCGTACAGCGGAAGTGTCTCAACAGTGCTTTTGGAAACTTTTTATATAAATTCTAACAACATACGTGTGGTCATCATTGTGCTACAGTCTTATGATGCTTGGTGTTTTGTTGTTGTGTTTTGTGTGTTTTATATTTTGTTTTTTTTCTCAAAGACTACTATGAACTTAGAACATTACCTTGAGGTGGGAATTGTATTTAGTGAACAGTGTTTGTAGCTGGTTTTTTTGTTAACACAAGAATGAATAAAAAAAAATAAAAAATAAAAAAGTTAAATTAATACACGAATGGTAATATAGCGCTGCTTTACAAATGAAATACTCTGGCGTGCATGAGGCAGGTCAACGGCAAGGAAGTATTCACGACACCAGTCTCATGCAGGGTTGCCAACTGCGAGATTCGCTAAGTTCACGGAGAAATCCGCAGGATTCCAATAGCGACAGTTTAGTGAAATGACTAATTGTGCTTTAAACAAGTAGTTCCGTGAAGAACTATACAGCCTATTTGCATATATCCTACTTATGTTAATTGCCACTATCAACATACAAATTTTCAGTTTGATTGCTGTAATAGATTCATCCCCCCAGGGGCTCACATCTAGTGGGTTGTGGGTTGGCGACCACGGGGCCCCAGCTGAGTCCGGCATTGCTTCCACTTACTTGTGCCGGCTCCTCTCTTTCTTCTTTCCTGTCGACCTCCCTTGGTCAACTCTTGTTCTCTTCCGACACCGACGGTATTAGGGTATCCGAGGCCTAGGGAGTCTCTTCCTTTCCCGCCTTAATTGGCCCTTGTCTCATCTTTTCTGATTCCCTCCTTCTGCGAGGGGTCAGCCTTCTTTTTCTTTTCATGTTATCTCCTGCCTTCTGCTTAAGGCCCTCAAGGAGACCGGGTGTATGTAGCCCCACCACTTTTGGTTCACCCTAGATAATGCTACACCCTCAGGGGCTCACGGCTGGTGAGTTCGGGAGTTGGCGACCCCGAGGTATTCCTGAGCTGGGTCCGTTTTCCCTTTTTGTCCCTTACCTTTGGGGCGGACCCTCTCCTCTTTCACTTTCCTATCTGCCTTTCATGGCTCTCCTGCCTTCCAAGTCCCTCAATCCGCCTTCTTCGAGGGTTGAGGGCATTTCTTTTCCTCCTGTCCTTTATTTGCCTTATTCTCCTTTAGTTTTCCATTTCTTCTTCTAGTATGTAGGTTAGTAGTTAGCTTTAGTTTTAAGTTCGCATTTCATTTTCATCTTCACCATCACCCAAACCATCAGGGGCCGATAACCTAGATGTTAGGCCCCTTAAAACAACAATTATCATCATCATCATGTAATAGATTCATAGGTATTGAGAACGGCCTAAATATTTCGGATGATCGCCATGTTGGATATTAATATATGTAGGTCTTAGAGTTATTGTAATGCTTCTACTGGCCCTGCCTTGCACTTTGAAATATTTACTCAGCCTAAGATATGTTGTTTTAATGGGCGCCAAGACCTCAACGCAATGTTGAAATCTAAATTTATATTTAACAACACCTAACTCTGGTAGATCACCTTCAAGAATCTATTCACTCAGATCGTGGTATGATTTGATCATTAACCCAACTAACAATTGTATCAGGAGAAGGAATTTGGTCTATATCTAATGCTACCTACTGAAAGCAAAGATGGCATGGTTAAATGAATTTATTATATAAAACAAGTATTGCAAGATTAATAATAATAATAATAAGTTTAAAATTTAAATTGGAGCGTTGCGATTTGAATATTACCGCTAGAAAATTACGTGAAAACGGAGTCGGATAAATTACTGATTTTACTCTTATTCCCAAGCTATGAAGTTACTGAAAAAAAGACGAGAGATTACGTAGTTCTGAGTCGTTCGCGCTTACCACTGGAAATTGCCGAAGCATTTCCCTCGTACTGGATGTTGAAGAGGGCTTCCCACAGCCTCCCGGACGTCGTCATCTTCTTCGTTAGTTGATGAGATACTTGTAGATATGATAACTTTATGGTCCGAACATCGGAGCCAATCACACGTACAACCACACTGGTCAAGTTTTACAAAGATAATCGCCTTGCCTCCACGGCGTGCAAACCATGCCACGCCTCCCCTCTCTGGACCTGGTTTCTTCTCACCCGCTCTCCTCTGATTGGCTGAGCAACCACGCGCTATCCCCCTCCTCAGGGTCATTACACTCGGCGCGAGGATGATGTCGATTACCGTTCCAGACTATTTCGCCTTTTCTTGAAGCAGCAACCCAGGCTTGCGTCATGCTTCTTAACAAGAATAAGCCTGTAGCCGAATTCCCAGTGAGTCATCTCTCTCATAATACCCTAACTGACAAAACTCCGTAAAATTCCGTAATCATATAATTTTCTACGATACTGTTGTTCGTAATAATTTGCTTGATAGTGTTTTCTATGACATAGAAAACCTATCTGTATGCTTATTGCTACCCCACATTAACGGCACTGGCCAGCAGCACGTCGGTAACTCGATAACCAACGCTCTGCTTCACCAGAATGAGACGAGAACGGGGAGCGTGGATGGGCCAACTTACCTGTATTCAGAGGTCCGGGTCACTTCCGCAGCAAAATCACCTCCAGAAGACAAATCCCAACAGAAGAGCTCCAAAAGGGGTGGAAGGAAGATGGAGAAGGGGACAACACACACAGGCTATCGTACAAACACCCCCCAAAAACCAACGGAACTTCCGTCGGTGAAATAATGCCACAACAAAAGAATTAAAAAAATGGATAGTAAAAGGTTTAATATTAAAAATTTAAAGAAGACCTTCACCATAAACTGAACATGCATCAACCAACACAAATTTACAAGAAGGCCAGATAGCGCCTAACATGCTTGCTTGCAAAGCCAAGAAGAGGAAAGACTTAACTTAAAATAAAAATGTTAAGGCCCAAAGGTTAAAATAAAAATTACATGCACAACACAATGAGAAAGGGCTTGATAAATTGCAAGGAAATGCAATCACGATCCGACATGCAGATGTTGAGGCCACGCCAAAAAATAAGGATTGAAATTAAATTAAATTTTAATTTAAAAAAATTAAATGGGACAGAAAATAAATAAATGATAAGCACGAAGCCGGAAAACACAAGGACATTTACCAAAAATCACAAAATTAACATCAACAAGATTACATTAAAAAAAAAGGGATTAAGCTAACACACAACACGACCGCCTTTGAGACCCGCGCCAATGGACTGACCACGAGACCACAATGCATCACGGTAAACAACATGGCCACACAAAAACATGCCAGATCGAAATTACGGCAAACAATTAATAAAATAAATTTTATCATCAGCGTAAGGAAATGAACGGCGGAAAACAATTACATTTAAAAACTATTACAAGTGTAAAGGGCACGGATCATGAATAAATTAATTTGAATACAATATCAATCATAAGATTGGCAAACGAAAATAAATAATAATTTAAACGTGAAATAAACTAATAAATGTGTCTCCAGAAGGTAAACAAAAAAATAAATAAGAAACTTAATATATATAAGGAAACGTTATTAAAACGTAAAAGAAATTTTAGGCCTACAAGCCAGAACATAACAGAAGATCAACATTCGTACACGGCCAAATTTGGAGCTCCCAAAATAAAATAATTAGATAAATTAAATTTAAAAAAAAACGTACCTTACATCCTTCTCAGAGGAGACACACTAATAATAAAATAATTAACATACAATATAAATAAATACTACGGCACTAATTGCCTTAAACATGGCTAACACGCCCATGTGCCGTTTCGATGTCACAAGCGAAGTACGCATCGAGATGCAATCACATTTCACACGTCTAAACGAAGAAATTCACAACCTGAAGACCACAGGCAATTTCCAAGTAGAAATGGCATTCATATCTTCTCTTGAATATATTTATATTTCGAAGAGGATGGGGGAGGCAACCGCCCCCCCATCAGCGGAGACACCTTTCGCGACCAGTGCTTCTTATTTTCTCTTGGCGACCACTAATGGAGACTCCCAAAATGGCGGAGAATTATTTTTGCGTGTCATTTTCGAACTGTATTCATGAAAATAATATTGTCCAATCACGGAGTGACACCTCAAAACAACAATGTCATAAATAAGTTAATAATTTGGCGGTATCATGAACACACACCGTTCTTTGTTTTATGACGTAGAATCATAATTGTTTTTCACTTATGTCACGAATTGGTAGAGTTTTAAAGGAAACACCAACGCACTCTATTGGTGAATAAGCAGGAAATACTTAGAGAAAGCCGAAGTCCGACAGCAGGAGCCATCTCGCGTTGACCAACGGAACCACGACAACAGGCGGTCGGTTCAAATGTCCTGAAGTATGATCCACCGGAATATACATGATTGAAAACGAAGAGACGTGCACTTGCACGTATCACTTATAATTTTATAAAAATGCTCCAGAAAACCTTAATAATAATAATAAGTCAATAATAATAATAAATTAACATGAAAACTTCTCTTGGCTGATGAATTTCCCACGTAAATAAATATAGAATGGCTTCCTACTGACTTATGCCAGTGGCGTAAAATCCCCTCGAAAAACACGTTACATATTCGCCTCGGATCATCGGATGATTTACCGTGACGACGGTCCATTATCCGATTATCCCAGACGCTTTAATAATCCCCATCCAAAATACATATTACATAAATGAAATCACCCTAAATTACATATATATATACACTCATAACTTTTCTTTACGCACTTTGCGTCAAAGTTTGTCACTATGGATTGCACTTTGCAACCAGTCCAATGTTTTTCATATAGAATAATGTTCCATGGATATTTCCGCCTCTCAAATTTCTCTATGTTGGAAAAATAGACATAAATAATGTGTGAGCACTATGTATATAAGATGTCACATCACACGCATCAAAGGTGTTCTGATATATTTATCACCACAGAACTTCCTAATTTCACTGGAGGTCCCTTCCTTATGGTGAAATTTAATCTCACTGATCTCACTGAGCACACAATCACACTATTGTGGCAGTGCATCGTGACCATAATACTTAATCTCTCTTTATAATAGACGAAATTAATATTGACTTCTGAAAAAAAAACAGTAAATGCGCTTTACATATAACACCAAATATTTCTGTGCCGTAATCGCCCTGTCTTCTTAAGTTCCCGTAGACCATATTCTACTTAATACTAGTTCTCAACACAGACCAGTTCTCCTCACACAAATAATACCATTGTACAAATTACCTTAAATTACACACTTACAAATCTTACATGGCGAGGCCGTAAACAGAAATCACGTGTGCTGTTATGTATGAGTTTCATGAAGGACTGTCTTCTGATGGCCCATCTTTTATCTCGTGGACGCCTTAAGCAAAAATACCCTGTTCAAGCGCTCCCCATCTCTAGGAGACAAATGGGAATTCACCAGCGCTACCAAATTCTTGCCTTGGTGTATCGAGACATTTTAGTGCTCAAGAGCATCCAACAATCCCGTCATATTTCCCTGTACCCTAAAATCTCTCATTTACTTACATACTACCCCCCTGTGTGACTTCAGATACGCCTGCCTGGAAGACCGGATCTTCCCCGCACCAAATACCACACTTACTCATTTGATAGGCTGGCTTGCCAGCTAACCACACTCACTTTATGACACATATTTTCGTAGACTATGTATATTATACGTCCCGTATAATCTGTCTCCCTCACTATCCTCCAGCACATATGCTGTTTTGCCAATACGTTTGGAGACTATAAATGGGCCCTCGTAGAGATAAAAGAACTTGGACATGACTTTCTCTAGCTTATTTGACTGTTTCGGCACTCTAAGTAAGACTCTGTCTCCCGGCTCGAATAGGTCAAATTTAGTTTCTTTTTGTTGGCGAATTCTCTTTTGTGCTGACTTAGATAAATTCTGTTTCGCCAACTGGACAATGTAATCCATCCCCGGTTGCTTACCCTCATTTAAACCCAACACCCTCGCTAGCTCATTTTGTGGTCTTTTTCCGAAGTGAACTTCGTATGGCGTCAATTTCGTGCTCTCATGCTGGACAGAATTCAGCCAAGTCTCGACCTTGGGAAGATGTCCAACCCAGGCCGTATGCTTGTCATGCACTAGAGTCCGAAAAAGACGAGCCACTTCCCTTAATGGACGCTCTGCAGAATTACCCTGAGGGTACCTTACAGAGAAATGAACGTGTGTTATACCAGCTTCCTGCATACTGGTTCTCCATTTCTTTGCAGTAAACTGTGGTCCACTGTCAGATAGTATCCTGAGAGGAATGCCAAACTCAGGTACATACTTATTAATGATCAGACGGCTACACGCTAGTCCCGTGGCTTTCCTTAGCGGATATAGCTTGACATACTTACTAAAAGCGTCAATAACTATAAAAATGTACTCGTAACCGTACTGTCCTTTAACGATCGGGCCAAATAAATCCACACACAGTAGTTCGCCGGGACTACTGGTGAGAACTGCAGATCTCTCCCCCACTAAATATTTAACTGGATATTTACTCCTTTGACAGGTGTCACACTTAGCTAAAATCCTCCTAACATCCCTTCCCATTTTACTCCAAATGAAGTCACGACCAATTTCATAGAAGACCTTGGCAGCACCAAAGTGTCCTAATTCCCTATGAATGAACCAAATTAGCTCCTCCCGCAAAGTGGCAGGAACACATATTGCCCACCGATTATTCCTACATTTCCTTGCAAGAAGCCCGTCTTGCATCTTGTACGTGAACCGTCCTACTTTCACATACTCTTCTTCACCTATTTCCAACCTAGCCAGTGGCTCCCATAACTTAACGTCCTCGCGTTGCTCCACTAGCATATTTCTCAGTGTCTGTAACGATGCCCTGTTGCTACTGTCCACACATGCACATATTAAAATACCGTCCTCTGCTTTAACCACAGGATAATCCCTACATAAATTAGTATCCCTCGATAGCATGTCTGCAAGAATGTTATCTTTACCTTTAATATATTTTACTGTGAATTCGTATTCATGCAGAGCAAGAATCCACCTACTAACTCTGTTAGAACTGAGTTTACAAGTCCTCATATACAGTAATGCATGGTGATCTGTATGGATCTTAAATTTCCCCCTACTAAATACATTCTAAATTTCCCCAAACTGAAAACAATACCTAAAAGCTCTAAATCAGTAATCGTATATCTTTTCTCTGCTGCTGTCAGTCCTCGCGAGGCTAAAGACACAATACACAGATTACCCTCATCATCTTTCTGACATAATACTCGAGCAATGCCTATATGTGAAGCATCTGTCATAACCACATATTCCTTATCTTTCAAAGGATATTTCAGCACTACAGCTTTCTCAAAACCTTCCTTCAGCGCTCTTAAAGCCTGATCATGCTTGGACTCCCAACTCCACCGAGTCCCACTTTTAAGCAATTCCCTGAATGGTTCTACAAACCCTGAGTATTTAAGAACGAACCTCCTGAAAAAGTTGCAAATTCCCAGGTATGTTTTTAACTGTTTAACATTCTGTGGCACCTCTGCGTTAAGTATCTTATTAACCCTACTTTCCTCTGGTGTCACACCTCTACTCGACACTCTATGACCTAAAACTGTCACTTCTGACTGACAGAATGACGACTTAGACAGCTTCAAAATGAACCCTGCCTTATCTAACTTCAGAAAAACTATATCTAAATGACGTAGATGCTCCTCAAAACTGCGTGAACTAATTACCATATCATCAATGTAAATGGTTACAAACTCTCCTGTGTCATCCCCTAATGCGATGTTTAAAGCCCTAATTAAAGCTGCTGAACTACTCTTTAACCCATAAGGTGTTCTACAAAATTGATAAAGGTTATATTTATGACTAAAAGCTGTAAATGGTCTATCTTCGTACATAAGTGGCACTTGCCAAATACTGGAACTCAAATCTACACAAGTGAAATACTTCTTCCCCTCAAATGTTTGCATTAATTCCTCTATTGACATAGATTTCAGCTGATCTGAACTAATTCTACTGTTAACCAAACGAGCGTCTAAACAAATACGAACTGTGCCGTCGGCCTTGGGTACCGTGATCAAAGAATTAACATATGGACTGTTAGAGTGCTCAATAATCCCATCTTCAAGCATCTGATTAATTTGAGCCTCAACTGCACTCTGATAAGCGAAAGGTACAGGATATCTATGTCCTGTGAATACTGACCTATCAATAACGTTCAATGAATGTGTATAGCAATTGGCCATACCAATGCGATCCTCAAAAACTCTCCTATTACACAATAACACATCATAGAGCCGATCACACTGTTCCACCTCTATATTTCCCTGAAATGCAGCATCACGTAACGAGTCCTCTAGACTACCGTTCGTAATCACACTGCCCACAAAACATGGAGAACCCCGCTCTACGGCTGGCATTATCTCATTTAAAGTACAAATCACACCTACAACACTACTTCTCTGAATATGGTCATTGAACGCTACTCCTACTTCAGAATCTCACCATTTAAATTTCAAACTCCCCACATCATAACATAAGTTACCAGACACTCTACTTAGCCACTCTGAACCCAAGATAACACTGAATACTAAATTTGGAATTACAAGACAAATCTGCTTCTCTACATGATTATTAATTTTGATGTCTACTAAAACTTGCTTAGAAATTTCTTTAGACCTCTTCCCAACAGATGTGATAACAAAAGGGCTTTTAATTGGCATCTCCTCAAAATTTACTCCAGCTCCTTTCATTTTATCATAAAATGCACTACTTATGCAACTCTTCATACAACCACTATCAATTAAAACATCTGTGTACGCCTCGGACATGTTAAATTTAACTATGGGGCTCTTACTAACCACCTCCTGAATAATACCTTCATCATTTAGTTCACGTAATAATTCATTTCTTACATTTAAGTCATAGGGTTCCTGTATAAGTGTATGGACAGGGCATGTTATAGACTGAGATTCTGACCTTATATCGCAGCCTGGTTCGTGTTTAAAGCATTGCTATCGCTTGGTGTAGTACTACTCACTACTGCACTGGTCTGGTTGTTCTGGGTTGTGTTAACGGTATCTCTCTGTCCGTTATTACCATTGGGCTGATTCCCTCCTTGACCCCTGTTCTGGGTATAATAATTATTATTATTATACCTCACTTGGTTACCCCTAAAATCTTTATTTCGGCCTTGATTTCCCCTGAAATCATTATTTCTACCTTGGTAGTTCGTACCATACCCATTTCCTCAGAACTGGTTTCACTGATTATTATTATTATTTTGGTTCCCCCTATTTTGGACGCTGGCCCCTTCGCCACTGTTCCCTTGAACTCCCTGATTCCCATTTTCATTAGGCCTGTTATTATTGTTACCCTGGTTCCTACCGAAATTCTCCTCGTAACCACCTCTTCCCAGAGCATCGAATGTACTTAATAAATTCTCCACTTGTGAAATAGATTTAACACTTTGGATACAGGCAGCTTCCTTGATTCTATATGGAAAATGTCTTAGTAATAGCCTGACTATATCACTTTCCTCCTTCAAACCATCCAAATATTTACACGTCAATACCTGTCCTAAAAAGTACTCGGTCATAGTGTAGTTTCCTCTCGGGTTATATTTCCCACACACAATTCCCTCACGATGCTGAGACTGAATTACCTCATTCCAAAATTTCTCACAAAATTTAACTTTAAAATCTGAAATATTCTCGAAATTGTCTCTGTAGACAGCAAACCAGTTTCTTGTCTCCCCTATAAACGCTTGCTCTAAAATCTCCACTACCTGGCACAACTCAATACTACCATCTTCCAACCTCTCTCCGGATTTATTTTCTATTGTATTCATGAACTCCATTGGACAACCCTGCCGATTACTAAATTTACCTAGTTCTATTTCCCTGTGTGTGCTATTCACATAAACTGGCCTATTCTGACTATTTTCCTGCCTAATTCTAGCTTTCAACTTCTGTTCTAATTCAGCAATTTTCTCCTCAGCTTTTCTTTCAATATTAGTTACAGTCAACCTAATGCTCCCTTCCGATGCTTCAACTTTACCACTTAATTTAGCTTGTTTCTCACTATTCTCATTAATGCTTTCCTTATTCCTCTCCCTTAAAGTATTAATTTCAGTGATTATTTCTGCATGTACTTTATCAATTCTACCCCCCAGCTGTTCTTTAACCTCTTTAGTTGCTACCTGAATTTTGTCAATTTCTCCCCCCAATTGCTTTTTGACCTGCTGTGTTTCCAGTTGCACTAGTTCTTTTAAATTTTCCGCCTGTGTACTGATTCTAATTTCTAACTCCTCCTGTACTTTTCCTAACTTTCTGTCTACATCTGCAATAATCTCTTTAGCCTTCTCTTCCATCACCCCCTCTGATCTCACCTCTAATCTGCTCAAATTTCTTATCTAATTTACTGCTTACTTCCTTTTTGCTCTGTTCCAATTTAGAGTTTAGAGCCTCTGTACTCTCTTTATTTTCCCTACTGTTTTGTTCAAGTTTAGCATTGTTTTGTTCAAGTTTAGCATTTAAAGTTTCAGTACTCTCTCTATTTTCCCTACTATTTTGTTCGAGTCTAGCATTTAAAGCGTCTGTGCTAATTTTATTTTGTTGCATAAACTGAAGAAGCAAACTCTCTAACCCTGCTTGACTGTTTTGATTACCCCCCTCAGTATCGGTATTTACCTCCGACATCCCTGTACTGCTTTCATTTCCAAGACTAGCCATACTGCTCGTATCTTCACTATCCAACTGGTGACCACTACGCAACTTCATCTCTTCCTCAGCACTACCCATGCTGATACACCCCGATAAATGAAAAAAAAAAAATACAGGCACAGAAATATATACCCTTCTCCTTCCACAAATGTTATTAGGTTTTCGGCCCCAAGTTGGTAGCGACAAATGTAATGCTTCTACTGGCCCTGCCTTTCACTTTGAAATATTTACTCAGCCTAAGATATGTTGTTTTAATGGGCGCCAAGACCTCAACGCAATGTTGAAATCTAAATTTATATTTAACAACACCTAGCTCTGGTAGAACACCTTCAAGAATCTATTCACGCAGATCGTGGTATGATTTGATCATTAACCCAACTAACAATTGTATCAGGAGAAGGAATTTGGTCTATATCTAATGCTACCTACTGAAAGCAAAGATTGCATGGTTAAATGAATTTATTATATAAAACAAGTATTGCAAGATTAATAATAATAATAATAATAAGTTTAAAATTTAAATTGGAGCGTTGCGATTTGAATATTACCGCTAGAAAATTACGTGAAAACGGAGTCGGATAAATTACTGATTTTACTCTTATTCCCAAGCTATGAAGTTACTAAAATACTGAAAATGAAAAAAAAAACAGAGATTACGTGGTTCTGAGTCATTTGCGCTTACCACTGGAAATTGCCGAAGCATTTCCCTCGTACTGGATGTTGAAGAGAGATTCCCACAGCCTCCTGGACGTCGTCGTCTTCTTCGTTAGTTGATGAGATACTTGTAGATATGATAACTTTATGGTCCGAACATCGGAGCCAATCACACGTACAACCACACTGGTCAAGTTTTACAAAGATAATCGCCTTGTCTCCACGGCGCGCAAACCATATATGCACTCCATGCCTCCCCTCTCTGGACCTGGCTTCTTCTCGTCCGCTCTCCTCAGATTGGCTGAGCCACCACGCGCTACCCCCCTCCTCAGGGCCATTACACTCGGCGCGAGGATGATGTCGATTACCGTTCCAGACTATTTCGCCTTTTCTTGAAGCAGCAACCCAGGCTTGCGTCATGCTTCTTGACAAGAATAAGCCTGTAGCCGAATTCCCAGTGAGTCATCTCTCTCATAACACCCTAACTGACAAAACTCCGTAAAATTCCGTAAACATATAATTTTCTACGATACTGTTGTTCGTAATAATTTGCTTTATAGAGTTTTCTATGACATAGAAAACCTATCTGTATGCTTATAATTTTATAAAAATGCTCCAAAAAAACTTAATAATAATAATAAGTTAATAATAATAATAAATTAACATGAAAACTTCTCTTGGTCGAAGAATTTGCCGCGTAAATAAATATAGAATGGCTTCCTACTGACTTATGCCAGTGGCGTAAAATCCCCTCGAAAAACACGTTACATTATGTACTATTATATGAAGATTATTGTGTAGGTGTAGTATTCAAACTTCAATCGCATGTCTAGGACACACGAAATAAATACGAGATTTTAAAATTTCACTCAGTCGCCATCTTGTGTTTATGAAAATAATTTAAATAAATTAGATGCCAGTGGATTCAAATGTATATAAGCATATACGCTACCGTGCCAAGTTTCACTGCGCTCGGATAGTTAAATCGCGAGAAACGTTCATTTAAATATTTAAATTTCGCGTCGCGCCATGTTGAATTTGTGCTCACCAGGTTATTGAACGTCCATAGGTGAACTTATGTTCAGAGCCTCTATACACATACAGTACAAAATTTCAGTTTGATTGCTGTCCTAGATAATAGATATTAAGAACCGTCCAAGTTTTTCAGGTGGTCGCCATGTTGGATTTTAGGCCATAGAGTTATGTACTGTTAGATAAGGATTATTGCGTAGGTTCATTATTCAAACGTTCACTTCGAGCGCATGATTAATACTCAAGAAATAAAAACTTTATTTTAAAATTTCTCACAGCCGCCATCTTGAGGTTATGTAAACGACTGAACTGAATTAGTTGTCAGTGCATTGCAGTGTGTAGAGTTAAGTCTATTTAAATGTTGCAACATCGCTTGGCCGCCATGTGCGTTTTGAAGTTACCAGGTTTTTGAAAGTCTCATAGGTGAACTTCTAGTAGTGCCCTTTATCTCTGTACAGAAATTGATGGTGATATGAGTAATAGTTTCGGAGATATAGAAATCCGGTGAAATATTACGCATAGCCGCCATGTTGGATTGGAGCGACGTGAGAAAATTTGAAGGGCACGGTCGGTTCGGCCAAAATGGTGCTATGACTTCACCGAGTTTCATTGAAATCGGTCTATCCATCTAGATTTTATTAGGTGGGGGAACACATACACTTACGCACACACACACACACACACACACACACACACACACACACACACATGGACAAAAGGTGATCTTACAAGCCTATTGTTTTGCCTATTTTCATTATTAAATAATAGACTTATGATATCACATTTTGTTCGTATGTCTGTCTGTGTGTGCGTGTGTGATTCGAGTGTGTGTGTGTCCCTAATAAAATCTAAACGGCTGGAGCAATTTCAATGAAACTCGGTAAGTTCATAGCACTATTCCGAACGACCCCGACCATGCCTTCAAATTTTGTTACGTCTCACCAATCCAACATGGCGGCTGTGCGAAATATTACACCAGCATTCAATATCTCCGAAACTATTGCCGATATCACCCTGGAATTTTGTACGGTGATAAAGGGAACTACTAGAAGTTCATCTATGTAACTTTTGAACACCTGTTAACTACAAAATCAACATGGCGGCCAAGCGAAATTGCGCATTTAAACAGACGTTTCTTGTGATTTAACCAACCAAACGCAATGAAACCTGGTGCAGTATATGTTTGTCCACATTGTAATGCACTGACATCTAACTTCGTTCAATTGTTTACATAACCACAAGATGGCGACTGTGCGAAATATTTCACCAGCATTCTATATCTCTGAAACTATTACCGGTATGAGCCTGAAATTGTGTACGGAGATAAAGGGCACTACTGGAAGCTCGTCTATGAGACTTTCAGAAACCGGTTAAATACAAAACGAACATGGCGGCTATGCGAAGTTGAAAAATTTAAATAGACTTTTCTCGCGATTTGATGATCCAAACGCAATGAAACTTGGTACTGCAAATGTTTATACACATTGTAATGCACTGGTATGTAATTTAGATCAATTGTTTACATAACCTCAAGATGGCGGCTCTGCGAATTATGAAATTAAGTTATTATTTCTTGTGTCGTAATCATGCGATCGAAGTGAAAGTTTGAATAATGAACCTATGAAATAATTTTCCTTTAATGGTACATGACTCTATGGCCTATGCATATAACAATCCGACATTGTGACTTAGACGGTTCTCAATATCTACGAATCTATTACATCAAATTGAATTTTTCATAGGGACTATTTTCACCTATAGGACTTTCAATAACCTGGTGATCACAAATCCAACTTGGCGGCGACGCGAATTATAAATATTAACATGGACTTTTCTCGCAATTTAACCATCTGAGTCCAGTGAAACTTGGTACAGTAAATCCTTATACAATTGTTAATCCACTGGCATCTAATTTATTTCAAATGTTTCCATAACCACAAGATGGCAGCTGTTCGAAATTTTTAAATCTCGAGTTTACTTCTTGTGTCCTAATCATGCGAATGAAGTTTGAATACTACACGTACACAATAATCTTCATGTGACAGTACATAACTCTAAGACCTACATATATAAGAATCCAACATGGCGACCATCCGAAATATTTAGACGGTTCTCAATATCTATGAATATATTAAGACAATCAAACTGAAGTTTTATATATTGGAACAGGCGATTAATATAAATAGGATATATGAAAATAGGCTGTATAGTTTTTCGCGGAACTACTTGTCATTAATGAGAACAGGCTAAGAAAAAGCCTCTCAGCCACTCATTTGCCAATAGCTACAAAAGTTCCACACATTTAGCGAACGAGAAGCTTCTTATAATTCCGGAAACATTTTGCTCATCCCTTGGCGTTAGGGTGACACATATTAAAAATTCAGAGGACCAGTGGCCATTTCAAACGGTTTTAATATTGAGTCTATTAAGGGAGCTAGATGATTAGTTTTCAAAGCTCCATTTTCCTCACCTCTTTGGTCAATGGTTGGTGCTATCAAATAAACGTTGGTTTTGGTTCTTATCCGAAGAATAGTGCGCACTTTGAATACTATCACTTCTTCCTCTTGGACTACGTAGTGACTGTTACACAATAACATATCGCCAAGGCTCTTCACAGGGTTGGAACACGCTCTGCGCCCAGGTTTCATACAATTTCCGGCTGTCCTTGTTCAATAAATTTTCCTTAACTGTGTGTACAGTCAGTTATCACCAGGTTCGTATATAAGGGGGGAGCTTTGGGGGTTCCATCTCCCCATTCCCCCCCCCCTCCCGAAAAAAACAATAAAAATTAAGAAAGTATTGTTCTGGCAATAGCATAAAATAATTGCAAATTTGGTTGTACCCTAATCTTAACTTATTGGCTAAGTTAAAAACAATATTAAGATTGAACTTAGACTACCTCGTGTTTACCTTTCTGCTTAATAAATCGACAAATATTTCGATATTTTCCATTTATACTCCATGAGCGGCTTCGGTGGCATAGTTGATAGCATGCTGAACTGTTGTGCCCAAGATAGCGGGTTCAAACCCGGTCGAAGTCGTCGGATTTTTTAAGAGCGTTAAAAATCCTTCAGTACGCCTTCCTTCGGAGGGGAAGTAAAGCCGGCGGTCCAATGTCATAGATTTATGGCATGTAAAAGATCCTTCCACAGCCTAAACATGTGTGAAACTAAATTGTTATGTTAGATTTCGTCGGAACGCTCTATCAAAGTTCCAACGCTCACCACTAGGTATCATTGATATCAGATAGCGAAATTTGGAACTACTTGAAATTGAACGGAACTTGTAGCTTACCCTAGGGGTGTCTGCTGGAAGCAGCTGCAGCCTCAGGCGAGCCGAACATGTCCTCGGTCACTCCCGGCAACAAAAGCCATACGGTAAATAAATAAATAAATAAATAAATAAATAAATAAATAAATAAATAAATGAATAATATACTCCATAGGCCATAATAGAAAACTCATAAAATGTTATTTGTGTGTTGTGTTGTACTTTACAACTTTTATTGTATTGACTAATTGTAGGCCATATTAACTTAGAAATTTACAATTAAACTCTTATCTAAAATAATTATACAAAGCTATATGCTCTAAGATAATGGTTGAAATGTCTGGGTATTTTGCTGTGAGAATACTCACAATTTCCCACGAGAGTCAGCCCCCCCCCCCCGCCTCTGAAAGAAAAATGCATATACGCCCCTGGGTAGCACGTGTTGTGACAAGCACTAATTTATGTTCTCCTTGACCTTAGCGAATCGTCAAACACAATACCACCCCGTATAAATTGTTCCGCCCCATAGTCCGCGCTACGAAATGCATTCCTTGGGAGTGTAAACAGGCAGCCATTATCTGCACTGAGCTAATTATCTGGCGAGCGAGATAACTGTGTTCTAATGGAACACCCTTAAAGTAAGCTCTGCATTTCTACTTTGCATCAATTCAACCGTGGTGTGGTAATTCCATCCTTTATTACTCCGCGTCCCAAAGGTCATGAGTTCGATTCGAAAGTTAATTCTGGTCTGAGATATGGAACGAGGTCTCGTGAAATAGAGTTGGGGTTCCATTTAGCTCTCTATATGAGTAATTAGTTATTAGTTGTGGAACATCGAGGTCATCTAACCCTCCACTATCTGAGAAAATCATACAATTTATTTATTATTTATTTAGCGTATGGCAAATGGAAACATTAAATTATCACATACATGAAAGTCGATAAAAAATCCCTGTTTTTTTTTTTTTTTTTTTTAGCGTATGGCTTTTAGTGCCGGGAGTGTCCGAGGACATGTTCGGCTCGCCAGTTTTGTAGCTGCTTCGAGACGGACACCCAATGGGTGAGCTACAAGTACCGTTGGGGAGGGAAGGAGGGAAGTTGGAATGTAAGGACGAGGAGTTGGAAGGTAGCGGCTGTGGCCTATAGTTAGGGACCAACCCCGGCATTTGCCTGGAAGGAAGATGGGAAACCACAGAAGACCATCTTCAAGGTTGCCGGCGGGGGGATTCGAACCTCCTCGCCTCCCGGATGTGAGCGACTGCCATCAGTCATGCCGTAACGACCACGGCTAACTCACCCGGTAAAAATCCCTGTATTAAAGAACAACTATCATACGATTATTAACTTAGACTAGCGGACCCGTGCGAGAAATCTCGTTGTTCATAAGACACATTTCTTACAAAAATTGATATTTAAGAAATTAGATTGCAATTTGTCACTGATAATGTCATTTGTGAGCTGTAACACTCACCGGTTATTCGGTATTTATGACATTATACAATTTGAGTAGAGGAAGGGGTAGGAATATGAGATACCCTTTTTGTTTTGGGACCTAGAAAGTTTCACAATAAATACGAAATTGAAGGGAAATTCGTTAGTAAATTTTGTGTGGAATGTGCAGCATGAACATGAATTTTCTCAAGCTATTAGTATTTACAATATTTATTTTTTTCAGTTTGAAGGAATTTTTAAATCGGGAAGTAATATGAGACACTTCTATTTTGTATTAAATAAAACCATGAAATTCATACCAAAGTCTTTGGGAAGAATTTATTGACATAAAATTCCTGTGCATGAGTCCCAGCCGCAGCATAATCACAAACATATACTGCACTCTCCAGGCCTGGACAATCACTGAGGGTCTACATTTTGCATAAGAAGCACTGAATCCAAAATTCACTTTCAGAATCATTTGAAACAAGATGTTCAATAAAGAACATATAGCCTACTTTCTCCTAAATGCATGAGTATTGTTATAACTATTTGTCCTTTCAAGGAGTATAATTGAATGTTGGTTGTAGTAGCTTGTTGAAATACAACGTGCTATAGGGATATTAAACATGAATATGAGGTGCCCTTTGCTAGTGCTGTAACGTTTCGCTGCTAGTGCACAGCTTACCACATGCTTGGGTGACATGTTGTAACGTTTCATAGCTCGTGATAGAAAACGAGTACAGTAAATAGCTCGGTTAATAGGGCGCCAATCTCCAACAGACGGTTGTGAGATAAATTTATGTTTATTAAATTGAGATTCTTTACTTTCGGGGGAGGGGCAACAGAGGCTCGCTGCAAAACACCTTATTCTATTATCTTGACCTCTGGGAAGTCTAGCATGGGGTAAATCTTGACAGAAAGTCATAGATTGTAAAAATAATTTATTAACAAACAGGATGAAATGAATGACGTCTCGCGACCTTTCAAACAGTTAAAATAAAAAGAGGAAGTTATTTCTTTAAATTATTGAAGTTGGTAGTATTTACGTCCGACTTGCAATTGACAAATATGCATGAGCTCACCGGGTTGTAGATCTTCCTGGGCGATGTTGGCGGAGGTATCTCGTTCCTGAAGTAGACATCTCGCGTGGTCTTCCATGGTCCCAAGTACCAATCCTACCTGATCAAGCTGTCTGCCCACTAATTGCACAGATACTGTTGCCTAGCTGAGTGAATGGAATGGTTTCACTCGTCTTCGATATTCAGCGCAATGCTGGAAATATCCTAGCTAGATCACCACTGAGTTTACTAGTTGAAATTTATGAACTTTGGTAGTTGAATCTCAACAAGTGAGGTCCAAGTTTAGAATTTGGAGTGCTTTCAAGTGAAAACATAATAATATTCTTCCTCTCCATACAGCTCTGTCCCGGCTTATATATGGCAATTATATCTCCCACCAGCAGTAGGAGATCTGCCAATTGCAATATCAAAGTATTGTCTACATAAAGTGACGCTCCTTCCTTATTGGCCGAAGTAAGTCCTTTATCATGCACCAAGTGGCTATATTGGGGTGAAGGTCTCTCCCCCCAGTGACACACTTCCATATTGGTGTCATGTAGCGGTATCTTCTTTAAAAAATCACAATGTTGCAGTTTTCTCGTCGTAAAACAATTTATTCTAAAAAGCTGTAGGGTCCATTGTTCCGACATCTTTTAGAATTAGCCTGTTGGCTACCGAGGGTCACTCCTGGTTGTGGCTCCCTTTCCATTCTTCCTGCCTCTTCATAAGCGGTTTTATGACGGTTCAAGCGGTATCTATTGTCAGTTGTTAGTTCCACAAGTGAGCTCAAGAAATATATTTATTGGGGGAGGGGTTGTAAATTTACGGTTTGAAATCTCGGGTGACGTCTAATTACAAGAATGGATGAAAATGAACATATGATTTTATACTACCCTTAAACACAATAAATATATACATGCACTATCGTTGCAATTGCACATCAATATAGTACTCTTAGTTCAATTGTTTTGGGTGTGGTGTACAAACACCACAATCGCCCCCATGAGTCGACGAATAAATTCCCAAATTTTGAGAATGACTCATCCCCTGAAAACAATTACACAACACTGAAATTCATATACACAATACACTTAACTCTTCAAATCAACAATACATTTAAAATGTCATTTCTTTCAATGTTTCCTGTTATCCAGTTTGTCTGAACTTATTTCGCTCTTAGGGCGTTCTTTATGACATACAACATTTCAACTGTAGAAGGTTGAATTTTACACGGATAATTGCACACGCATACACACGCAAAGTGTTTGCTCTTACAAAATGCAATTACAAGTCGGAGGATAAGATATGTCTTCTGCCTTGTGTAACACCATCTTTCAACAAAACATTACTCTTCCCAGTAGTCACTACTTACAGAAAATTTATTCTTAACAAAACTTCATGGTATCAAAATTAGATAACTTAGCGACATAGTGGTACACTCTATCTAACCAACTACCTGCGCTCCTACCAGCCTATATATCCTTACATTATTTCAATGCGTAACCATTACTGTTAATCTAACACTATTATTATAACGATCCTACACAATCTTACTCACAAATCTAAATCATATTCACACCCGGTATCTTAATCATTATTATATGAAAAACACCCTCAATTCTTCTCCGCCTCATCTAATTACTGTCATCGCTTCTGACATAACTTCAGAGTTCAGTAGCTCTCAATGCTTTCTCTCTCAAACTACTGGTAAACCGCTACTCAATTTAAATTTCTCACGAATAAGTCGTATTTTATTTACCTCTTTCTCTTCCTTGAATCCTACCACCTTTAACTCAATTAACTTCGAATTATAACAAATTCCTTTCAATAACTTATAAATATTAAGCCACCCATCTATTATTATTATTATTATTATTATTATTATTATTATTATTATTATTATTAGTTTTACTTTCATGTGTGCCGGACAACAACACAACACACCATCAATTCGCTATCGCTCATCATCAGTAACATTTACAAGTGGTTTAACTGGGTATTTAGCCTTGCAATATATTTGGCTGTGTTCTAAAACTTGCGTATTAAGATCTTGAAACTATAACTTGGATCATCTCTTGGGTGTACTCCCTCATTACTCTGTTTCCTTGTGTGCATACCTTCGCTATTTTTATACTTCAAAACTCCCAACCTCTACGAGTACTTCACGTATTCACGTAGACACCACAAAAACCTCCTCAAAACTCCCAACATCTACGAGTACTTCACGTATTCACGTAGACACCACAAAAACCTCCTCAAACTCCCAACATCTACGAGTACTTCACGTATTCACGTAGACACCACAAAAACCTCCTGCTCAGAGTTATTAATCTCCTCTGGCATACTTACTTCTCCAAAACCTTCCTCCACCATAACTTCATTTGGCCACTTACCAACCTGAAACCTCATTGCTCAACGGCATTAAAACTCGCTGGCATCCTTACTTACTACCTCAGTCACGTCATTTACGTGAAATTTACACACACACACGTACATACATACACACACATCCATCTCCAAGTACCAGATGTCCTATAATTTAATACTTCCTTATTTCCATCAGATGTTGGTTATTTCAGACCAAGCCTTACCATCTATCACTTCAAAACCACTTCTAAATATCTCCAACTATAGTCACCGATGACTTCGCTGTTCTCAAATGAAATTTCTTTACTGCACATCAATACTTACTTCGAATCATTAATTTTATTCTCACTGTATCACATCATCTTAAATCATTCACGAATCTCTACATTATTATTATTATTATGGTTGTCATAATAGTTCTTTCATTAGGTTACTTACCATTTCTCTTATTACTTTCTCAGATACATTATTCTTAGAATACTTACTTCTGCATACTACGCACATTTTAACACAGTATATCATTATATATCGATAAGCGGTTCACCGTCTTTACCTAGTTTATAAGCACAAGCTTTTATTTGCTGCTCCCTCACTTGTTCATACAACTCTGAACTAATACACGATTTCAGGCTTCAAGAATCCACCAAAATTTTAATCTACGCCCCCCACACTTCTATTTAAACAATGAGCTAACATGCTCCACTATCTTAATCTCTATTAATACTCTTTACCTTCTTATTGTAGTATATACTTAAATATCTACGTCATAACTCCCTAATTTAATTACATTAAATAAATACACTTTAACTACACGAATAAGTCTCCGACCTCTCTTCACTCCTCTATTCATTTAAGATTCCTTGTTCAATTGCTCTCATTTCTTTCTTTCTCCCTGGTGTAATTGTTACTCTTTCTTCTCTTCTTATGATAATAGTCCCTACTTCCTCATTACTAGGCCTATATTTATCTATAGTAAAGCTACTCTTAGTCTCTCCTCCTATCGTTTCACCTAACATCTCTACTTCTAACCTCCATTCCACATAGTAATCTTCATCCTTATCTTTATATCTTTTTCTAATCTCATCTAACAATGTGACCTGGCTTTTCCGCTTTGTCCTACTCCTACCGATTTTAACTCCCATCATCTGCTTTCCTCGTTCACTGTAAACTACCTGCTGGCTTTGTGCTACCACACGCATCTCCATCTCAGCTAAGTTTACGTTACTAGAAACTCCTACTACTTTAGGAAGACTTTTCCTAATATCCTGCTCTATTTCCACTATCCTTCTTTCAACATTTACTCTAACCTGATTGTTCTCCTCTTTAACAACTGCCTGGATTCTACTATCCTGAGTACCTATTGTTTCCTCTACCTCCCATATTTCTACTCCTAACTGTTCTTCAAACACATTCTCCTCTCTCATTCTCTGATCTATCATCTCTTCCTCCAGTTCCTCAACTCTCTCCTCTAACTGTTTATTAGGCTTACATAATTTGTCATGACCTATATCTACTTTCGGCTCTACTTCTGATCTCATTTCAGCTAATCTTTTCTCCTCCTGATTCTGTATTTCTAATCTACTCTCATTTTCATTCAATTCCTCCCTTTTCAGTTCTACCTCTTGCTCTTTCTCACATAAACTACTATTGACTATTTCTAGCTTCTTATCTTCTTCTCTTTCCTTGTCCAGCACTTGCCGTCTTTGGTTGAATTCCACATTCTGTTTTATCATAGGCTCTGATACTATTTTATTTTGCTCTAGTTCATATTTTGCTTCTCTGGTGCTTTGGGCTAGTTCCTGATTCCATTGATCAAGTTTTGCGAGCATATCTCCCATCACCTTGATTAACCTTTCTTCCAATGTATCTGATTCTATATTTATGTTTTTGCCCTTTTCTAGGTCTTCCGCGCCCCCCATCGTACTATTCTGTGATTCAACCGACTTGTCTACCTCGCCGCAACTCTGAACATTGTTACTCCCGCTAGCTAAGTCTTTCTCCACTACCTCTGACTCGGTACCTTTAACTGTGTTACCACTACGTAACGTCATCATCTCGTTCTCATCTCCCATGATTCACTTTATATAAGTTACTTTATTATTATGAAAAACAATTAATTTTATTTCCAAATGCAATTTAATAATTTTATTTATTTCTTTAAGGTGTTTTATAGCTTTCGAGCTCCACGTTGAAGTGCCATGTTGTAACGTTTCGCTGCTAGTGCACAGCTTACCACATGCTTGGGTGACATGTTGTAACGTTTCATAGCTCGTGATAGAAAACGAGTACAGTAAATAGCTCGGTTAATAGGGCGCCAATCTCCAACAGACGGTTGTGAGATAAATTTATGTTTATTAAATTGAGATTCTTTACTTTCGGGGGAGGGGCAACAGAGGCTCGCTGCAAAACACCTTATTCTATTATCTTGACCTCTGGGAAGTCTAGCATGGGGTAAATCTTGACAGAAAGTCATAGATTGTAAAAATAATTTATTAACAAACAGGATGAAATGAATGACGTCTCGCGACCTTTCAAACAGTTAAAATAAAAAGGGGAAGTTATTTCTTTAAATTATTGAAGTTGGTAGTATTTACGTCCGACTTGCAATTGACAAATATGCATGAGCTCACCGGGTTGTAGATCTTCCTGGGCGATGTTGGCGGAGGTATCTCGTTCCTGAAGTAGACATCTCGCGTGGTCTTCCATGGTCCCAAGTACCAATCCTACATGATCAAGCTGTCTGCCCACTAATTGCACAGATACTGTTGCCTAGCTGAGTGAATGGAATGGTTTCACTCGTCTTCGATATTCAGCGCAATGCTGGAAATATCCTAGCTAGATCACCACTGAGTTTACTAGTTGAAATTTATGAACTTTGGTAGTTGAATCTCAACAAGTGAGGTCCAAGTTTAGAATTTGGAGTGCTTTCAAGTGAAAACATAATAATATTCTTCCTCTCCATACAGCTCTGTCCCGGCTTATATATGGCAATTATATCTCCCACCAGCAGTAGGAGATCTGCCAATTGCAATATCAAAGTATTGTCTACATAAAGTGACGCTCCTTCCTTATTGGCCGAAGTAAGTCCTTTATCATGCACCAAGTGGCTATATTGGGGTGAAGGTCTCTCCCCCCAGTGACACACTTCCATATTGGTGTCATGTAGCGGTATCTTCTTTAAAAAATCACAATGTTGCAGTTTTCTCGTCGTAAAACAATTTATTCTAAAAAGCTGTAGGGTCCATTGTTCCGACATCTTTTAGAATTAGCCTGTTGGCTACCGAGGGTCACTCCTGGTTGTGGCTCCCTTTCCATTCTTCCTGCCTCTTCATAAGCGGTTTTATGACGGTTCAAGCGGTATCTATTGTCAGTTGTTAGTTCCACAAGTGAGCTCAAGAAATATATTTATTGGGGGAGGGGTTGTAAATTTACGGTTTGAAATCTCGGGTGACGTCTAATTACAAGGATGGATGAAAATGAACATATGATTTTATACTACCCTTAAACACAATAAATATATGCATGCACTATCGTTGCAATTGCACATCAATATAGTACTCTTAGTTCAATTGTTTTGGGTGTGGTGTACAAACACCACAGTGCTACCTCTGTAAAAAAAACCATTCAATTCGGTTTCACCGTGTTTGAATTGATATGGGGAATGGATTTGCACACATACATGGCCGCTAATTTCAAACTATTGGGCTGATGACCTTGTAGTCAGTCATAAGATGCTTTCCACAAAAAGGCATGTTGTTGCAAAATCCGGTAGAGATCAAATTATTAGGATGGTCGAAATTTGATTTAAGCTTTTAACATTTGGGTGGCCGTCATTCCGTTTCCGTCAAGATGGCGGCGATATAAAACATGACACTGAGGTGCCTTTTGCTAGTGCTACCTCTGTACCAAATTTCGTTCAATTCGGTTTCACCGTGTTTGAATTGATAGGGGGAATCGATTTGCACACATACTTGACCACCATCTGCAAACTATTGGGCTGATGATCTAGCAGTTTGGTCAGAATATGCTTCCCACATAAAGATTTGTTGTTGCAAAATTTGGTAGAGACTAGATTATTAGGTTGGTCTTAATTACATTTTAGCCTTTAACATTTGGGTGGCCGCGATTACGTTTCCGTCAAGATGGCGGTGATATAAAACATGACACAGAGGTGGCCTTTTCTAGTGCTACCTCTGCACCAAATTTCGTTCCATTCGGTTTCACCGTGTTCGAATTAATAGGGGGAATCGATTTTCACACAAAGATGGCCGCCATCCGCAAAATATTAGGCTAATGACCTATTAGTTTGGTCAAAGGATGCTCCCTCCATAAAGGTATGTTGATGCAAAATTTGATAGAGATCGGATGATTAGGTTAATCGTAATTTGATTTAAGCTTTGAATATTTGTGTGGCCGCCATTACGTTTCCGTCAAGATGGCGGCAATATAAAACATGACACTGAGGTGCCCTTTGCTAGTGCTACCTCTGTACCAAATTTCATTCCCTTCGGTTTCACCGTGTTCGAATTAATAGGGGTAATCGATTTTGACACAAAGATGGCCGCCATCCGCAAACTATTAGGCTAATGACCTATTAGATTTGTCAAAGGATGCTTCCTCCATAAAGGTATGTTGTTGCAAAATTTGGTAGAGATCGGATGATTAGGTTAGTCGTAATTTGATTTAAGCTTTGAACATTTGGGTGGCCGCCATTGCGTTTCCGTCAATATGGCGGCGATATAAAACATGATACTGGGGTGCCCTTTGCTAGTGCTACCTCTGTACCAAATTTCATTCCATTCGGTTTCACCGTGTTCGAATTAATAGGGGTAATCGATTTTGACACAAAGATGGCCGCCATCCGCAAACTATTTGGCTGATGACCTATTAGTTTCGTCAAAGGATGCGGCCCCCATAAAGGTATGTTGTTGCAAAATTTGGTAGAGATCGGATGATTAGGTTAGTCGTAATTTGATTTAAGCTTTGAACATTTGTGTGGCCGCCATTACGTTTCCGTCAAGATGGCGGCGATATAAAACATGACACTGAGGTGTCCTTTGCTAGTGCTACCTTTGTACCAAATTTCGTTCAATTTGCGCTCACCGTGTTCGAATTGATAGGGGGGGACAGACATTCAGAGTACACACACACACACAGACTCACACACGCACATACACACACACAGACAGACACACTTTTTTTCGCCCTGTAGTGATCTCATAAGTCTACTTTCATTTTTTGCAAAAATCGAAAGTAGGCTAAAAATGTAACACTCAAATGCATATCTACACGAAAACATTTCAAATAGTGTACCGGGCATAGGAAAGTTTTCAGGAGAGAAAACAGCAAAATAAAACTAACAAAAAATGTATCACCTTTGATCACATACGCGGAAGTGTAGACTGTGGCACGTTTTATTTCTTCGATGCTTTCAGGTGGCCACATTCCTTTAATTTTACCGCTTCAATAGCTTTTAACATATCCTCATCGTTGTAGTTCTTTCTTAGACCTTTTACTTTCATTCTTTAACTTCTTTCTTGGTAAATGACACAGAGGTTAGCATTGATTAAAGCATTACAAACCATGCTGATTATAGGTGGTAGCAATATGAGACAGTCTCATATTACTACCAACCGTCTCATATTACTACCAAGCCACCACTTGAGAGTTTGTCATTATCTCACGCATAACGCGTCACTATATTATAAATCGTCGCTGATATTCTAAGAGTGCAATTAATGAAGAGCAACTTACCTTAATTGTTTCTTGGAAAATTAGAATGTATATTGATGTAAACCACACTTCCGTGTAGAGGTACAAAAACTTTCCACAGCAGTAGTACAAATAAACATCCACAGTAGAGTAGAGCTAACGCTGATGTGGCAACTTCTTGGGTGAAACAATAGTGACCCTTGGACACGTTGTTGGAAATTCCTTCGAAAAATGTCGGCACTATACAGAGGTGAAAACCTTGCTATCTCATATTCCTACCCCCTCCTCTACTCATTCCTTCGATTTACTGTTTCTGAAATCAATGCAAAATGATAAAGGAAAGACCTCTGAATGTTAAAATGACATGAAACAGACGTCACAGCGGCCAAAATGTGAAGTGGACTCCAATTATGGAGCGTATCTTCCTGCACACTCATACCTCACTGTGCCAAGATATATGAAAAGATATTAGAAAGTAGAATACGAGCCAAAGTGGAGAGAAAATTGAGAGAGGAGCAGTATGGATTCAGACCTGGGAGATCAACAGTGGATCTCATATTTTCAGTGAGACAGCTCCAGGAACACCACTACGAATTTTGAGAGGATCTGTTGATGGCCTTCCTGGACATCGAAAAGGCCTATGATAGTGTGTGTAGGGAGAAGGTTTGGAAAGCAATGGAAAACATGGGAGTGGGAAAAGGGACTGTAGGCAGAGTGAAGGAGGTGTATTGTGGAAGTGTGAGTTGTGTGAAAGTTGGAGGGGAAAGAACAGACTGGTTCAGACAAATGAGTGGCCTGGAACAGGGTAGTGCGCTGTCACCCCTTCTCTTTATTGTGGTTATGGGCGAGGTAATGACACGGATAGCAGGAAAGATAGGAGAAGATAAGATGAAAGCAATGGTGTTTGCAGATGATCTCATGGTCTGGGGAAACAAGGAGGAGGAAATTCAGGACCAACTGAAAGTTTGGGAAGAAACAGTGGGAGAGTACGGATGGAAGTTCAACATCAGTAAATGTGAGATCCTGTTAACGACTAGGAAAAAGGACAGACCAATGAGTGGGATAACACTTGGAGGTGGACAGCTGAAGAAGGTGGAAAGTTTCAAGTACTTGGGAAGTATAGTGGAGGAAAATGGGAGAAATGACAAAGAGATTACGGAACGTGGCAGACAGGCAGAAGCATTTCTGAGAAGCATTAGGAGCTTAGTGTGGAATAAAGATGTCCCAAAGAAAAGCAAGGAAGTGTTATACAGAAGCTACTATATCCCGATACTGACCTATGCTTCAGAAACGTGGACAATGAAGAAAAGAGACATAAGCAGAATACAGGCAGGTGAAATGAAGTTCCTGCGAAGTAGGATCGGTGTAACAAGAAGAGACAGGGTGAGGAATGAAAAGGTCAGGGAAATGGTGAAAGAGGAGCCCTTGCAAGGTAGGATTGAGACATCAAGACTGAGGTGGTATGGACACTTAAAGAGAATGGATGAGAAGAAGATTCCCAAGAGGATACATGAGATGCAGATGCAGAAGAAACGACCAAGGGGAAGACCAAGAGATAGATGGCTGAAAGGAGTGGAGGAATGTGTCAAGAAGAGAGGCGAGGACTGGACCAGAGTGACAGCGGAGAGGTGGTAGGAAGAAAGAACTAAGTGGCGAGGCTTATGTTCCAAACAGACCCAGCCTGGGGCTGGAAACTGTACGAGATGATGATGATGATCTTCCTGCATGAACAGTATCTGAAAATCGCACACTTCGTACAGTTTTATGAAGGTCATTTTTTAAAGAAATTATAGATATTTATGAAATTAGAGTGCAATTCGTCACTGGTAATGCATATTCTCTTTCATTTGAAAGCTCATTTTTCACGATCGGTCGCTTGTGAGCACCGCAGGAGGGATGCATACTACTGATATAATATATATGATGATGATAACAGCGAGGGGGAAGGGGGTAAAGTTTTGCTTTGTAGTATTAGTCGAAGCAACTGATATTTTTGGCCTCTAAGTACATGACCCATTAGGCAGTTTTTCGATACTTGTTGTTTGAGTCTTCAGTATTTTGACTGGTTTGATGCAGCGCTCCATGCCTCCCTGTCCTGAGCTAATCGTTTCATCTCTACATAGATACCACACCCTACATCCAAGGCAATCTGTTTAACATATTCTAACCTTGGTCTACCCCTACAGTTCTTGTCCTCGACCCTTCCTTCCATAACTAAGCTTCCTATTCCTGGGTGTCTTAGTATGTGTCCTACCAACCTATCTCTTCTCTTCATTAGCAGTCGCCAGAAACATATCTCCTCTCCCACTAGTCTTAATACCTCTTCGTCTGTAACCCTATCTACCCATCTGATCTTCATCATTCTCCTGTAACACCACATTTCAAACGCTTCAATTCTTCTCTTTTCTGCTGCACCAATAGTCTAAGTTTCACTTCCATAGAGCGCCACGCTTCAGATAAAGGCTTTCAGAAATTACTTCCTAATACCTAAATCTATATTCGATGTCAGCAGATTCCTTTTTTGTAGAAATACTTTTCTTGCCTGCGCCAACCTACTTTTTATATACCCTCTTTGCTTCGTCCATCACAGGTTATTTTGCTTCCTAAGTAACAGAAGTCTCCTACTTCCTATCGCTTTTCATCTGCCAATTTCATGTCCATAGAAGTTTCTGATTTATTTCGGCTGCATTCCAATATTTTTGTTTTACATTTATTAATTTTCATCATGAATTCTTTCCTTTCGATACTTAATGGTAGACAAAACCTGAAGATCACATTTTGCTCTCCTGAGGACATCTCTGTTAGTAACTTGACCAGTCCAAGGTATGTTAAGCATTCGTTTATGAATCCACATTTCGAAGGCCTCTATTCGTTACATGGTGTTGACCTTCAAAGTCAAACCTCCATACTAGACAAGAGTGTCGACCAGACATAATTGGAATCAAATGCACACCCATAACTCAAATACCTAATGTGCGTTGCTTCAAAATATAAATCTCAGCTGAATTCCATATGTCTCTTCGATGTTTCTGAGTTTTGTTCACTGGTACACTCGATAAACTGTTAATACTACAATAGCAATCTTACAAGGTATCAAACTTTCTTCCGCAATATTTTTCCATCACTGTTGTGACATTCCTTACAATACCTCTGTTCTGAAAACATTTATCTTCGTTGCATAAAATATTTTAAATATAAATCGACGAAGTCTTTCAATTCAATCTCAATATCACACTATATAGTATTTGTGTTAACATCATCATTCTTCAATACTCGCAAAACAATCTATTATAGTTTTCAAACCTCATCCATTGAATTGTTAAAGTCTCCAAGTTAAATTCAGAATTCGAACTCAGTCGCAAATAAATAAACAAACTGAAATTCAAAATAAAATAAAATATTTTAATATCAGATGAACATCCCAATCTGATTAATCAAAAAAATCTTGATCCTAAATCCGAAAATCTGAAAACCTAAAATAGGTTTTCTCAAAATACCAAAATTATTCATTATAAAGTCGAAAATCATTTCGATCTTCAATTAAATTTTAAATTCCAATAACTGAAAATTCAATGAAAATCCTCCGTGAAAATTCTTAATGAGGATTCTTAATTCTTAATCCCTCATCATAATTAAATGAAAATCCTTCCATAAAAATGTTGATCATCCTTCATGAAAATCTTTCATGAAAATGTGAAAATCCAATATGAAAATCGTTGTAGTGAAAAGCATTCGAAGTGGTGAAAATCATTCGAAGTAGAGAAAATCTTTCATCACAATAAATCACCATCTATTTCAAAGTAAATGAAAATTCAATATGCATAAGCATCGAACTAAGGACTCGCCAAACTTTGTCGGAGTTTCAGATTTAAGTTGTCATTGTTGAAGCACGAGGACATTTTCCTATATAGGCAACACTGCGTGCCATTTCAATGCGTCTTCTAATTTGAACGTCGGGATTTAAATCGTCAGTGATGATACTCCCTACATATTTAAAATGGTGAACACGCTCGACTGGAAGACCTCTGATGTTCAAAGCAGCTTGGTCATGAGTTGGACGACTAAAAACATAAAATTTGTCCTATTTACATTGACTTGAAGTCCAAATTCTTCAGATGTTGGTTAGTAATTGTTGAAGGCCTCCAAGGTTATCTCAAAAGATCAATGTGTTATCAGCATATCGAATTGTATTTAGGACAATACCATTCACTCGAACGCCTAAGTGGGTTTTTATCATTTCAAATGAACTTGTCGACTTCATCGTTATGCTTATGTCTACCGTTATGCGGCACGGTTACGGCGTGTATGACGTCATCATGTTGTTTAGTGCATATGCACCGAGTCTGAGTTTACTCCTGGCGTCTGGCGTTATGCGAACGGAGACGGCGAGTGCGTGACGTCATAAAGCCCCCACGCGGGAAGCCTAAGTTAAAGGGTAATGGAGTCTGTTGAGTCTGAGTTTACTCCTGGGGTCTGGCGTTATGCGAACAGAGACGGCGAGTGCGTGACGTCAGGCAGCCCCCGCGCGGGAAGCCTAAGTTAAAGGGTAATGGAGTCTGTTGAGTCTGAGTTTACTCCTGGGGTCTGGCGTTATGCGAACAGAGACGGCGAGTGCGTGACGTCATGCAGCCCCCGCGCGGAAAGCCTAAGTTAAAGGGTTATGGTGTCTGTTGAGTCTGAGTTTACTCCTGGGGTCTGGCGTTATGCGATACGAAGGCGGCGAGTGCGTGACGTCATGCAGCAGAGTGCACGGGAAGCCCAAGTTAATGGGTAATGGAGTCTGTTGAAGGAGCCCTCCTGAGCCTTTCTAACCTGTGTAGCATTTGTAGCATGCGTCATTTGAAATTATATCAAGTCTAGTCTCTCAGACTGACTGTATCTTCTTCTAAGGCTTTCTTGAAAATCCTATCCGAGTATAAGTTGAACAACATCTAAATCTAAATAAATCTAAATAATTTTCGTGGAATTTTTGTGGTGCTTTTGCCCGTTGCAAGTTCTTCAGTATCTGCCCGATTTTACGCTCACTTGGAGAAACATATTACGCAAAGACACAAGAATTTAGCCACGTCGCAAGGCATGTAAAACTATTATCACTTAATAAAATAGTTTATTTTCCACTAGTGCGCTTGAAGGGTTAAATCTTTGAAATGGATTTAGAAGGTAACGATGTGCTTGAACTGGTACATTCTCAGATAATATTCATGATTTATATTTTTAGCCTATTTTCATTTATGAAAAAATAGGATGATGAGATCACGTTTTGTCCGTGTGTGTGCGTGTGCGTATGTGTGTCTGTGTGTGTAGTATGTGTGTCCCTCTAATAACTTCTAAACGGCTGGAGCGACTTCATCGCAGCTCGGTGAGGTCATAGCACCATTTTCGCCGACCCCGACCGTGCTCTTCAAATTTTATTACGTCACACCCTTCCAACATGGCGGCTGTACGAAATATTTCACCAGCATTCTATATCTCCGAAACTATTACTGATATCATCTTGAAATCTTGTACGGTGATGGCACTAATAGATTTTTACCTATAAGACTTTCAGAAACTTGTTAACTAAAAACGAACATGGCGGCCAAGTGAAGTTGATACATTTAAATACTGTAGACATTTCTTGTGATTTAACCATCCAAACGCAATGTAACTTGGTACAGCAAATGTTTATATGCATTGTAATGCACTGTAATCTGTTAGTTCAATTGTTTACATGAACTCAACATGGCGGCAACGCGAAGTTTTAAAATTATGGTTTTATTTATTAAGGTTTATCATACGATTGAAGTGAACGTTTGAATAATGAATCGACGCAATAATCGTCGTCTAATAGTTCATAACTCTCAACCGAAATATTTAGACTGTTCTCAATATCTACGAATCTATGATAGGTAGCAATCAAAATAGCATTTTGTATGTTGATAGTGGCAATTAACAAAAGTAGGATGTATGGAAATAGGCTTTAGTTCTTCACGGAACTACTTCATAAGTGAGGAGCAAAGACTGGGAAGTTGTCGCTGCCCTGCTACATGGAATGCCTTGCGCAAACGCGCTGAGCTAATACAGTCGCTAGGGATATAATGGACTACAGTATTTCTTACAAATGCAAATGTTATATTTCACTGCCAAGACACGCAGCAGTCGAGACATACATTATTTACGACAATAAATCTTTGATAAGACACTTGAAGCCGCTTCTTGGGTTGTACGTACAAGCTTCCCATTTATCGAGGGTTTCCTTACACCGTGTGAGTTTACATGAGCCGATCCCGTGGTGTTGGGGTAGCGCGCCTGCCTCTCACCCGGAGGCCCCGGTTCAATCCCCGGCTCCGTCAGGGATTTTAAAACTGACGTGAGGGTTGGAACGGGGTGCACTCAGCCTCGTGAGGACAATTGAGTAGCTGTCTGACAGTGAGACAGCGCCCCGATCACGAATACCAAGATTAACGGCCGAGGGGACCCGACGCGCTCATCACGCGTCACCCCAATATCTGCAGGCCAAATGGTTGGGCAGCGGTCGCTTGGTCGGCCTTAGCCCGTCATGGGCTGGATAGTGCCAAGGGGTTGTTTTTTGTTTTTTGTTTGTGTGAGTTTACATTGTTTTCATACAACTTGTAGATTCGGACATAGTTCCTGAAATATTCAAGCCTTTAGTCTATTATTATTATTATTATTATTATTATTATTATTATTATTAGCAGTATTAGTAGTGGCCTTCATTGGACCGACTGTGGCCGCTACGCTCGCTGACGCGCAGCAGGAAGTCATAGGACCAAGATACCGTGGACTCGGTAGTCAAGGGTTCGAACGCCACCGGCTGCCTCCTTGAAATAATTTCCCATTTTCAACTCCAGCCAGGTAGGATGCCGGGATGGTACCTTCTACGAGGCCACTGTCACTTCCTTCCATCTTCTTGTCCAGTTTTATTCATCCACTACACAGACTAATGTTGATGTTTGTCTACCACTTATTATTTCCGTTTCTGTTTTCTTTCTTAAATCATCCATTGTAATTTGGAATTCTCCCGTATCTTCCAACCAATATTACTGTACCAAAATGTTTCTCGTACTGCTTCTGCCTTCCGTTGTGCTGTTAAATGCTCCATCTCCTCGTAGCCCTCAGGCGGCTAGGACTACCCTACTCATGGGGCCTTGGGCAAGTAAGGATAGCAACCTGTTTCATTGGTACTATCAGGAAAACTCTTAACATTGTTTCAAGGGGGGAGGTACACCCTTGAAGGTCAGAACATTTTAATATTTAATATTTGTAAAATACACAAACCTGGAAAATTTCATTGAGATATCTTGAACAGTGTTTAAGAGATTATTTTTTACCCAACAAAACTAAGGAAAATTTACATTCAGAGAAAGAATATGAAAAGAAGAATATTTACTGAATATGCGTATCAATTATGTTGGTGTATGTTGTAGCCGTGAATGTTACCAACAGCTCAAAATAACATTCATCTAAATATTTTAAAGTGTGGGATACTTATCGTGTAAACGCTGTCCAACTGTCAGCTGAATGTTTGGTGGTTTAATAATAAATGATGACTGCAAGCAGATTATAAAATGTGTTTTGTGCAGAATAATGGGAGAACTGTCTTTTATGATCCTGCAAAGTTTTATTTCCTTGCAACATGTTTATGAGATATAATTTTAGCCTACTTTCGATTTTTGCAAAAAATGAAAGTAGACTTATGGGATCTATACGGGGCCAAACATGGTGTGTCTGTCTGTGAGTGTGTGAGTGTGTGTACTCTGAATGGCTGTCCTCCCCTATCAATTCGAACACGCTGAAGCCGAATTGAACGAAATTTGGTGCAGAGGTAGTACTAGCAAAGGGCACCTCAGTGTCATGTTTTATATCGCCGCCATCCTGAGGAAAACGTAATGGCGGCCACCCAAATGTTCAAAGCTTAAATCAATTGCGACTAACCTAATCATCCGATCTCTAATAAATTTTGCAACAACATACCGTTATGTGAGAAGCATATTTTGACAAAACTACAAGATCATCAGCCCAACAGTTTGCAGATGGCGGCCATGTTTGTATGCAAATCGATGCCTCCTATCAATTCAAACACGGTCAAACCGGATTGAACGAAATTTGGTACAGAGGTAGCACTAGCAAAGGGCACCTCTGTGTCATGTTTTATATCGCTGCCATCTTGACGGAAACGTAATGGCGGCCACCCAAATTTTCAGAGCTTGAATCAAATTACGACTAACCTAATCATCTGATCTCTACCAAATTTTGCTACAGCATACCTTCATGTGAGAAGCTTCTTTTAACCAAGCTACACGGTCATCAGTTGAATAGTTTGCAGATAGCGGTCATATATGTGTACAAATTGAATCACCATATCAATTCAAACACGGTGAAACCGAATTGAATGAAATTTTGTACAGAGGTAGCACTAGCAAAGGGCACCTCATATTCATGTTTAATATCCGTATAGCACGTTGTATTTCAACAAGCTACTACAACCAACATTCAGTTATACTCTTTGAAATGGACAAAGAGTTATAACTGTACCCATGCATTTAGGAGAAAGTAGGCTATATGTTCTTTGCTGATCATCTTGTTTTTAACTCAGTAGAAATTGCGTTGGGAATGGTGCACCTCCCCCTTAAGCTAGCCTCGGAGTGATGGAGTCCCCCTCCCAACTGACAGATCAGGGACTACTTGCTAACGAACAGGCAATCGAACTGGTATTCCATGGGGTGCAATTAATATCAAGGGTGGTTATGGATGGAAGAAAGTAGAGCTAGCCGAGTCAGCAAGTAGGATAGGACTGGAAGTTCCGATAAAGAGAGACAGAAAGGAGGAAGTAGGAGATTACAAGGAGTACTTGTTAGGTGTAAAACGAGATGCGGGAAACTGGGGAGCAGGACTACCAATAGAACAGAACATAAATGTACGATTAATAGGCCTATGACAGCTTCGGTGGCGTAGTTGGTAGCATGCTGAACTGCTGTGCCCAAGATAGGGGGTTCAAACCCGGCCGAAGTCGTCAGATTATTTAAGAGCGTTAAAATCCTTCAGTATGCCTTCCTTCAGAGGGGAAGTAAAGGCGGCTGTCCCATGTCATAGATTTATGGCATGTAAAACATCGTTCCACAGACTAAACTTGTGTGAAGCTAAATTGTTAGGTTAGATTTCGTCGGAACCCTCTATCAAAGTTCCAATGTTCACCACTAGGTATCATTGATATATGTGGTGGCGAAAGTTTGAACTACTTGAAATTGAACTGAACTTGTAGCTGACCCTAAGGGTGTCTGCTGGAAGCAGCTACAGACTCAGGCGAGCCGAACATGTCCTCGGACTCTCCCGGCACTAAAAGCCATACAATAAATAAATACATAAATTAATTAATTAATAGGCCTACGAATAGATTTGGAAATGTCAGGAAATCGGCTCAGGATTGTATCAGCGTAATACACACATCAAAAAAAGTTTTGCATCACCTCGGTTCCAAGAGTTCCGGAACCGTTAAATACAAAGGGAATAGAGATCAACACAAACAACATTTCAGCTCGTTTTATTGCTCATGAGACCCACACATTGCATGTTGTACCATCATACAGCTAGACTTTCAGCATTTGTGGTCCAGATTGCAGTACACACCACTACCTCTAATACCCAGTAGCACGTCCTCTTGCATTGATGCATGCCTGTATTCGCCGTGGCATACTATCCACAAGTTCATCAAGACACTGTTGGTCCAAATTGTCCCACTCCTCAACGACAATTCGGCGTAAATCTCTCAGAGTGGTTGGTGGGTCAAGACGTCCATAAACAGCCCTTTTCAACATATCCCAGGCATGTTCGATAGGGTTCATGTCTGGCGAACATGCTGGCCACTGTAGTCGAGCGATGTCGTTATCTTGAAGGAACGCATTCACAAGATGTGCACGATGAGGTCGAGAATTGTCGTCCATGAAGACAAATGCCTCTCCAATATTCTGCCGATATGGTTGCACTATGGGTCGGAGGATGTCATTCAGGTATCGTAAAGCCGTTTCGGAGCCTTCCATGACCACCAGTGGCGTACGTCGGCCCCACATAATGCCACCCCAAAACATCAGGGAACCACCACCTTGCTGCACTCGCTGGACAGTGTGTCTAAGACGTTCAGCCTGACCAGGGTGCCTCCAAACACGTCTCCGACGATTGTCTGGTTGAAGGCATATGCGACACTCATCGGTGAAGAGAACGTGATGCCGATTCCGTGGGGTCCATTCAGCATGTTGTTGGGCCCATCTGTACCGCGCTGCATGGTGTCGGGGTTGCAAAGCTGGACCTCGCCATGGACGTCGGGAGTGAAGTTGCGCATCATGCAGCCTATTGCGCACAGTTTGAGTTGAAACACGACGTCCTGTGGCTGAACGAAACGCATTATTCAACATGGTGGCATTGCTGTCAGGGTTCCTCCGAGCGGCAATCCGTAAGTAGCGGTCATCCACTACAGTAGTAGCCCTTGGGCGGCCTGAGCGAGGCCTGTCATCGACAGTTCCTGTATCTCTGTACCTCCTCCATGTCCGAACAACATCGCTTTGGTTCACTCTGAGACGCCTGGAAACTTCCCTTGTTGAGAGCCCTTCTTGACACAAAGTAACAATGCGGACGCGATCGAACTGCGGTATTGACCTTCTAGGCATGGTAGAACTACAGACAACATGAGCAGCGTACCTTCGTCCTGGTGGAATGACTGGAACTGATCGGCTGTCGTACCCCCTCCGTGATTTGTTTAGTGATTTCCAAGTGGTCCAGTCCAAGTAGTGTCCGGCTGGTAAGCATTCTGTGTTACCCCTGTTGGAAGATGATTTTTTGACTGAAAATAAAAACAAGATGTTCAGTAAAGAACATATAGCCTACTTTCTCCTAAATGCATGGGTATGGTTATAACTCTTTGTCCTTTTCAAGGAGTATAATTAATTGTTGGTTGCAGTAGCTTGTTGAAATACAACGTGCTATAGGGCCTACGGAATATGAGGTGCCCTTGGCTAGTGCTACCTCTGTAAAAAAAATTATTTAATTTGGTTTCACCGTGTTGGAATTGATATGGGAAATCGATTTGCAGACATGCATGGCCGCTATCTGCAAACTATTGGGCTGATGACCATGTAGTTCAGTGAAAAAATGCTTCCCACAAAATGGTATGTTGTTGCAAAATTTGGTAGGGATCAAATGAGAAGGTTGGTCGTAATTTCATTTAAGCTTTTAACATTTGGGTGGCCGATGTTTCCGTCAATATGGCGGTGATATAAAACATGACACAGAGGTGCCCTTTGCTAGTGCTACCTCTGTACCTAATTTCGCTCAATTCGGGTTTATGGTGTTTGAATTGATAGGGAGAAGCGATTTGCACACATACAGGGCCGCCATATGCAAACTATCAGACTGATGACCTTGTAGCTTGGTCAAAGAACGCTTCTCACATAAAGGTATGTTGTTACAAGATTTGGTAGAGATCAGATGAAAGGTTGGTCGTAATTTGATTTAAGCTTGTTACATTTGGGTGGCCACCATTCCGTCAAGATGGCGCCGATATGAAACATGACAGTGAGGTGCACACACACAGACAGACACACAATTTTTGGCCCTGTGTAGATCTCATAAGTCTAGTTTCATTTTTTGTAAAATTCGAAAGTAGGCTTAGAAATATAGACGTAGGATTTTGATTTTGCATTTTGGTTAAAAAGGTCCCAAAACCTATACATTAGACATTTTAAGCTTATTACATCCCTGGTAAGTTTCCAATGTTAGTCAAGAATAATTACTATAGGTATGCCATCAACACATTCAATACACAGGGCTGATGACCGAGATATTCCAATTTCATAAATGAAGCAGCAGCAATAACGTAATATAGCCTACTTCACATTTACTTCTGTGTTTGTCAAGCAGAGCAAAAACCGTAAGGAAGAATGCTTGTAAATATCGAGATCATGAGCTACGGAACCTCCAAGTCTACGTGTAATCCGAACCACAGGGCGTGATATTCCAATTCGAAAATCTCACATGCATTGACCGGGAATCGAAGCTGGCCCACCTTGGTGAGAGGCAAACAGCTTGACCTCTGCACCACCCTGTCCAGCAGACTGCATAAAGGTGAAAAACTCCCCGAACATTTTTCGCCATGCGGATATAGTTAGCATGGCTGTGAGGATAGCGTATAAGCTGCGGATAATGTTTGGAGAATAATTTCGGATAGTTTTTAGAATACAATATAATTATTAGAACCCGGATGTTTATAACATATCATGTTTTTCCGTTATGTTTCTTTTTTCATGACAAATGTAAGATGAAGATTTAAGCTAATCTCATTCAAATTATGTCATTAAGCATAATTATCACTCCGAACAGGAAAGGGTGGCAATTCTGGCTGTGTAACATTCATTTTAAACATAGCACATGACATACAAAGCATAAGGGAACGACTTCCTCCTCAAATGTCTAAAATACTTTGCTTTAGTTATTTATGCTTTATCTGGTTAAAAATATTATTCTAATGCTAAAGTCACAAATGTGGAAGTACTGCGGCGTATGAACAAGGACATGGAAATTCTCAGTATCATCAAAAGGAGGAAACTAGAATACTTTGGTCATGTCATACGCAACAACAAATACCATCTCTTGCAATTAATTATCCAAGGGAAGATTGATGGCATTAGGGGTCCAGAAAGCATACGAATATCCTGGCTAAAGAACTTAAGCCAGTGGTTTGGACTTAATACAGTGTCACTGTTTAGAACAGCTATGGACAAACAGCAGATCATGCTAATGATCGCCAATGCTCTTGGAGGACGAGGCACTTGAAGAAGAAGAAGAAGAAGAAGAAGAAGAAGAAGAATGCCAGTAGATTCGGGTAACAAACGGGCGAATTCAGAAAATAGTAGTGCGGATGCGTGGTGGATGCGGATAACAGTCGCCCGGATGTGGGGCGGATATGGATAACAGTCGTGTGGATGCGGGACGGATGCGGATAACAGTCGTGCGGATGCGGTACCGTTTTGTTTATCCGTGCAGGGCTCTAAGTCCATGTGTGCCCAACATGAGATGATAAGGGTTTGAGACCCGACAGTCATATAGGACCTCTTTGAGAGGCTCTTCCCTTAACAGACGGTTTTCCTTTCCAATGAACAATAGTGTTGTCGGAAAATGCATTTTCTTGAACAGCAAATGGAAGGTCGTCCAATAGATACACTGGGAATGAAGCGATGGTCTATTTCTGACAGCGAACTACTGCGTCTGAGAGAAAGAGGCGCGCCAAGATGACAAATTCCTCACATTCATCTTTAGGTGGGGGAGGTATATTACGTCACCCCAATATATCTTACACCCTGCCGGCCGGTATTTATACCAATAAACGTCACCGTTCTCTAAGCTCTACATCTGCAGACATTGGGAGGAGAACACGCTATCGTAGAAACGATGTATCTTAAGGGGGCAGAGTCAAACAGTAACAATATAACGTACTTGTATGACTATGGCTGTCTCAATCGTACATATTTCCAAGGAATCAGACATCTTTGTTACGAGAATCAAACTTGTAACTTTTCTTAATTATAATAGTACCGTATCTAGCTGTATCTATTTATCTAAATGTGATCGTGACAAGCTCTTCACTTTTTCCTTTGTATCTCCATGTTCTTCACTATTTCCTTTGCATCTCCATATTCTTCTCTATTTGTTGCGTATCTCCATATTTTTCACTATTTCCAGCGTATCTCCATATTATTTCCCATTCTTCAGTATTTCCTGCGAATTTTCCATGTTCTTCACTATTTCATGCGTATCTCCCATGTTCTTCACTACTTCCTACGTATTTTCCTTGTTCTTCACTATTTCCTTTGCATCTCCATGTTCTTCACTATTTCATGCGTATCTCCCATTTTCTTCACTATTTCCTTTGTATCTCCATATTCTTCTCCACTCTCTTCGTATCTCCCAAGTTCTTCACTATTTCCTGCGTGTCTCCATAATCTTCTCTATTTCTTGGGTGTCTCCATATTCTTCACTATTTCCAGCGTATCTCCATATTCTTCACTTTTTCCTTGTTATCTCCATATTTTTCACTATTTCCAGCGTATCTCCATATTCTTCCCCATTCTTCAGTATTTCCTGCTTATTTTCCCTGTTCTTCACTATTTCCAGCGTATCTCCGTATTCTTCACTTTTTCCTTGTTATCTCCCATGTTTTTCACTATTTCCTATGTATTTTCCTTGTTCTTCACTATTTCCTTTGTATCTCCATATTCTTCTCCACTCTCTTTGTATCTTCCATGTTCTTCACTATTTCCTGCGTATCACCATATTCTTTTCTATCCCCACCGTATCTCCCATATTATTTTAAAGCACTTTGTTCGAGCTCCTCCTACCAAGTTTACTTCAGTCACAAAAGTGGGGCATTAGTCAATCAGTTTAGCCCATACAGTACGGTATTCTAATTCAAAAAACAGAACGTTTTCTTTTCATCCGTAAGAGAAAAGAAAGCACATATTTTAGTGACGGCTCCTAGACTACTGCTAGTATTGCCTGGCTCCCTAGAAGGCAAGCCTTCCAAGTTCAGTGGTTTAAAACGCTGTTAGTTACTTGTCGCAAACGGACCCAGAAACACACATCTTAAGGCCCTGAACCTACACCTTTCAAAATATTTCAAAAATACTAATCTCTCTTTGCGGCTTCGATGGCATAGTGGGTAGCATGCTGAGCTTCTGTGCCCAAGATTGCGGGTTCAAACCCGGCCGAAGTCGTGGGATTTTTAAGACCGTTAAAAATAAATCAGTATGCCTTCCTCCGGAGGGGCAGTAAAGCCGGCGGGCCAACGTTGGACGCCAGGTGCGGTTACGATGGCATCTAGTAGCCAAGTTCGCGGCTAGGTGTCGTTGAGGGTAGCATTTGGTAGCAAAAGTAGGAACAACTTGAAATCGATCGTCTGCATTTCTTACCTGAATTACACACTAAAACACTAACCACAATTAATACCAGTTTTCAGACAGATTCTACACACACCCGAAGTACACAGGTGTCGCGATGTTGCAGCCTCTAAACTGAGGAACCAACCAACTATCCTACCTCTTGCAAACACATCAACGAATGGCCAAACGTAACCATGGCAACCGCGGCTCGACTTGACATTTCTCTCTGTACGAAGGCGTGCCACTCCATGTATTGCCTAAAATACGATACGAATGACATGAACCATAGTTTTCAACCTTCCACAATGTGATATAAATGTCAATCCCTAAAGGTCATTTTAAAAGTAACGAATGATGAGCCAAGTATAGAGATACGGACATTTGGAAATTCGCTCTTTACGAGGGCTTTTTCAGTAATAACCCATGTCACATAAGTCACTTTAGTGAAACCGCCAGATAAGCTCCCTTATGATAAGAAACGTAAGCGTGGTAGGGATGAGAATCGCCTCACATTGTGAGAAACAGATTTTAAATATATGTTTTTACTATTTTTCCCATCATCTTAAATAGGAATGTATAATTTTAATGGTAAATGCACTAAATCAACAAGTAGTTCCGTGAAGAACTATACAGCCTATTTTCATATATCCTACTTATGTTAACTGCCACTATCAACATACAAAATTTGAGTTTGATTGCTGTAATAGATTCGTAGATATTGAGAACCGACTAAATATTTCGGATGGTCGCCATGTTGGATTTTGTATATGTAGGTCCTAGAGTTATGTACTGTTACATGAAGATTATTGTGTACGTGTAGCATTCAAACTTCATTCGCATGATTAGGACACAAGAAGTAACAAGGAGATTTTAAAATTTCGCACAGCTGCCATCTTGTGGTTATGGAAACAATTGAAATAAATTAGATGCCAGAGGATTAACATTCGGATAAGGATTTACTATACCAAGTTTCACTGCACTCGGATGGTTAAATTGCGAGAAACGTCCATGTGAATATTTATAATTCGCGTCGCCGCCATGTTGGATTTGTGATCACCAGGTTATTTAAAGTCCTATAGGTGATGTTATGTTCATAGCCCCTATGAACATTAAAAAAATCAGTTTGATTTCTATAATAGATTCGTAGATATTCCGAGTCGTCTAAATATTTCGGATGGTCGCCATGTTGGATTGTTAAATGTACAGGCCATAGAGCCATGTACCATTAAAGAAAAATTATTGCGTAGGTTCATTATTCAAACTTTCACTTCGATCGCATGATTACGACACAAGAAATAAAAACTTAATTTTAAAATTTGCACAGCCGCCATCTTGAGGTTATGTAAACAATTGAAGTAAATTAGATGCCAGTGCATTACAATGTGTATAAACATTTCCTGTACCAGATTTCATTGCGTTTGGAACATTAAATCGTGAGAAAGGTCTATTTAAAATATTCAAATTCGCTTGGCCGCCATGTTCGTTTTGTAGTTAACCGGTTTTTGAAAGTCTTATAGATGAATAGTTTTGGAGATATTGAATGCTGGTGAAACATTTCGGACATCCGCCATGTTGGATTGGTGAGACGTAACAAAATTTGAAAGGGACGGTCGGGGTCGCCCGGAATAGTGCTATGAAATTACCGAGTTTAATTGAAATCGCTTCATCCTTTTAAAAGTTATTAGGGACACACACACACACACCTCACACACACACACACACACACACACGGACAAAAGGTGATCTCATAAGCCTATTTTTTCAAAATTGAAAATAGGCTAAAAATGGCCCCTTTCGTCCATCCTTCGATGGGGACAATTCTGTCAATGCCTCACTACGACCTCAATTTATTATTAATATATTTCCTCTTTTTATGTTTATTTTCTTTTATTCTATTATAGGGCAAAATACGCTTCCAACATTAAGGCACATTGTTGAAAAATTTGGTGGAGATCGGATGATTTGGTTAGTCGTAATTTGCTTTAAGCTTAGAACTTTTGGGTGGGTGCCTCTTTTTTCTTTCTTCATCAGTTATGATGGTGGCGATATACAACATGACACTGAGTTGTCCCTTGCTAGTGCTACCACTGCAACAAGGGTGGTTCAATTACAGTAGGTTTCGTAGTGTTTGAATTGATAGGGGGAATCGATTTGCACATCTACCCGACCGCCATCTTCAAACTATTTGGATGATGACCTTGTAGTTTGAGCAAAAGACGCTTCCCACAGGAAGATTTTTTGTTGAAAAATTTGGTAGAGATCAGATGATTTGGTTGGTCGTAATTTGATTTAAACGTTGAACATTTGGGTGGCCGTCATTCCGTTTCCATCAATATGGCGGCAATATAAAACATGAAACTGTGGTGTAATTTGCTTGTGCTACCTCTGTACCAAGTTTGGGTGAGTTTGGTTTCGTCAAGTTTTAATTGATAGGGGGAGGGACAGATATTCACACACACTTTTGACAACTTTTGACCCGTGTAGATCTCATGAGTCTATTTTCATTTTTTGCAAAAAAAATCGAAAGTAGGCTAATAACCTGAAGTAAATTACATGTTATTAAGGTACAGAAGATTCCCGCTCAACCAACCTTGGCTTATGCGACACTCCGTGATATCCGACACCGGAAGACATAATTTGAACGTTTGGTGTACACTAAATTATGGGACACCCGGTGTGGATGTTGCAGCCATGGGACAAACGCTGACAAAAATGAGGATGGTGAAGAAGAGGAAGGAGGCAATGTAGAACAAAAGGATAACCGAAGTCTCACACTGGAGAACTGAGTACATTGAATATGGCAATAACGTTCCTAGAGCAACAGCCGGAGCCAATCGCAATGGAGGTGTTGATTTTCCTTCGATGGCGAGATCCCGCAGCAAGAAAACGTGAATCAGCAGACAAGCAGACATTGTTGACAAGTTTATTTTCTTAAGGCATTTGGAGGGTTTTTGTTCCATACTGCAATGACAATGAACTAGAGGACCCGTGCGAGAAATCTCGCATGTTCATAAACCACACTTTCCCCAATAGGTTTATTATAAGAGGTGGGTTGATAGTTTTAAGGGTTTAGACGACGACTCATAATTGCAGCATGTTACAGCAACAGTATTTGCAAATCGAACACCTCTTACAAAAATCGATATTTATGAAATTAGAATGCAATTCGTCACTGCTAATGTCATTTGTGTGCTGAGTCCATTGATTGACAGTTTAGCCGTAACACTCACCGGTTATTCGATATTTATGAAACTATACGATTTGAGTACTCATTCCTTTGATTTACTGTTTCTGAAATCCATGCAAAATGATAACGGAAAGACCTCAGAATGTCAAAATGACATGAAACAGGCGTCACAGCGGCCAAAATATGAAGTGGACGGCAATATGGACGTATTTTCCTACAGCAACAGTATCTGCAAATCGCACACTTCGCACATGTTTTCAAAAGTCATTTTTTAAGAAATTATGGATATTTCTGAAATTAGAGTGCAATTCGTCACTGCTAAAGACTATTCTCTTTCATTTGAATGCTCATATGTCACGATCGGTCGCTTATGAGCGCCGCAGGTGGGATCTATACTACTGAAATAATATATATGATGATTGATAATTCAGTAAATAGAGTACCGTAAAACATGTCATTGTTTTAGTAATACAGTAGGCTATAGCCTGTTTGTTTTAGTTCATTTTCAAAGTCATTCTGTATTATCCGACATTTCCGGTGATCCGCCGTACTCCAAGTCCAATTTAGGTCGGATAATCGAGACTCTAGATCTGAAGCCATTCATTCAGTGTTGCCTGTAGCTCTTCGCGATCATGTTGACCGACTGAAAGTGTCCTTGGCCAGCAAGTACCAAAGGACGGGTACGTCATGTTGTATTACTAGGCTTTTTATTTTGAAGAGGAATCTAAAAGTCAATATTTCATGTTTTACTGTGAACAAGAAGTGTCCGAAGTCCGAAGGACGGCTAACTCCAGCGGAGTTGGGTGATAATTACTGTTGGTGGTTCAAGCATGACAAGTGTGGACCGATAGAAGAAGTTTACTTGACTGGTGCCATATAAACTCCACCGCAGGAGATAACTCAGGAGCCTCGCGCAGCCAATGGGCGCGCAGTATCGCGTCGCGATGCCGACTGGGATATTAGCATCAAAGTTATGACACTCGTGAACCTCCCCAGCAGTTTTAAATAAGGATGACTGTCACGCTGGAAGGAGGCAGGGCAATTCATCACCTGTGCTGTACGGTCTGCTCTGTCCTCGCCAGGTCTAATAACATTCATTCTTGGTGTCTCCGTCCACCTGCACCCCTCCTGTTTGGTGTTGGTGATGATAGTGATAATAATAATCAAGATGGCAGAGAATATCGCAGAGATGACCGTGATCACAGCGCTACCTACTTGTCATAGCTGGAACGTGATTTAGGGTTTCTTTATGGCGAGGACGAAATGCTGCAAGCGGATGGTTGCACTAGCCCATAATGCAAGAAAATTGGGTTCAAATTCTGACTGAGTCACATTTACAAGTCTTACTCACCACTCATGACCTCTTCGACCTTTCCTCTATGGTCATATAATAATAATAATAATAATAATAATAATAATGATAATAATAATGACTGGCCTTCAGTTGTCTTACGAGAAAACATTGTTCATGACAAATGACAAATCTGCACCAGAATAACTTTTTCCCAACAACAGGATGCGTAAATAGGAGATTTTAAATATTTGGGAGAAAGGATCAGTGAAGACCTCAAGAACAATAAAGCATTTGAAGAAAAGATTCTGAAACTGAATATTGCATACAATCGATGCAGAAAGAATTACCAGAAGAAATCCATATCCATCAATGCAAATTAAGGCACTATAACGCTGTAATCAGGCCCGAGGTCCTCTATGCAGCTGAAACCCTAACCAGCAAAGGGGCAAAACTGATACAGAAACTAGTGGTCAGGGAAAGAATTATCTTGAGGAATATCTTAGGCCCAAGGATCATAAACGGAAAAAGGTACCACAGGCCCAACGATGATCTATACCTAAAGCAAGAACCTCCAGTAGACACAATCATCAAGAGACGCCTCCAATTCTACGGACACCTTGAGAGAATGAACGAGTCAAGATTGACCAGTGTAATCCACATCACTGTGGTACCAGCAAGTTAAACAAGATCTGCAAACCTTTAACATCTCTGAATCCGTTATACAAGACAGACAAGCTTTCCGGAAAATGTTAAAAGAAGACCCACAGATTAAACTTAAGAAAGGGCAGAGACCAAAGAGGTCAGAAGCAGCTAAACAACTACAAAGTCAGAAAATGAAGGAGATATGGGCTAGGAAGAAGACTCTTAAGAACGTGAAACCAATCCCAAATCATCAAGCTGGAAACCATTTTGGTTAACCTACGTAGTCCATAGTTGGCTCATTCGAAAAAAGAAGAATAATAACCTTGCTATTCTTTCCAACAATAGACAAGAAGCAATCCATTCCACAGGAAAACTTCAAGAAAACGTATCCAGAACAGGACTCCAAATTTCGTATGAGAAGACTAAATTATGGGAGGAACTAAATGAGGATTCAATAACAAACCTTTCATCACCAAATTTGGGAATATCTCTCAAGTAGATAAATTCAAGCATTTTGGAGAAACTATCCATCCAGTAGAGTTAAATCAAGAAGCGAATAAGGGATGGATTACAAAATTACAAAAAAGCATTTAAAATTACCAGTAACATATAAGATAAAATAAAAATCCAAGCCTATCACAAAACGCAAAATTGGGACACTAAAATACGGTCGTCAAAACAGAAGCTTATTTTATACCTCGTGTCTGAAACATACAAATGTACAGTCGATGTACATATAAGGGTAAAATTGTCTATTTATATAGCACGTACCCAATACTGACCAACATCCAAGGCGCTCGGAGTGCCTATCAGAAGATCTTCCTCTGCACAAGATGAAGGGCACAGAGGGCAGTGAAGCATATGTTTTATGGTTGTTCTTGTCCACATTCGCAAGATGGGTCACATCTCCTCAGATTGTCTCGGGATCTTCCAACTCCTAATCGCAGGGACTTCCACACCATCCAGCTTTCGTTGTGTCCGGGAGGTAGTTCTTCAGCTACTGTCATCCAACCGCAGGGGTGAGGGGTCGACCTCTTTCATAAATCCAGCCTTGCCTTCTCCGGTGAGACGGTGAGCATCTCAGATGTCCTCAGGAAGCTCTTTCGGGACCTCAGCCGTTGCTGAGGAGGATTATATCCTTGCAGTGGGTGGGCGCTGTTCTCTTCCACTCTCAGCCTCTCCCTGTTGGCAGCCACCTCTCTGCGTACACAAGGTGGTGGCATTCCAGCCAGGTAGTAGAGCTTATCTGTTGGGATAGGCTTTAAGCAACCTGTTATCAACCTAGCTGTATCTACCTGCCTGATATGAGATGACCTGTACCAGACTGGGGAAGCAAATTCAGCAGTAGAAAAGCAAAATGCCATTGCAGAAGTGCGAATAGTCTCTGAATGTGAGCCCCATTGTGAAACTTTGATAATTGGGGGCCGATCACAAGACAGAAACACCGAGAAACACGAGAGAAAAATCCTCAGATATTTTAGGACCAAAATATGAAAACGAGCTTTGGACGAAAAAGAAGTCACATGAAGTCTATCAAAGTATTGCAAAGATCACAAATTCCTTCGGAAAAAGGAGACTGAAATGTTATGGCCACACGTACACAATGGATAGCGAGAGGCTAACAAAGACAATTATAATCTCTGAAAATCCGCAACAACTGGCTGGGATAAATAACGCAAGGAATTGGTATCAACCAAGAAATCATTGACAACAGAACAATATTCAGAACACTAATACACATACACAAACCCGCACGGAAGAACACAGGATGGACAGAAAGGAACACTGTGCTAACGTGCTCATTAGTTGGGAGTATCGAATTAAAACAAGTAGTTCCGTGGAGAACTAAAGCCTATTTTCATATATCCCACTTATGTTAATTGCCTCTATCAAAATGCAAAATTTCAGTTTGATTGCTGTAATAGATTCGTACATATTCAGAACCGTCTAAATATTTCGGATGGTCGGCATGATGCAATTTTATATATGTAGGTCTTAGAGTTATGTACTATTACATGAATATTATTGTGTAGGTGTAGTATTCATACTTCAAACGCATGTTTAGGATTAGGGCACAAGAAATTAAATCGAGATTTGAAAAAAAGGCACAACTGCCATCTTGTGGTTATGAAAACAATTGAAATAAATTAGAAGCCAGTGGATTAAAATTTGTATAAGCATTTACCGTACCAAGTTTCACTGCACTCGGATGTTTAAATCGTGAAAAACGTCCATTTAAATGTTTTAATTTCGCTTAGCCGCCATGTTGTATTTGTGTTCACCAGGTTATTGAACGTCCCATAGGTGAAATTATGTGTATAGTCTCTATACACATACAAAATTTCAGTTTGATTGCTGTCAAAGATTAATAGATATTGAGAACCGTGTAAATATTTTGGATTTTCGCCATGTTGGATTTCAATATATGTAGGCCATAGAGTCATGTACTATTAGATGAGGATTATTGTGTACATTCATTACTCAAACGTTGATTTAGATAGCAGGGTTAGAACTCAAGAAATAAAAACTTAATTTTAAAATTTCGCACAGCCGCCATATTGAGATTCAATTGAACTAAATAAGATGCCAGTGCATTACAATGTGTATAAAAATTTACTGTACCAAGTTTCACTGTGTTTGGATGGTTAAATCGCGAGAAAAGTCTATTTAAAAGTTTCAACTTCGCTTGGTTGCCATGTTCGTTTTGTAGTTAACAGGTTTTTGAAATCACGTAGGTGAACGTTTAGTAGTGTCCTTAATCACCGTAACAAGTTTCGGGATGATATAATAGTTTCGGAGATATACAATGCCGAGATATACAATGGATTGGTGAGATGCAATAAAATTTTATAATGCATGGTCGGGTTTCATTGAAATCGCTCCAGCCGATTAAACGTCATTAGGGAGGACACACACACGGACAAAAGGTGATCTCTTAAGCCTTTTTTTATTTGTCATAAATGGAAATAGGCTAAAAATAATAATGTTGAAATTGTCCATAATGAAGGGAATCTTGGACAGTTTACTTTTTTTATATTATTATCAACTGGAATTCTCAAAACATATATGAAAAGTGTTTTAAGAAAACCTGACATAGAAAGAGATTGTAGGCCTCCTACTGATCAGTAGAAAATGGAATGTTATCCTTGGAGGTAAGGATGCCAACGCAAGGTTCATATATAAGTTTTTCGTTATCTACAGACCCTCTTGATGTTAATGTAGCCTATGCTACGTGGAACATTCAGAAACGCAGGGGATCTCTTCCACACCCAATAGCTTCTCTCTCTCCCTAATGTCCTATCATGGGCAAGGCACTGATACATTCTGAAGAAAAGAGACAGTAAGACTGGACTTTATATCATTTTAAATGCTACAAATGCTGAAAAATGCTAGAAAAGCAAAGACTCTTGACATGTTAGATGATCAAGAATCAATCAGAACGTTAGAAAGTTACAAGTCATCGCGGTGAAAGGAGGGAGCTGGCTGGATGACGTCACGCTCGCCGTGTCGTTGCCGTAACGTAAGGACGAAGTCGACTAGATCATTTAAAATGCGTGTCGCTGTCACTCTGTAGCAAAAGGGGTGTTCAATTAAAGTCGACAAATGAACACAATATGGACTATTTCCCCATGTGCATCTCTAATGGTCGAAAAGTGTAGATGACCCACACAGGAGTAGCGAACTGCACGCTACCTCCCTTTTTATGAAGCACACCTGCGCCTCTCTACTGCGAGAACTAAAAGCTCAAGCAGCCTTAACCTTCCTATGGAGGCTTCCAAAAAGATGGTATATTGGCTTTCACGGCCAGTGAATTAAAACTCAGCAATTTTTATAGGTTTGTGCCGTGTCTTGTGTGGGGTTTCGCCTAGGACACCAAGCTGGCTCATCGGCGGGCTCTTGATTTCCCCGCCCGGACCTCCACAGGTCTAGGCGAAACTCCACACAAGACACGGCACAAACCTAGAAGAATTGCTGTTTTAATTCGCTGGCCTTGAAAGCCAATATACCAATAGCCACCATGTTTAACTACTGAACAATTATCGGAGATGCAAATTAAATAAACTTTCAACGACAAATGGAAAGGACAATAATTGAAACGATGTTTTTTGAAAGGGCGTAATCGACATTTTTTGACATTTTCACTTCTTTAGCGTTTTGTTTTACTTTTGGATAGAGCCATCTGTTTCCTTTGAAAGGACGCTTGTGCAAGCGTTCTTTCCTTATAAAACTCATGTTCATAAATATTGAGTTTTTTTGAAAGGGCGGACGTGCGTCACACCCAAAGTACACGGGGCTACATGACCGTGTTGTCGCAGTCCCTAATCTAAGGAACCAACCAACAATGACTTTCTTATGTTGTAAGTGTTTCCCTGTACTTCATATTTGTTGCAATTTGTGTGTGTAGCAAATCCATTCCATCTGGACACAATGTCTGTGTTTTAGATTTGCACTAATTTCTTAGTATTAAAAAAAAAAAACAATTTAAGTCCTAAACTGATATTTAACAATGATCCATTATATTTTTTGTCCATCTTTGCCATATATTTGTGTAAATATCTGTCTCTAGCAAATTGATTGCATTTTTGAACAATTTAATGAACATTTTAGTGTCTAATTATTCGTGTTTTGTTTTTTTTGAAAGGGCGTAGTTGCACTATTTTCTTTTGCGTATATCTTCCGGACAAAAATTTATAAAATTATTATAGAGTGGAACATGCTCCATAAAAGCATGTTAGTCACAAAAACCACTAAAATAAAAATTAAATTAAAAAAAATAGCCTTTTGGGAAGTTTTTTTTTTTTTAGTTTCCCAACAATTTCCTTTTGTTCACCTACGCCCTTTCAAAAACACTGATTCAGTTGTAGAGTTACCAAAACATCGAAATTACAAGATTTAACCCTTAATTTATCATCTAGGCTCGCAGGATGGAGCCGCGTCCTATATCGGTGAATGTTTCCCGACGGACCAATCAGGGAGCAGCGTGACGTCAATGCAGGGCAAGCAAGCTCCTGTGGTTGGCAATAACCGTCGTTTAAGCACCGACACCAACTCGTACCTACCCATGATTAAGGGTGCTGCAGTGACAGCCGAAACGTCGGGAAACGATCACCGATATACGACGCGGTTCCATCCTGTACGCCTAGATGATAAACTAGACACCGGCCGCGAATGCTTACGATCTTGTCCCTTAATTGCTAAACAATATTCTGAGAATAATAAGAATAATAATATCGCATGGCCTCGAATGCCGGGTGCAAGCTTTGTTAATTGACGCCCATAGGGCAACTTACATGTCAAATTGTATCGCTCCTTGAAGCGCTATGAAAATCAGGAGGTTAGATATGTAAGCTCCTTGACATTATACCGCTTTCTGGTAGAGAAAGGAGGAACTTTGTGTTGGCGGAAAATCCCGAGAATAATTTTGCCATTATGAAGACGACCTACTGAATTCAAATGGGTTCTTTAACATGCCAACATCGTATGACATGCGTGCCGAGATTTTTGTAGACTTTCAAAAATCGCTTACCACGGCCAGGAGTGAACCTGCAAGCTTGGTGTTGGTAGTCCGACACGATAACCACTTACCCACCGTATTTTTCTGAGAGACTGCGCATCTTGACAACAATGTGAATTAAGTGATATCCGCTTACGCGGTGGGCACGGTATTTCCTGTACCTTCATCAACACCAGTCATTGTTAAGTTCGGCTGGATTGTTTCCCTGGTAAAGAACCACCGTCGTCCGAATGTTTAGTAATGCAACCAGAGTGTAATACACTTGAACCGTGGAGAACAGCAACTTGACTGTAAAGCAATCAGCACAAATTATAGACACCATGCCACAAAACTACAGAACAATTTGTGTATTTTATCCCTCAAGAGAGCGTCGCATGAATCGGTTCTTTTGTCGGCACTGTTCGCGGGCCAGATGTGTTGAGCATCAGACAATGGTTTGCCAGGAATGTGCTAACACATTGAAGTACTAAATCATCATCATCATCTTCATTTCCCTTTTCCAGCTTCCTGGGTCGGGTTGTGAATTAAAGACCACCATCTTTGCCTGTCTCTCCACCACTCCTCTCCTTTTTAGCCTACTTTTCACATTTTGCAAAAATGAGGAAAAAGTAGACTTATGAGATCGGGCAAATGTGTGTCTGTCTGTCTGTCTGTCTGTCTGTCTGTCCTTCTGTCTGTCTGTCCTTCTGACTGTCTGGCTGTGTGTGTGTGTCCCCCTATCAACTCCTAAACGGCTGCAGCAATCGAAACAAAATTTGGTAGGAGTAAAGATCTATACCTGAATATCTCACGCCCATATTTGAAAATGATGTCAGTGCTACCAACTGATGAAAAATCGCAATTGAAATTTGAGCTCCATGTTGGATATCTTGGAAGGTATGAATAGGAGCTATTTCAAAATTAGCACACGTATAGATAATAATATTGCAGTTTAATTTCCAGGAGGCCATACATCGCAGTGTTGCCAAAATGAATATACGCCTTCTGATAGGTCCAAATTTTAAATGCATATAACTTCCACACTATCAATTGGATTTCAACCAAATTTCGTATGTGCTATGTGTACATAAACAGACATGACTGAACGTATTATTAAGATCCACCAGGGCTGCCAACTGTTAATAAATGCTCTCAATTTATTTTATCCAAATACCAATATATCAGAAAGTATGCTAGCCGACAGCTTTAAACTATGCACACGTATAGTACCTGACATTCTATATTAATTTGGAGAAACTTCTATACGTCAGTGCTACCAACATGATTCTAAGCCTGCTGAGAGGTCCAACTTTAAATACATGTAACTTCTATACTATCATTTGGATTTCAACCAAATTTCGTGTGTGCTATGTGTACCATAACAGATATGTATATGCCGATTCTTAAGAGTAACCAGGGCTGCCAACTGTTAGTAAATACTGTCTCTATTTCTGTTACCCTAATATCAATATATCAGAAAGTATGCAAGCAAATAGCTCTAAACTTTGCACACGTATAGTACCTGGCATTCTAGATTAATTTGGAGTAACTAATATACGTCAGTGCTGCCAACATGATTCTAAGCCTGCTGATAGATCCAATTTTAAAATGCATGTAACTTCTATACTAACTAATGGATTGTATTCAAAATTGACACAACAATATATCATATTATTTCAGATTATTTCTGACCAATACATGTATGTCATTGTTGCCAACATGATTTTACGCGCGTTGTTAGATCCAATGTTTAACTGCATGTAACGGCCATGCTATCCATTGGACTTCAACCAAATTTTGTATTCTGTACCTTAAGAGATGGAACTAAGAATATATTCAGTCACCAGGGCTGCCAACTGTAGTTCTCTATTAGGCTACAGTATGCCAGGTATACAGTATTTCGAACTAATTAGAAATTTCGATATTACCAACTTAATTTCGTCATTATTCTAGATAGATCCATATAGATTAATCATTGGCATAGATCTTAAATTTTACGAAAAGTAGGCTCTTTAGTTCGTTACGGAACTTCTTGTTTAAGTACATCTTCAGGTTTTCCTCCCCTCGTCTCTATGAACTCCCAGACTGTATCCGTGCATCTCTTCTGGGGTCTTTCTCGTGTTCTCTTCCCTGTCATCTTTTCAGAAAAAGCTTTCTTTGATACTCTCTCCTCTACCATCCTCATCATGTGACTATACCACTTTAACTTTGTTGTTTCTGTCCTGTCCTGCAGCTTCAAGATTCCTGTCCTTTTTGTTATCTATCTCTATCTCTTCTGATCTTGACCTCCATGCTTCATCTCCGCTGCTTGTATTCTACTCTCCTCTCTATTTGTTCCAGCTGCATATGTTAGTATATGCTCCTTGGGACGTCTCAGCTCCAAACAATACCCCTCACACTCTGATAAAAATTGCTTGCATTTTGTATTCTTCTTGCAATTTCCTCCTTTATCATTCCACCCTCTGCGATCACACTTCCCAGATATCTGAAACTCTTAACCACTTGTAGACTTTCCCCAGTTAGTTTTATCGTTCTAAAATTGGATGAAAATCTTTGAAAGAAATGCAATAACACTACGAGTACATATGGTTAATCTAGATTACATAATAAAGAATTGTTGAACTATCAAAGTTTGAACTCTGAACGTAAATAAATTTTAAAGCCCCGCCATTGTTTAGTGTGGCAGCCCTGCTCGCATAAGTCGACACGAGCCAACAAGCGATCTTGGATGTGTTGGAAAAACCAAACAAGGCTTCCTTTGGTGACTTCGAAGAAAAGGGCTGTAGAAGAATTGTGTGCGTGATACCGGGGAAGGGAAGGGGAGGAGGGGGGCGAAGTTTTTTTATAACTGCAGCAGGTGGTGAACCTAAGCCCAAGTAACAATGAAACCTCTTAAGTGCTCAGTTTTTTCATTCGTATTTCTACAAAAGTGTGGAAGTCATAACTTTGAACTTATCAGGGGGATAGGGAAAGGTTTAAAATGTTGATTGGTTTTGGGTCTTAGTATAAAACAAAGTCACCGATTCTTGGATGACTGTATGCGTCTCACCAAGGCGGTCCGGGTTCGATTCCCGGTCAATGCATGTGAGATTTTCTAAGTGAAATGCCATGTCCTGTGGTTCGGATTCCACTTACTGTAAAAAGAAGGTCCCGTGGCTCATGATCTCGAGATTAACGGTCACGTTAAACTACAGGCTTGTTTTTTCTTGGATGTCACGGTTAAACTCGAAAACCTCTGGATGGATTTTGATGCGGTTTTCACCATTCTGTAATGGATATCTCGAGGAAGGTTTCTGTAGAAAATAACTTATTTATGATCAAAGAAAACCAAGCAGTAACGATTTCAGTGAAAGAGTCGACAAAAGAACCTGGCGTCAGTGCTCTTTTTAAGCTTACGCTGGGTAAACTGTTGAAAATATCAATATACTATGAGTGTAAGAATTGTTCAGCATGAAAAGTTCTATAAATAAAAAGTCCGTGAGAGCATATTATCTCTATCTTCAATACATCGCCTACTATAAGTGTTTCTACGTTTTCATTCCTTCTAACATTCTCCATTCAATTACTGAGGTGACAGTTTACGAGCTAGCTAGGGGCGAGCCTGTCACCCCAGTTACAGCCTAGCTAGCGGGTGAGCCTATTACCCCAGATACAGCCAGCAGCAAACTGTTGAGTCGTGTGGAATTAAGACTTCAGAGAAGAGTGGTTGTGTTTGGAGTTTCCCTGGAAGAGCAACACGGCTTTTCTTCATTTCGCCTGTGAACTTTTCGTTCCGCAAAATACACAGTCAAGTTAAGATTGGACGGAACGGAGATTTGTGTTTGATGCACGTCGCCATTCTCAAATTCTGACAAGAATTCGTTGCACATGCTTCTCAGTAATTTTCACCCGTCATGCCAAGACGGAAAACGGATATAGGTCGTAGTTCATTATTATCGAAAAATAAGCGCTTATCACGTAATGCATTCATAACTGTTTCCGGGCGAAGCCGGGGCGGGGTGCTAGTCACAAATAAATTCAAAATCATAACGGTTCCCGGGCGAAGCCGGGGCGGGTTGCTAGTCACAAATAAATTCAAAATCCAACGTTTATAGACATTTTTATTTTGAGGCGAATCAATTTTAAATTTTTGGTGCGGGCATATATACAATTATTTCCTAAAATAATACTTGTTGTTGCGCTCCTGCACAAACATTCTCGGGGCAAAGAGCGAGGGTTATAATAACTTCTGTAATGTGGAGCAACTCGACTAGCTCACATTCAACAAGCTAACAACGATCTCCAAATTAGATGACCTCGCTGTTCCACAATCATGCCAATTAGTGTTAATGGACCCGCAGAATGTTCTTGGTATTTATTTATTCAAACATTTTATTTTTATCAAGCTGTACCCGGCATGCATTGCAATGCCAATCAAAGAAAGTGTTGGCGTTGTAATTTTGTTTCTTGAAGTGCTTTTGGATACACAATATTTTTTTAAATTTCCTGTTAACTGCCTCTAAACTATCAAAATATGGATTTACCACTTTAGAAACATTCGTGGGAGCGTGCACAACAATTTACCAAAGTTTCATCGCAATCGAATGGACGGCATATGAACGCATACGGGACTTTGTTGAAACGATTCGCGTGCCATCGATCATTTGTGGATTCTACTCGTGCGCTAGGTATTATACAATGGATCTACTAAGTCAGAAACCTTCCCTGCAGTGCACACAACAACTCACCCAAGTTTCACCGCAATCGGATGAATGATATATGAACGCATAGGAGACATACACACACACAAACTATAGAGATGAAAACTAAACTGATTTTAACAATCTCCCTCCCGCTAAGAAAATGAAGAAAGATGACACGCTATGCAGCATTTAAAATTATTTGGCGCTAGGCTCAGTTTGAAATAAGCTATATTTAGCAGGGAAAATGTTGGATTGGCAACCCCGGAAGGAGTTATACTTTGTCAACTGAGAGTCAGACTCTTCAGCAAATATCGTAAAATTATTTAATTTAAGAACAATGTCGTTTAGCTTATTAGCCTATTTTCAATTTTGAAAAAATAGGCTTATGATATCACCTTTTGTCGTGTGTGTGTGAGAAGTGTGTCTGTCCCCCCTAATAACTTCTAAACAGCTGGAGCGATTTGAATGAAACTCGGTAAGTTCATAGCACTATTCCGGACGACCCCGACCGTGCCCTTAAAATTTTCTTACGTCTCACCAATCCAACATGGCTGCTGTGCGAAATAATTTACCTGCATTCAATATCTCCGAAACTATTCCCGATATCACCCTGGAATTTATTACGGTGATAAAGGAACTACTAGAACTTCACTTATGTGACTTTTGAAAAACTAGTAACTACAAAACTAACATGGCGCGCGAATTTGCGACTTTAGATAGACGTTTCTCGCGATTTAACCAAACAAACGCAATAAAAGTTGGTACAGTATATGTTTATACACATTGTAATGCACCGACATCTAACTTAGTTCATTGTTTACATAACCATAGATGGCAGCTTTGCGAATTTTATTAAGTTTTTATTTCTTGTTTCGTAATCATGCGATCGATGTGAAAGTTTGAATAATGAACATATGCAATAATTATCCTTTAATGGTACATGACTCTATGGCCTAGACATTTAACAATCCAACATGGTGACCATCCGTAATATTTAGACGGCTCTGAATATCTTCGAATCTATTATAGCAATCAAACTGAATTTTTTATGTTCATAGGGGCTTTGAACTTAAGTTCGCCTATAGGATTTTAAATAACCTGGTGATCACAAATCCAACATGGCGGCGACGCGAAGTATAAATATTCAAATGGACGTTTTTCGCAATTTAACCATCCGAGTGCAGTGAAACTTGGTACAGTAAATCCTTATACGAATGTTAATCCACTGGCATCTAATTTATTTCAATTGTGTCCATAACACAAGATGGCAGCTGAGCGAAATTCTAAAATCTCCTTGTTACATCTTGTGTCCTAATCATGCGATTGAAGTTTAAATGCTACACGTACACAATAATATTCATGTAACAGTACATAACTCTAGGACCTACATATGTAAAATCCAACATGGCGACCATCCGAAATATTTTGTCGTTTCTCAATATCTATGAATCTATTACAGCAATCAAACTGAAATTTTGTATGTAGATAGAGGCAATTAACGTAAGTAGGATATATGGAAATAGGCTGTATAGTTCTTCACGGAACTACTTGTTAGCCTATTTTCAATTTTGAAAAAATAGGCTTATGAGATCACATTTTGTCCGTGTGTGTGTGCGTGTGTGTGTGTGTGGGGCCGATAACCTCGATGTTAGGCCCCTTAAAACAACAATTATCATCGTCATTATCATCATGTGTGTGTGTGTGTGTGTGAGGTGTGTGTGTGTGCCCCCCCCCTAATAAAATCTAAACGGCTGGAGCGATTTCAATGAAACTCGGTAAGTTGATAACGCTATTCCCGGCGACCTCGACCGTGCCCTTCAAATTTTGTTACGTCTCACCAATCCAACATGGCGGTTGTGCGAAATATTTCACTAGCATTCAATATCTCCTAAACTATTACCGATATCGCCCTGAAATTGTGTACTGTGATAAAGGGCACTACTAGAAGTTCACCTATGAGACTTTCAAAAACCTCGTGACTACAAAACCAACATGGCGGCCAAGCGAATTTGAGACTTTTAAATAGACTTTTCTCGCGATTTAACTATCCAAACGAAATGAAACTTGGTACAGCAATTGTTTATACACATTGTAATGCACTGGAGTATAATTTAGTTCAATTGTTTACATAACCTCAAAATGGCGGCTGTGCGAAATATTTCACTGACATTCTATATCTCCGAAACTATTACAGATATCTCCCTGCAATTTTGTACGGTGATAAAGGGTACTGATACAAGTTTACCTATGTATATTTCATAAACCTGTAGAGTACAAAACGAACATGGCGACCAAGCGAATTTGAAATATTTTAATATACTTTTCTCGTGATTTTACTCTCTGAGCGCATTGAAATGTGGTACAGTAAATGATTTAGCAGTTTGTAATGCACTGCCATCTAATTTAATTCAATTGTTTACATAACCTCAAGATGGCGGCTGTGCGAAATTTTAAAATTAAGTTTTTATTTCTTGTGTCGTAATCATGCGATCGAAGTGAAAGTTTGAATAATGAACCTAGGCAATAATTGTCATTGAATGGTACATAACTCTATGGCCTATACATATAACAATCCTAAATGGCGAGCTTCCGAAATATTTAGACGGTTCTCAATATCTATGAATCTTTTACAGCAACCAAACTTAATTTTTTATTGTTCATAGAGACTATGAACATATGCTCACCTGTAGGACTTTCAGTAACCTGGTGAGCACAAATCCAACATGGCGGCGACGCGAAGTATAAATATTTAAATGGACGTTTCTCGCGAATTAACTATCCAAATGCCGTGAAACGTTGCACGTTAAATGCTTATACAAATGTTGATCCACTGGCATCTAATTTATTTCAATTGTTTGCATAATCACAAGATGGCTGCTGTGCGTAATTTTAAAATCTCGTTTTTACTTCTTGTGTTCTAATCATGCGATTGAGGTTTGTATACCACACGTACACAATAATCTTAATGTAATAGTACAAAAAATAAAAATCCAACCTGGCGACCATCTGCAATATTTAGACGGTTCTCAATATCTACGAATCTGTTACAGCAATTAAACTGAAATTTTGTATGTAGATAGAGGCAATTAACATGAGTAGGATATATGAAAATAGGCTGTATAGTTCTTCACGGAACTACTTGTTTTTATTATAGTTCCGGTTTTAGTTTCTGAAAGAAATCCAAAAAACTCCTCTCGACACGCCGGAAGGCGGAGATAGATTTCACCGGACAAACTTGGGGATAGGCGAAAATAGGCAGAATATGCAGGTTTTCGTAGAAGGATCAGACCTCATTGATTGCGAGAAAGTATTTGATAATTGGAGATTGTTTTTCCTCATTTTATGCATATTTTAAACATTTTATTGTCGTATGATGACGGTAAACTTCTTGTCATTTGGAGCCCATTATTAGCCTATTTTCAATTTTGAAAAAGATAGGGCGACCCCAACCGTGCTCTTCAAATGTTGTTACGTCTCACCAATCCAACATGGCGGCTGTGCGAAATATTTCACCAGCATTCAGTATCTCCGAAACTATTCCCGATATCACCCTGGAATTGTTTACGGTGATAAAGGGAACTACTAAAAGTTCACCTTTGTTTCTTTTGAAAAACTGGTAACTACAAAACCAACATGGCGGCCACGCGAATTTGCGACTTTGAAATAGACGTTTCTCGCGATTTAACCAACCAAACGCAATAAAAATTGGTACAGTATATGTTTACACACATTGTAATGCACCGACATGTAATTTCGTTAAATTGTTTACATAACCACAAGATGGCGGATATGCGAAATATTTCACCGGCATACTATATCTCTGAAACTATTAGAGATATCACCTTGACATTTTGTACGGAGATAGAGAGCACTACTGGAAGTTCATCGATAAGACTTTCTAAAACCGGTTAACTACAAAACGAACATGGCGGATAGCGAATTTGAAAATTTTAAATAGACCTTTCTCGCGATTTAATGTTCCAAACGCATTGAAATCTGGTAGAGGAAATGTTTATACACATTGGAATGCACTGGTATCTAATTTAGTTCAATTGTTTACATAACCTCAAGATGGCGGCTGTGCGAATTTTAAAATTAAGTTATTATTTCTTGTGTCTTAATCATGCGACCGAAATGAAAGTTTGAATAATGAACCTTCGCATTAATTTTCCTTTAATGGTACACGACTCTATGGCCTATACATTTAACAATCCAACATAGCGACCATCTGATATATTTAGACGGCTCTGAATATCTACGAATCTATTATAGCAATCAAACTGATTTTTTTATGTTCATAGGGGCTATGAACTTAAGTTCACCTATAGGACTTTAAATAACTTGGTGATCACAAATCCAACATGGCGGCGACGCGAAGTATAAATATTCACATGGACGTTTCTCGCAATTAACCAAACGAGTGCAGTGAAACTTGGTACAGTAAATCTTTATACGGATGTGAATCCACTGACATCTAGTTTATTTCAATTGTTTCCATAACCATAAGATGGCAGCTGAGCGAAATTTTAAAATCTCCTTTTTACTTCTTGTGTCCTAATCATGCGATTGATGTTTGAATGCTACACGTTCACAATAATCTTCATGTAACAGTACATAACTCTAGGACCTACATATATAAAACCCAACATGGCGACCATCCGAAATATTTAGTCTGCTCTCAATATCTACGAATCTATTACAGCAATCAAACTTAAATTTTGTATGTTGATAATGACAATTAACATAAGTTTTGTTCAAAACATCGTTCAAAACAGTGTCGAGGTGAGCTGAAAAGTATCAAAAAGGACTGTATAGTAATAGTGATGATTATGATGATGATGATGTTGATGATAATGGTTATTATGATGATGATGATGATGATGATAGTGATGATAATGGTGATGCTTTGTTTGCTCCAAAAATCATTTGTTAGATTTGTCTGCTGGAGCGGTCCAGGTGGGCTGGTCCGGCGGCTTCGGCAATTGCATGCCTGTGGGCGGGCTGGTTGTACTGAATTTGTGAGGGAACTGTTGGATGTGGAAGGTGAGCTTCGTCGTGCCAGGGTTATTATGTAATGGACCCACATGTAATGGATCTCATAAAACAAAGGAAGATAACTCAAAAATAATACGAAGGGTTAAGCGGCTATACCAAAAGGATATACTTCTGATGATCGAAACAAATACCGCGAAAATAAACTCAAGAGATTACTACAAAATTTTTAGCCAACAACTACAAAGATAAGAACCTCCGTCTAGTGCTTCTCGGGATTGCCCGTGACATCCGGGAATCGGGGACTTTGTTTTATACTAAGTAGAGTATTAAATAATGGAAATTTACTATAAAGAAATTTAATAATAATTTCAGGTATGAAAATACGTTAAAATTAGGGATTGGTAAAGTGAAATGGGATTAAGGCAGTTTAATTGGTTGTTTATGGCGAATGGAAACTTGTTGGTTTGTTTTGGGCAAAAATAAAAATCATTCATAAAAGGGGGTTATTATCGTTAATTATTTCATTTAGATTACGACTGGCATCTAATTTTTGGTTGATATATTTTTCTATTTTTTTCAGCAATGTCTAATATCCCACCCTTTTCTTTCAAATGAAGTAACCTACTCTTAAATCGTGAAAGAATGGAGTGACTCGCTAATGTGTTCAACCATACACTGCACTGGAGTGTTTTTCTGTATTAAATTGCGTGGGTTGAGTGTACTCCGTTCCAGGCCGTGGACCAGAATTATATTTCTTGGCAGAGTCTGGCATCGTTCCCGGCCCTCACGTAGACCTATCAGCTAAAGCCGTGCGCGGATATCCACAAAAGTTTTCGCCATGCGGTTAATGTTTGGAGAAAATTTGCGGATAAAGTTTAGAATACCATCCGAACTTGTCGAATATCATTTCTAAGACCCGGATATTTATGACATATCATATTTTTCCGTTATGTTTTTTTTTTCATGACAAATGTAAGATGATGATTTAAGCTAATCTCATTCAAATTATGTCATTAATCATAATTAACACTCCGAACAGGAAAGGGTTGCAATTCTGGTTGTAATAACTAGGGCTCGGATTTTTTGGTAAATATATATTTTTTTATGTAAATACATATTTTAAGCATTTTTTCTATACATACATAAATTCCTGCTTTTCACTTATTAGCACATAAAAAGACATAATATTTACATTTAAAAAATCAGTATGCTAGATCTTTCAGTTCATTGCATTTTTGTTCTGTGTTACTTCAACGGTGAAGAACCTGTGAGCTATCTAATCTTCATGCAGAGCGTATGTTAGCTTGCAGCTGTTATTCTTAACCTGTCGCCCCGTGCCACTCACTGTGGAACCTGGGGATTTCCTTGTCCATAGCCATATTGCACCACGTGCTAGACCATCCACCCCTCCCCCAGCTACCTGGAACCAGTGTCACTCACATGCAGTTCATTTCTGGCACTGCGAAGTGTAAGGTAGTTCTACAATGCCTAAAGTAAAAGCAACTGCAAGTTATCGTCTGCAGCAGTATGTTGCAGAATTTAAGGATAATTTTACTTCTGATGGGGGCGTTCTGTTCTGCCAACCATGTGGGAAAGCAATCTAGGCTGAACAGCGATCTCAAGTTACAAAACACCTCAAGGGCAAGAAACATATCATCGCAGTTTCAGAAGAAGTGTTTTGCGATAATCGTCGGTCATTTGTGATGGACAACCTGGAGATGTATCTCGTTGTGTATTGTAATTCCTAGTATTCAGTGAGGCATAGCATAAGTTGCATTAGTGAATACTGCATATAGTTTTGAAAAAAACTGAAATCATGTTGACTGATCCACCACTCGAAAATATAACTAATATTGATGAACACAAAATCAAAATTGTTGATACATTTAAATATTTAGGTGAAATTATCACCTATAATCTATAAGAAAAACCATCCTGGCAGAATACTATAAATAAATTGAATAAAGCCAATTATATAACCAAAAATACATACAACAACAAAAGATTGCAGCAAAATTAATACATTATAAAACAGTTACACGGCCAGAGGTGACTTATGCTATTTTCAAAACAGCTGAAATAGAATAAATACTTAAGACAGAACGAAGAATAATTAGGACATGCATAAATAAGCAATATCAAGTTAATGATCATTGGAGATTAGCATCAAATAACACAGTCTGTAAGGAAATTGAACCACGATTGAGTGCAATTAGAAAGAAACGGATCTCATTTTTTCTTGTGTTCTAATCATGCGATCGAAGTCAACGTTTGAATAATGAACGTACACAATAATCCTCATCTAATTGGGGATATGTATGTTGTGTGTCGAAAACGTCTACTAAGGAGGGATTTTTGGATATTCAGGTTCTAAAGGGGTGTTAACGGGGTTAAACCTGCATTTCATTGAATAACAATATGACACGACTATGACGCGAGCGAAGCCGAGGGTACCTGCTAGTAAGCTTATAAAAATAACATTTCTAATAATTCTTGAATCTTTGTTGTAAAATTATAAAAAGTAATTATGCGCATTAAAATGTTCAAAGAAAACAAAAATTAAATTAAATAATAATAAATAATAAATAATAATAAATAATAAATAATAATAATAATTATTATTATAATTAGCAAAGTCCCGTATGCGTTCATATACCATTCATTTCATTGCGATGAAAATTTGGTGAGTTGTTGAGCACGCTCCCATGATTTTTTGAGATTGTAAATCAATCCTTCGATAAATGCCAATATTGTGTAGGGTGGGTATTTTGTAAGTATTTTTATTCTCGGTTGCATTTTGTGACTATTTTGAATCTAAATTACATTTTGTAAGTATTTTCTATCTAAATTGCATTTTGTAAATATTGTCAATTCAAGTAACAGTACAGTACATATGTAGTTAGTTTTAGTTGTAAGTAGGTAGTTAGTTTGTCTATTAGATATATGTCATTGTTCTATTAGACTGTGGTGTGTGAGTGTGTCTGGTAGCAGTTGCATTGTTTATTAGTTATAGTTCATTGTTTCAGTAGACTGTGATGTGTGATTGCATGTGAGTGTGTCTGGTGACAGACTGTTTTAGTGGTAGTATTTGTTGTTGGTGGAACTTTAGTATTTTATCGTTAGTAGAATTTTGGTATTTAATTGTTAGTACGGTAGAAGGTTAGTATTTTTGTTAGTAGAATTGCTCTTTACTTATTCTGAAAGGGAGTAGCAGCCTTTCAGAATAAATCAATTCTTTACTAGTCTTATAGACGGTTAAGATATTGATAATATAAGCCAAATAATGGCTACACTGCGTCCTGCTGCACGGCTGAAAGCAACGGGAAACTACAGCCGTATGCTATTCCCGAGGATATGCACCTCTCTATGCATAAATACATGTGATGATGGCCTCCTCCCTTGTAAAATTTCAATCCGGAGGTAAACTAGTCCCCCGTTCGGATCTCCGGGTGGGGACTACTCGAGAGGGGGTTAACATCACAGAAGTGACAAAGAGGAAATCTGGCATTCTACGGATCGGAGCGTGGAATGTTAGAAGTATGCTAGGAAATGGAAGGTTAGAAAACTTAGAAAGGGAAATGGATAGGTTGAGGTTGGATTTGGTTGGAATTAGTGAAATGCGCTGGCAGGAAGATCAGGACTTTTGGTCAGGAGACTATAGGGTCATTAGCACTAAATCAAACAATGGCCAAGCAGGGGTTGGCCTCATATTGAGTAGGAAACTTGGACAGCGGGTGGAATATTATGAGCAATATAGTGAACGGAGTATTGTAGCAAAAATAAATACTAAACCTACCTGCACCACAGTGGTACAAGTCTATATGCCTACCAGTCAAGCTGATGATGAGGATGTTGAAAAGGTCTACGAAGAAATAGATGAAATTCTGAGGTATATCATGGGTGATGAAAATGTTATAGTAATGGGAGATTGGAATGCTGTGGTAGGAAAAGGGAGAGAAGGGAAGATAGTAGGAGATTTCGGATTAGGTGAAAGGAATGATCGAGGAAGCAGGCTGGTAGAATTCTGCACTGAGCATGAGTTGGTCATAGCTAACACCTTATTCAATAACCACAATAGAAGAATATACACATGGATGAGACCAGGAGATACAGGGCGTTACCAAATCGACTTCATTATGGTCAAGCAGAGGTTTCGAAACCAGATTTTGGATTGTAAAACATATCCTGGAGCTGACATAAACTCTGACCACAATCTGGTTGTAATGAAATGCAGATTAAAGTTGAAGAAACTGAAGAAAAGTCAAAAGCCAAAAAGGTGGGCAATAGACAGACTGAAAGAGAAGGATGTAAACGAAAGATTCAAGAAGAGTATAAAGGAAGGCCTAATGAAAAACCCTAAACAAACTTCAATTGCAGACGAATGGACACTTTTGAAGAATGAAATAACAAAATCCGCAGAAGAAAACATTGGTAGGAAAGAGAGAATAGGTAGAAAACCGTGGATCACTCAGGATATACTCGAATTGATGGATGAAAGGCGGAAGCACAAGAATGTAAGAGATGTAAAGGGGAAAGCAGAATACAGACGTCTGAGAAATGAGGTTAAGAAGAAGTGCAAGGAAGCGAAAGAAGAATGGTTGAAAGAGAAATGTGCTGGTATAGAAAATTGTCTGAAATTAGGAAAAGTAGACACAGCTTATCGAAGGATTAAGAATACTTTTGGGGAAAAGAAGACTAAGTGCTGTAATATTAAGGACACAAATGGAAAGCCTCTAACAGATAGGGAAGAAAAGGTTGAGAGATGGAAAGCTTACATAGAGAGTTTGTATAAGGGAAAGGAGATTGAGAATCATGTAATGGAAAGGGAGGCGGAAATTGATGAGGATGCGAAAGGAGATTTAATATTGAGATTAGAATTTGATAGAGCTTTGGAAGACTTAAGCAGGAACAAAGCACCAGGCATAGATGATCTACCGATTGAGTTGCTACGCTGCATAGGAGATGAAGGTCTGATCAGGTTATTTCACTTGGTGTGTAGGATTTATGAGACAGGTGAGGTACCCCCTGATTTCAAGAAGAATGTAATCATCCCTATACCAAAGAAAGTGGGAGCTGACAGATGTGAAGATTACCGTACAATCAGCTTGATTACTCATGCTTCAAAGATCCTGTCTAGAATAATTTACAAGAGGATTGAGAGCCAGATAGAAACGGAGTTGGGTGAAGACCAGTTTGGTTTCAGGAGAAATGTAGGAACAAGGGAAGCTGTACTAAGTCTTAGGCTGATTTTGGAAGGTAGAATAAGGAAAGATAAGAGAACGTTCATGGCTTTTGCAGACTTAGAAAAGGCTTTTGATAAAGTTGATTGGACTAAATTGTTTGAAATTTTGAAATCGATTGGAATAAAGTACAGGGATAGGAGGGTGATATACAATCTATACAGAAACCAGACAGCAGTCATTCGAGTTGAAGGACATGAGAGAGAAGCTGGTATTCAGAAAGGTGTAAGGCAAGGCTGCAACTTATCACCCATACTTTTCAATCTTTACATTGAACAAGCAATGAAGGAAATTAGAGAAAAATTTAAAGTGGGAGTGAAGATTCAAGGAGAAATAATTTCAACTCTGAGATTTGCTGATGACATCGTCATCTTGGCCGACAAGCCTGAGGATTTGAATGAGTTTTTGAATGGTATGGACTCCGTCTTACGGAAAGAATTCATGATGAAAATTAATAAATGTAAAACAAAAATACTGGAATGCAGCCGAAATAAATCAGAAACCTCTATGGAGATCAAATTGGCAGGTGAAAAGCTGAAGGAAGTAGGAGACTTCTGTTACTTAGGAAGCAGAATAACCAGTGATGGACGAAGCAAAGAGGATATAAAAAGTAGGTTGGCTCAGGCAAGAAAAGCATTTCTACAAAAAAGGAATCTGCTGACATCGAATATAGATTTAGGTATTAGGAAGTCATTTTTGAAAGCCTTTGTCTGGAGCGTGGCGCTCTATGGAAGTGAAACTTGGACTATTGGTGCAGCAGAAAAGAGGAGAATTGAAGCATTTGAAATGTGGTGTTACAGGAGAATGATGAAGATCAGATGGGTAGATAGGGTTACAAACAAAGAGGTATTAAGACGAGTGGGAGAGGAGAGATGTTTCTGGCGACTGCTAATGAAGCGAAGAGATAGGTTGGTAGGACACATATTAAGACACCCAGGAATAGCAAGCTTAGTTATGGAAGGAAGGGTCGAGGACAAGAACTGTAGGGGTAGACCAAGGTTAGAATATGTTAAACAGATTGCCTCGGATGTAGGGTGTGGTAGCTATGTAGAGATGAAACGATTAGCTCAGGACAGGGAGGCATGGAGAGCTGCATCAAACCAGTCAAAAGACTGAAGACTCAAACAACAACGATATATGAAAATAGGCTGTATCGTTATTCACGGAACTACTTGTTATACTTGTGGCCACACTGTCCTTATGCAAGGTTTCGACACTGATGTGTAACTATGTAACGGTCTGTTACTTCTTCACGCAAAATTATATCTCTCGCAGAGATTTTGGTTGGTTCCTCAGTTTAGGGGCTGCGACAACACGGTCATGTAACCCCGTGTTCTTTGGGTGAGTGTAGAATCTGTCTGATAAACGGTGTGAATTGTGATGGCTGTATTAGTCTGTAATTCAGGTAAGGACTGCAGACGGTCAATTTCAACCAGTAGTTCCTAATGTTGCTACCAGATACTACCGTCAACGTTACCTAGCTGTGAACATGGCTACTAGGTGCCACCGCAACCAGCAACTCGCAACGAACGTTGGAACTTCCCCTCCAAAAGGAAAGCATACTGGGGGATTTTTAGCGCTCTTAGAAAATCCGACGACTTTGGCCGGCTTTGAACCCGCGACCTTGGGCATAGTAGTTCAGCATACTACCAGTTACGTCACCGAAGCCGCTTCTCAAATATGCGGCTTCGGTGGCGTAGTCGGTAGCATGCTGAGCTTCTATGCCCAAGATAGCGGGTTCAAACCCGGCCGAAGCCGTCGGATTTTTTAAGAGCGTTAAAATCCCTCAGTATGCCTTCCTTCGGAGGGGAAGTAAAGCCGGCGGTCCCATGTCATAGATTTATGGCATGTTAAAGATCTTTCCACTAATTACACCTGTGTGAAACTAAATTGGATAGGTTAAGAATGTAAACAACGCTCTTTGGTTGCTACGTTCGTTGCCAAGAGCCGACTGCGGTGGCGTCTAGTAGCTAGTTCTGAACTAGGCCTAGTAGTCGTTGACGGTGGCGTTTGGCGGCAAAAGTAGGAACTATTTGAAAATTCAAAGTTGCAGTCCCTACTTGAATTAAAAAAACAGATACACACACTAATACAGTCATCACAATTAACACCGGTTATCAGACAGATTCTACACTCACCCAAAGTACACGGGGCTACATGACCGCGTTGTCGCAGCCCCTAAACTAAGGAACCAACCAACCAACTTCTCAAATAGTCAGATGAAAATTTGAATCTGATCTCGTGGAAGTGCGTTGTCATGGCAACGTCTGATGGCTCATCCCTCATCAATTTAGTAGTGTTGTCATGGCAACCACTGACAGCTCTTGGCATTTTCTTAAAATTCCGAAATCATTTTTCTCATCCCTTGGCGTAATGGTGGGTCATATAAAAAATTCTTTCAGACAAAAGTTTTTGGTAATTATTAGGGGAATATTGTCCATTTTGTACGGTTTTGATATTGTGCCTATTAAGAGAGATATGATTAATGTTTCCCGAAAAACCCACTTTTTCCCTCCCCTTTGGTCAATGGTTGGTGCTATAAAAAAACTCTTCAAACATATATTTTTGGGCTTTATCCGACACATAGTATTAACTTTGAACGGATTCGATATTTCACATATTAAGATAGTTATAGCAATATTTCACTTTTTCGAAAAAAAGCCCCCCATTTTCACCCCCTTCGACCGATTTAGCCCAGTAACGAACTCGACCGAGATTTTATAGGTATACATATTCGGTACAAAATTCAAAGTGGTTGGTGCAAATTTACGGCAGTTATCATGTCCACAAGAAACTGATATACATATATATATATATGCGTTGGCAAAAATCCCGAAACACCACGTCAAGATCCTAATGGGTGATTTCAACGCACAGGTAGGACGTGAACGGAAATACAGGAATGTCGTTGGGCTCTATCCAGCACACAATAGAACTAACAAGAATGGAGAACGCCTCATTGAACTATGTAATAACCATAACCTCCAGCTGATGTCAACACACTTTCGTCACCTACCTAGAAAACAGACTACATGGAGATGCCCGAACAAAACATTAGGAGAGTTCCAAATAGACCATGTTGCGATATCTCGAAGATCTAGTCCGGAAATCATGAACGTTACCGTAAAAAAGGGAATGAACATAGACTCAGATCACTATGTATCGGTAATAAAGTTCCGGCCCATTCCACTAAACAGAAAGAAAAACAAACATACCATAATCCGCTTCGACACAAACATGCTCAGAGATAGGGAGAATGAATTCAAAGAACTTGCCCAACCAGTGGAAAAAGACTTCAACAGCACGAGAAAGCAGACGATAAACGCTGCAAAAGAAGTAGCAGAAACCAAGAAGAGGAAGAAACACACATGGTGGAACAATAACTGCGAGAAGACCTTAAAGGATCGTCTAAATGCTTGGAAAAAGTACTACACCACCAAAGAGGAAGAAGATTGGAACATCTATAGAGACCAACGAGCACAAACAGCAAAAATAATACGCAGCGAGAAACGCAAGTATGAAAAAGAACAAATGGACAAAATTGAACAAAACTTTCACAGACATGAGACCCGTGAATACTACAGGGATTTTAAAAAGAAGATACAAGGATACAAGGCACCTTCCCTTTGTTTTCTAAGAAAAGATGGAACTCTAGCAACATCCAACGAGGAAAACTGCGAAATTTTAGACGGGTATTTTAACGACCTCCTAAATTGTGAAAAGCCATCCAACCCCATCAGAACAAACAAACAAATGAACCACAATTTGCCATCTTCTCCACCAAATCGCGATGAAATCAAACGCCACATAAAGATGTTGAGAAATAACAAGGCTCCTGGTGAAGACTCCATGATTGCAGAACTGTGGAAACATGCCCCAGAAGAAGCAATTGACATCCTACACCAAAACATTGTAGATATATGGGAGACAGAACAACTCCCAGAGGACTGGAAGATAGCTTTGATCCATCCTTTACACAAGAAAGGAAATATAAGAGATGTGAACAACTACCGTGGTATTTCTCTTCTGTCAGTAGCTTACAAGATCCTGTCACTTTCCATCCTTGAAAGACTGGAACAGCAAGTTGAACACAAACTCGGAGAATACCAAGGGGGTTTTAGGAAAGGCCGATCGACTGCAGAACAAATCTTTAACCTAAAAACCATAATTAGGTACAATGTGTTGAGAGGTCGAACGTATGTATCGACATTTCTAGACTTTAAGAAAGCGTACGACTGCATCGACCGTGATGTGTTGATTAACATACTTGCAGAAATGGGAGTCGATATGAAACTGCTGGCGAAAATAAGGGCAACCCTAATTAATACCACATCCAAAGTCAAATTCCAAGGATGTATCTCTGAACCCTTTGAAATCAAGACAGGTGTTCGACATGGAGATAGCCTGTCACCTTGGTGTTCAACTGCGTGCTTGAAAAGGTAATACAGAATTGGCGACAGAAGTTAAAAGAAGGAGGCCTTTACAAACCTTTAAGGATCGGGACGAAGAAAAACGGAGTGGAAATAGATTGCTTAGCATTCGCTGATGATATAGCCCTGATGACAGAAGATTTCGAAAGTGCAACATAACAGGTCAATATATTGAAGGAAGTAGCAGAACAAACAGGATTACAAATTTCCTTTCAAAAGACAGAAGTAATGTCGAACATCAAGGATGATACAGCACAACTAAACACCAAATATGGAACGATAAACCGTGTTAATAAATTTAAATATCTTGGGGAATGGATCCAGCAAAATGGCCTTGACAAGGAAGCCATAGAAGCAAGAATCAAGAAAATGGAAGTCGCTTTTCAAACCACCCGCAACATATATAACAAAAAGTGCTTTTCTATGAACACAAAAATTCGTCACTACAACACTGTCATCAAACCAGTACTGCTATATGCATCTGAATGCCTTATCCTATCCGAGAAATGTTTGCTCGCGAAGTTAGAGAGAAAAGAAAGAAAGAAAGAAAGAAAGATCCTACACATCATACTTGGCCCAGACTACAAAAATGGCATCTACATCAGAAAATCCAGGCAAGAAATTTACTCGAGGATAGAGAAGATCACAGACACAATGCGAAAACGCAGAGTTTGCTTCTACAGTCATATGCGACGGATGATCGATTCCCGATGGACGAAACGTATCTTCAGTATATTCGACTCAAAACCAAAAACGACAATGCCATGGTATGTTAACGTCCAGAAAGATCTGAAAGAAATGGGGATACGAGCAGAAGATGCACAAGACCGAAATCTTTATAGAGCAGCCATCAAGACGTTTGGGACTTTCCGGGACGAAAAACGGACAACTGGTGCGAAATGGACAGAGGAACGTCGTGCTAAACACAGTGAGCTCATGAAGGCAATGTGGATCAAGAAAAAAATGAGCAAATGCCAGAATGTAAAATGAGGCTTATCGTGGTCCCTAGTTGGCCGATTAGCGAAATTGAATGAATATATATATATATATTTTACATTTATATATATATATATATATATATATATATATATATATATATATATATATATATATATATATAAATTATATATAAACTTTTGAACTGACGGTGGTTTTGGGGTCTGGAGGATGTGAAACGCGAAGATATGTCGAAATTTTCCGGAAGTCGAAACATGATACCCATTGCAATAGTTAGCTTTCTAATGAAATCTACCTAAAAGGGAGGAACCCCCAGTAACACACCCCTGGCTACGCCACTACTTGTTAACATCTCAGATGAGCCTCAGGTGTAGAGGACAGACTTGTACAAAATAGATGGTACCATCTTTTTGGAGGCCTTCATAGGGAGGTAATGGCTGCTTGAGCTTTTATTTCTCGCAGTCAAGTGGTGCAGTTCCACCTAATATAAAGGGAGGTAACACTCAGTTCGTTTCTCCTGTGGGGGTCCGGGCGGGGACACCAAGAGCCCGCCGATGAGCCACTTGGTGTCCTAGGCGAAACCCCACACAAGACACTGCACAAACCTAGAAGAATTGCCGAGTTGTACAAAATAGTCTGTTAGTTACTTCCGGAAGCAAAACTCTAAACCACGGCCGACTGAATGCGCTCATACTAAACTCAAGTAGTACTGCATAACTTCCAACAGATGGCATGGCATACCATGGATCAACTCTGCACTCAGAAGCGAATGGCGAATATGGAAAAGAACAAGTTCTTGTGCCACATTTATAGACAAGCAAAGGATTCAATGCATTTAATTAAATTCCACGTTTATTCATCAGGAGAGCCACGTCTTTGAAAATAACTTGCAAATTTTTATTATTTTGTCACACATAATCTTATGTGCTCTCCTTATATATCCCTTTATCTGAATCTGTGCTTTAAAAAGACTTTATAGTCACCGTATATGTCGGTAGTTGGTCCGTCATCCACTTCGTTAAGGTCCGAATACACTGTAATTATTATGGGAAATATTCTCTCATTAACTGTGGTATTAATAATTGGAATTCATTACCCGCCTCGCCTCAGTCTTAGAGCCTTTCCTCGAACATATTGATGTGTTTAAGAGAAGATTGAAATGTTGTGTATATACTACGATGTAATTACTATAGTTCCTAAATTGCGAATTGTATTTGATGTTATTGTTGGTGATTTTCTGTATTTCGACAATTTGCTACCAGGGAATTACCCCCCATTTGCAAATATTATCATACTAATATATAACAAGTAGTTCCTTGAAGAACTAAAGCCTATTTTCATACATCCTACTTATGTTAATTCCCTCTATCAACATACAAAATTTCAATTTGATTGTAACAGATTCGTAGATATTGGGAACCGTCTAATATTTCGGACGGTCGCCATGTTGGATTTTAATATAGGCTATGTAGGTCGTAGAGTTATGTACTATTGCATGAACATTATTGTGTACGTGTGGTATTCAGACTTCAATCTCATGATTAGTACACAAGAAGTAAAAACAAGATTTTTAAATTTCGCACAGCTGCCGTCTTCATTTACCGTACCGAGTTTCATTGCACTCGGATGGTTAAATCGCGAAAAACGTCCATTTAAATATTTATAATTCGCGTCGCCGCCATTTTAGATTAGTGCTCCCCAGATTATTGAAAGTCCCATAGGTAAACATATGTTCATAGCCTCTATGAACATAAAGAGTTTCAGTTTGATTGCTGTAAACGATTCGTAGATATTGAGAACCGTCGAAATATTTCGGATTGTCACCATGTTGGATTGTTATATGTATAGGCTTAGGCCATAGAGCTATGTACCATTAAAGGAAAATTATTGTGTAGGTTCAGTATTCAAACTTTCACTTCCATGGCATGATTACGACACGAGAATAAAACCTTAATTTTCAAATTTCGCACAGCCGCCATCTTGAGGTTATGTAAACAATTGGAATAAATTAGATTCCAGTGCATTACAATATGTATAAACATTTAATGTAACATATTTCACTCCGCTCAGATGGTTAAATCACGAGAAAAGTCTATTTAAAAGTCTCAACTTGGCCTGGCCGCCATGTTGGCTTTATAATTACCAGATTTTTGAAACGTATAAATATAAACTTATAGTAGTGCCTTGTATCACCGTACAAAATTTCAGGGTGATATCAGAAATAGTTTCAGAGATATAGAATACCGGTAAAATATTTCGCACAGCCGCGGTCTTGACGTTATGTAAACAATTGAACTATATTAGATGCCAGTGCATTACAATGTGTATATCCTGTTGCTGTACCAACTTTCATTCCGTTTGGATGGTTAAATTGCGAGAAAAGTCTCTTTAAAAGTCTCAACTTCGCCTGGCCGCCATGTTGGCTTTTTAGTTACCAGGTTTTTGATAGTTGCATCGGTGAACTTGTAATAGTGCCCTTTATAAACCGTACTAAATTTCAGTGTGATATCTGTAATAGTTTCGGAGATATTGAATGCTGGTGAAATATTTCGCACAGCCGCCATGTTGGATTGGTGAGTCGTAATAAAATTTGCAGGGCACGGTCGGGGTCGGCCAAAATGGTGCCAGGCTATCACCTTACTAAGTTTCATTGAAATCGCCCCAGCCGTTTAAAAGTTATTAGGGACACACACACACACACACACACACAGACAGACAGACACACACTCACACACATACACACACACACACACACACACACACGGACAAAAGGTGATCTCATATGCCTATTTTTTCTTAAAATGAAAATAGGCTAAAAATGAGATGGTGTGTGTCTGTGTATTACTCAATCACGCAAGAACCACTGGTCCGATTTACATGAAATTTAGCTTGGATGTAGCTGATTTACCTGGTCAACATATAGGCTACTTTCGATTTCGATACTTTGCACTATTTTTAGATGGCGACCATTTTAGTGACGTCACTACACACATTGGTTTCAAAATTTCATACTTTCATTTCAAATAAAAAGAGAACGCTAAGAAATAGCTAACTTTTGATGGCATATACAAGGTTTAAAATTTAATTTTCTACATTTTTCATGTATCTCCAACGGTTAGCGAGGAAAACGCACATTTGTGCTATAATACACGGCCAACGCCGAGCGGTGTTCAATGTTGGTTTGTCTGTCTGTTATTTATACAAATCTACTCCGTTTCACAGATCTGAACCAAAATATGTATACAGTACCTACCCTTTGGAACCCTGCGAATAACACTGTCTACATGAAATTTTGGACAGATCACTCCATTCTCTGCATTTAGGCCCTTTGGCACAAATCTACACCGTTTCACCGATCTGAACGGAAATTTGTATATTTACCCTTTGGAACCCTGCGAGTAACACTGTTTCCTTGAAATTTCGGAATGACCACTCCATTCCCTGCATTTAGGCCCTTTGGCACAAAACTACCCCGTTTCACCGATCTGAACAAAAATGTGTTTACTAACCATGTGGAACCCTACGAGTAACACTGTCTACGTGAAATTTCGGACAGACCACTCCATTCCCTGCATTTAGGCCCTTTGGCACAAGTCTATATCGTTTCACCGATCTTAACCAAACGTAATGTACTTACCCTTTAGAACCCTGCGGGTAACACTATCCACTTGATATTTTGGACAACACTCTCCATTCCCTACATTTAGAACAACAGACAAAATGAACTTGAAAACTAAGTTTTAATATCCTAGAACCATTCATGTCCGTATAGTGTAACTGTAAGAGTATTTTAATGGGTCAATTGTTGGCTGGCAATGCGAGCTGCATCACGTCACCACTACCAGAATTGCGAAAACATCTCTACAGAAAACATGACAGACAGGAGCAGATACAGAGAAAAACTTAGACAGCAGAAGTTTGAGCAAATTCTCTTTATCGGACCACAAACCAAGAACATTTCTTCCCTGTGTCGTAGGAACTTTGGGGATGACTCCCTTGGTCTTAGTGAATTCTATCTTTCTCTCTCTTGTGAGAATAGAGAAATTATTTGTTGCTCAGTTTCATGGTTACGTGATGAGCGTATTGTTACCGATTTCAATGAACTTCATCCTATTTTTTTAATTTATTTTTTTGTCGCGGCGGGATTGGTAAAATCACTGACTGGAATATAAATTTTATTATCATGGAGATACATGTGCAAGGAATTCTTGTCAGACGTAATTTAAGAATGGCGAGGTGCATGAAACACAAATCTCCCTCCGTCCAATCTTAATTTGACTGTGTATTTTTCGGAACAAAAGTTCACAGGTGAAGTAATGAAAAGCCGAGTTGCACTTCCAGGGAAACTCCAAACACATCCACTCTTCTCTGATGTCTTAACTCGACACGACTCTACAGTGTCTGGGGTGACAAGCTTGGCCGCCAGCCAGTTAGCTGGTAAACTATCTCGAAGCTAGTAATTGAATAGAGATTTTTGGACGAAATGAAAACGTAAAAACACTTATAGTGGGCGATGAAGATAGAGATATGCTCTCCCGATCAGTTTTGTAGTAATTGTCTTGCTGAACAATTCTTACACTCATAGTATATAGATATTTTTAACGGTTTGCCCAGCATAAACTTAAAAAGCGCACGGAAGCCAGGATTTTTTTCGACTCTTTCACTGAAATCGTTACTGCTTGGCTTCCTTTGATCATAAATAAAGTATTTTCTACAGAAACCTTCCTCGAGATATCCTTTACAGAATGGTGAAAACTATATTAAAATCCATCCAGTGGTTCTCGAGATTACCAGTTACATCCAAGAATCGGGGACTTGGTTTTATACTAAGTAGAGATTATAATGTGTGCATTTAAATCACGCTCTGAACTTTGGTGTATCATACCTAAATATTGTTATGTCGTAGGCCATGAGATATTAAGCACACAAATACATGTAGAGATTTCTCACTAGAAACACGCCTGTATCAGAGTTTTGTCGTGTGTTGTGTTTAATGCGTTCGGTCTTTCAAGGTTGAGATGCATCACGTCACCCTGTTAGTTAACGGTACAAGAAACGGTCTCTCTTCCTTCAATAAACCAAGCGCATGTTTTATTTTATTTTATATGTGACTTTATCAGGAAGGAAAGAAATATGTGTAGCTTAACATCGTCGCTGAGTTCTTGTGTGCTATTGTGTTCCGGTGAGATAACTGGGCACGCGGTAATTAAGATACGAGTGCTATATGGCAGCACATTTGCTCCTCATTGCAGGCGTAATGCACAGTGCTGCTTTGTGTTCAGTGCCCGTGTAATAAATATTACTCTTTAAAGCTGCGCAATAAGAATCATGTGGCCTCAAATACAGATTTTAACTTCGAGTCGTCAATTTAAAGCATAGAAGAAGACGTGTTCTTTTTAGCCTATATTCAATTCTGAAAAAAATAGGCTTATGAGATCACCTTTTGTCCGTGCGTGTGTGCGTGCGTGTGTGTGTGTGTCCCTCTAATAACTTCTAAACGGTTGGAGCTATTTCAATGAAACTCGGTAATTTCATAGCACTAATCCGGACAACCCCGACCGTGCCCTTCAAATTTTGTTACATCTCACCAATCCAACATGGCGGCTGTGCGAAATATTTCACCAGCATTCAGTATCTCCGAAACGATTACAGATATCACCCTGGATTTTTCTACGGTGATAAAGGGAACTAATAAAAGTTCACCTATGTGCCTTTTGAAAACCTCGTAACTACAAAACCAACATGGCGGCCAAACGATTTTGCGACTTTTAAATAGACGTTTCTCGCGATTTAACGAACCAAATGCTATGTAACTTGGTACAGTATATGTTTATACACATTGTAATGCACCGACATCTAAGTTCATTCAATTGTTTACATAACCTCAAGATGGCGGCTGTGCGAAATATTTCACCGGCATTCTATATCTCTGACACTATTACCGGTATCACCCTGAAATTTTGTACGGAGATAAAGGGCACTACTGGAAGTTCATCTACAAGACTTTCAAAACCGGTTAACTACCAAACGAACATGGCGGCCAAGCGAATTTGAAAGTTTTAAATATACTTTTCTCGCGTTTTAATGATCCAAACGCAATGAAACTTGGTACAGGAAATGTTTATACACATTGTAATGCACTGGTATCTAATTTTGTTCAATTGTTTATATAACCTCAAGATGGCGGCTGTGCGAATTTTAAAATTAAGTTTTTATTTCTTGTGTCTTAATCATGCGATCGAAGTGAAAGTTTGAATAATGAATCCACGCAATAATTTTCCTTTAATGGTACTTTACTCTATGGCCTATACTTATAACAATCCAACATGGCAACCATCCGAAATATTTAGACGGCTCTGAATATCTAAGAATCTATTATAGCAATTAAACTGAAATTTTGTATGTTGATAGTGGCAATTAACATAAGTAGGATATATGAAAATAGGCTTTAGTTCTTCACGGAACTACTTGTTTTTTACGTGAGCGTTAATCTCGCGATCACGAGCCACGGGGTCTCCACTTTTACATGAAATCCGAACCACAGGACCTGTCTTTTCACATGCATTGACCTTCTTGACCTATCAAGTTTCCTCAGAACAGGTAGTGCTTGAGATGACATCTGCACTAGGTATTTATCATGCTATGCCTTCAAGTTATTGCTATAGGAACTGACACGTCAATCCGTATTTTTAGCCTACTTTTCACATTTTAAAAAATTGAGGAAAAAGTAGACTTATGAGATCGGGCAAATGTGTGTGTGTGTCTGTCTGTCTGTCTGTCCTTCTGTCTGTCTATGTGGCTGTGTGTGTGTCCTCCCCTATCAACTCCTAAACGGTTGGAGCAATCGAAACAAAATTTGGTAGGAGTAAAGATCTATACCTAAATGTATCACGGCCATATTTGAAAATGATGTCAGTGCTACCAACTGCTGAAAAATCGCAATTGAAATTTGAGCTCCATGTTGGATATCTTGGAAGGTATGAATGGGAGCTACAGTATTTCAAAATTGGCACACGTATAGATAATAATATTGCATTTTAATTTCCAGGAGGCCATACATGGCAGTGTTGCCAAAATGATTATAAGCCTGCTGATAGGTCCAATTTTTAAATGCATATAACTTCTACACTATCAATTGGAATTCAACCAAATTTCGTATGTGTGTGCTATGTGTATATGAGCGGATATGACTGAGCGTATTCTTAAGAGCCTCCAGGGCTGCCAACGGTTAATAAATGCTCTCAATGTTTTAATCCAAATACCCATATATCAGAAAGTATGCAAGCTGACAGCTTTCAACTATGCACAGGTATAGTATCTGACATTCTATATTAATTTGGAGTAACTTATATACGTCAGTGCTACCAACATGATTCTAAGCCTGCTGAGAGGTCCAACTCTAAATACATGTAACTTCTATACTATAATTTGGATTTCAACCAAATTTCGTGTGTGCTATGTGTACCATAACAGATATGACTATGCCGATCTTAAGAGTAACCAGGGCTGCCAACTGTTAATAAATGCTGTCTCTATTTTTGTTACCCTAATATCAATATATCAGAAAGTTTGCAAGCCAATAGATCTAAACTTTGCACACGTATAGTACCTGGCATTCTATTTAATTTGGAGTAACTAATATAGGCCTATGCCAGTGCTGCCAACATAATTTTATGCCTGCTGATAGGTCCAATTTTAAAATGCTTGTAACTTCTATACTAACTAATGGATTACATTCAAATTTGACACAACATTAGATCATATTATTTCAGATTATTTCTGACCAATACATGCATGAAATTGTTGCCAACATGATTTTACGCGCGCTGTTAGATCCAATGTTCAACTGCATGTAACGTCCATGCTATTCATTGGACTCCAACCAAATTATGTATTCTGTACCTTAAGAGATGGAACTAAGAATATATTCCGTCACCAGGGCTGCCAACTGTAGTGCTCTATTAGGCTACATTATGCCAGGTATATAGTATTTCGAACTAATTATAAATTTCGATGTTACCAACTTAATTTCGTCATTATTCTAGATAGATCCATATAGATTAATCATTGGCATGAATCTTAAATTGTAAGAAAAGTAGGCTCTTTAGTTCGTCACGGAACTTCTTGTTATTATCATTATTATTATTATTAACATGGATATGTTGTTGGGCCGGGCTAGTTACCATTGCAACAAGTGCTAGTGCACTTTCTGTAGTTCCCACGCATGCGCGGTATCGAATAAAACAAATGAAGGATAAGGCAAACAATAGACAGGAGGAAAAGAAATGTCCTCAGCCCTCGAAGAAAGAGGACTGAGGGACTTGGAAGGAAGCAGAGCCAGGAAAGGCAGATAGGAAAGGGAAAGAGGAGAGGGTCCGCCTCAGAGGCTATGGAAAAATGGGAAAACTGAACCCAGCTCAGGAATCCCTCGGGGTTGCCAACTCCAGAACTCACCAGCCGTGTGCCCTTGAGGGTGTAGCACTATCCAGGGTGCACCAGAAGTGGTGGGGCCTCCTTAAGAGCCTTGAGCAGAAAGCAGGAGATAGGAAGGGAACAGAGGAAGGCTGACCCCTCGAAGAATGAGGGATCAGGACAAGGGCCAGTTAGTTAAAAAGACTCCCTAGGTCTCGGGTACCCTAATACCATCGGGGCCGGAAAAGAACAAGAGTTGACCGAGGGAGGTCGTTAGAAAAGATAACAGAGAGGAGCCCGTCACAGGTAAGTGGAAGCAATGCTGGACTCAGCTGGGGTCCCGTGGTCGCCAACCCACGTTCCACAAGTTGTGAGCCCCTGGGGGATATGCTAATGGTTTCCAATGTATCTGGGCGTCCAGCAGCGTAGTCGAGCGTATTACGTCACGTTCCAGAACAGCAGATCTCAGCATTGCCATCCCAAACATTCAGACCCTCCAGACATGGGGCTTCTATTGTAATGCTCAGCTTACAGTTACACACTTTTGCGGTCACCACAAAATCGTAGGTTATAATACAAATGCGATACACAAGGACTGTTTTAGGGAAAAGAAAATAAACGGCAAGGAAATAGGAAACATCGAAAGCAAGGATGGAAGGAGACATGGGGGATGTTGTTGCGATGGCTGTACTTGGAATTAAGATTTGCCAAGGAGCGGTTGAGGCCTTAAGTTAGGTACGTTCCAGCATTTGCCTGGATTAGATGGAAACCCACTTCTAGCATGGCTAAGCTGGGAATCGACTCCGTCTCTTCTCAGTTCTGCACCTCGAGGCTGTGTGTAAATCTTTACAGCCCCCAGGCCATGGGCGACAGGAGGAAAGGAAGATGGAAGGCAGGAAGGGAAGAATACAGGATGGGAATATGGAAGGAAGGATAGGTAGAAGGGAAAGGCAGAAGAGACGATGGGAATATGGAAGGAAGAATGGGTGGAAGGGAAAGGCAGAAGTCACCATGTGAATATGGAAGGGAGGAAAGGCAGAAGACACGATGGGAATATGGAAGGAAGGAAGTATGCGAGGAAGTGAAGAAAGCAGAATGCCGCACGAATCTCACGCCGCACCACGCCGCGCTGTCGCGTCTGGAAAAGCGACTTATCGAACAACACTTGATAAAACAGGCCACAAGGAACTAGTATCACTTTGTTTTCTTGTCTGACGGATTTCGATCTTATTATTGCCGCCACTTTGGGAATGAATTACTGCTAGAAATGTGGACTTGTATATTCAAGGCAGGTCCGCAATTTGCTCCCAGACGAAGCTACCGCACATGCTCACCCGAGCGCGCTGCTATCGGAAATGACTTATGCACGTTACATTGGGTATTCGCAATACGCTACGCTGTGAGCCCAGCTGTGTGAGGGGTTGCCTACGCTGACTGCGCTGGGGGCTCAGGGAGACATCAAGTGCAAGGATTAATGGCTGATGTCTGACATCTGTGAAGCGCAATACGACTTATTTTGCTCATTATATTGATCTTTTCTTCTCCCAAAATCTCTTCATTTGTTCACTGAAAATCTTGCTCCAATCTTCAGTCCATGATTTATTGGTCCTAATATTCATGATAATTATTGTTGTTATTATTGTTATTTTTATTTATTAATGCGAAAATTCCCCTACAGGAGAGTGATTAAACTTGATAATATGACGTCATTTGGAGGTGTGTCTCCTCCACTCCTCTTAAAATTTCTTCATTCTCGCGTAATGCTCCTTCTTCCTCTCATCCGTCCAATTTTTCCCAGTCTGTCGTAAAGATCATAGTTCCGTCTTCGAAATGTTCTATGCAGATTACTTCTAAGTCTTTCTGTACATCTTTAGGCCATTCTGTGCCGCATTTACTCTGGGTTATGATACCAAGTAGTTTCTTTGGCAAACTGGAGGTGGCCATCCTGTGGATGTGAGTGTAAAATTTGGATCTGCGTTTTCTAATTTCGTTTGTTATCGGATTGGTATTTTGATAGATTTCTGTACAACAGTAGGTATTTTCATCCAAATACCGTTTCTGTTGATTGCTCCGTAGATCTTCCGGAGAATTTTTCGCTCCTGCTTTCCCAGTCCCTAATCTTGGAATGACCATCGATTACTATTGTTTCAGCGGCATATTATGTTGCTTCTGGAAGAATAACTGTTTTATGTCGTAATTTGGCGTTCGTCGAAATGCATTTCTTATTGTAATGGGCCCACGTTAGCCTGTAGGCCTTCTGGAGCGTAGTTATTCTGTCTTCATTGGCGATTCGATTAAGTCCTGAGGGCTGTATAATTTCGCCAAGGTATTTAAATGTGTAGTTTTATTATTATTATTATTATTTATTTTGCGCATGCGCTTACACATTCTCAGCATTTGCTGGAAAGAAAACATTTACAATCCCAGATGCCGTACATATCACAAGGAGCAAATTCTTGGTGACTGCATTGAGTAGTAGCTTCATATTCCCCTCATTGCTTCAGGCCTGATTGCCCAAGAACAGCCTTACTACGCGACACGTAGAAAGTATGACTGTTTTCTGCATCAGTTTGAAAAGGCCTGGGTCTAATTTCAACGCCGTGAGCGATTCCTTTAAGTTGTTGGGAATCACGCCAGTGCTGGAGATAATAATAGGAACTGTCCTGACTTGTGCCATGTGCCATTGCTTCCTTATCAGTTCTGAAAGCTCTGTGTATTTTGACAGCTTTTCAACATGCTTTGTTAGTATGTTGCCACTGTTTGGGATCGCCACATCTATGAAGGTGGTGTGCTTCATGCATTTGTCAACAAGAACTAAATCAGGTCTGTTGTGCACAGCTGATTGGTCTGTCAATACAGTACGATCCCAGTACAACGTAAAGCTGTCATTTTCCAGTACACTTTCAGGAGCATATTTGTAGTACGACACTTTCTCTTGGCTCAGCAGTTGAAGTTGTATAGCCAATTCTTGATGGACCATCTTGGCAACAAAATCATGTCTCTTCCTATATTCTGTCCCTGCAAAATGGCGACAACCCGATATAATATGCTGAACAGTCTCAGATGTTGGGCAACCGTATCTGCAATGGTCATCTTGCACAGATGCATCCTTGGTTATGAACTTTAGGTAGTTCCTCGTGGGGACAACCTGGTCCTGAATAGCCATCATAAAGCCTTCTGTTTCAGGAAACATCTGCCCAGAAATCAACCAAAAGTTCGACGCTAGCTTGTCGACGTGAGTTTGGATGACTTCATTGGGATGTCTTCCGTGTAGTGGCTTGGACAACCAGGCATTGAATCTATCCAAATCACTGCGCACCTGAATTTGAGTCTCTTGCTGACTTAAGAGTAGTGGAGTTGAATCATCTGCTTCTGTGACAGCCCTGTGCAGCATCGAATGGTTCGATACAGAACAGAAGTATTTTCTTAGCTCATAGATCTGTCGAGCTACTTGGTTGTTTATATCAACAATTCCTCTCCCACCCATATATCTCGGTAACATGACTCGTTCCACAGATGCCCTGGGATGGTGTTTTCGTGACTTGGTCAGTGATGTTCTAATTTTCTGTTCTAAGCTTGCAATGTCAGTTTTACTCCACTTGATGACCCCAAACGAGTAACTAAGAATAGGGACAGCATAAGCGTTGATTGCCTTAACCAAGTTTTTACTGTTGAGGCTGGTGTTAGAAACAAGCTTAATTCTTCTGACAAATTCCTTCGACAGATCTTGTTTCACTACTGAGTGTTCTATGTGTCTGGCTTGCTTCATTCCCAGATACTTGTAGGTATCGCTAGTGAGCATTGTTGCAATCTGATGGCCCTGAGCTGTTTCATATACACCTTCCTGCAGCTTGCCTTTCATAATGTTCAGCGTCTTACATTTCTCCAGCCCGAATTCCATTTTCACATCCTGTGAAAAGGTTTCCACTATCTTCAACAGAAACTCTAGTTGTGCTCTGGTGGCAGCATATAGCTTTAGGTCATCCATATACAGGAGATGGTTGAGCTTTGCAAGCTCCCTGGAGTTCTTCTTGATACTGAATCCATATTTTGTTGAATTAAGTTGGTTTGATAGTGGGTTCATCGCAAGACAGAACCATAATGGGCTCAAGGAGTCTCCTTGGAATATTCCCTTGTGGATTGGGATCATACTTGTTGCAATACTGCCATTTGTAGTACTAAGGCTCATCACTGTACGCCACGATGTCATGGCGTGTTCCAAGAAATATATAATCTGAGGATCAATCTTATACACTGACAAAATATGGATCAACCAATCATGGGGCACGGAATCATAGGCCTTCTTGTAGTCAATATATTATTATTATTATTATTATTATTATTATTATTATTATTATTATTATTTATTTATTTATTTATTTATTTATTTATTTATTTATTTACTTATTTATTACTATTTATTTATTTATTTTTTATTTATTTATTTATTTATTTATTTATTTATTTATTTATTTTGCGCATGCGCCTACACATTCTCAGCATTTGCTGGGAAGAAAACTTTTACAATCCCAGATACCGTACATATCATAAGGGACAAATTATTGGTGACTGCATTGAGCAGTAGCTTTATACATTTCCCTCACTCCTTTAGGCCTGATTGCCCAAGAACAGCCTTACTACGCAACACGTAGAAAGTATGACTGTTTTCCGCATCAGTTTGAAAAGGCCTGGGTCTAATTTCAACTCTGTGAGCGATTCCTTTAAGTTGCTGGGAATCACGCCAGTGCTGGAGATAATAATAGGAACTGTCCTGACTTGTGCCATGTGCCATTGCTTCTTTATTAGTTCTGAAAGCTCTGTGTATTTTGACAGCTGTTCAACATGCTTTATTAGCTTGTTGCCACTGTTTGGGATTGCCACATCTATGAAGGTAGTGTGCTTCATGCATTTGTCAACAAGAACCAAATCAGGTCGGTTGTGCATGGCTGATTGGTCTGTCAACACAGTATGATCCCAGTACAACGTAAAGCTGTCATTTTCCAGTACACTTTCAGGAGCATATTTAAAGTACGGCGCTTCTCTTGGCTCAGCAGTTGAACGTGTAAAGCCAGTTTTGATGTACTATCTTGGCAACAAAATCATGTCTCTTCCTATATTCTGTCCCTGCAAAATGGCGACAACCTGACATAATATGCTGAACAGTCTCCGATGTTGGGCAACCGTATCTGCAGTGATTATTATCATTATTATTATTATTATTATTATTATTATTGAAGGAAGGAAGATTGTAGTTTTACGTGACCGTGAGGCAAACCACGCACGCTGGGCACAACCACGCTCACCCCAATCGGCAAACCACCGAACCTGCTGAACATACGAAGACATGAGGGCTAGGCTACATGGTAGTGTCCCATCGCAAGAGCCCGACGTTTCAATAGATAGATGGCGTCGCAAATGTTAAGAATCAGACCAGGTGGAGGTAAACTCTTATGAACGACATTCCGGAGCCGTAAGAAAATTATCATATTTTTTAACGTAAACTAACCCAACATCCGCTCTTTGCTGGTGCGTAAGCGATCAGCAGGAATCGGAAGTTGAAGACCTAGAAATTGCCTTTCAAAGGACGTAAAAAATTAAAATATTGGATGCAGCCGAAATAAATCAGAAACCCCTATAATAAATAAATAATAACCCCGGGCACTACAGCCTATGAAGGGCCTACGCCTACCAAGTGACCGCTGCCCAGCCATTTGACCTGCAGATATTAGGGTGACGCGTGATCAGCGCATCTGGTCCCCTCGGCCGTTAATCTTGGTTTTCGTGATCGGGGCACTGCCTCACTGACAGACAGCTATTCAATTGTCCTCACGAGGCTGAGTACACCCCGTTCCAGCCCACACGTCAGTTTCTAAAATCCCTGACGGAGCAGGAATTCGAACCCGGGGCCTCCGGGTGAGAGGCAGGCGCGCCACCCCACACCACGGGGCCGGCAATTAGAACCCTTATGGGCATCAAATTGGCAGGTGGAAAACTAAAGGAAGTAGGAGACTTCCGTTACTTAGGAAGCAAAATAACCAGTGATGGACAAAGCAAAGAGGATATAAAAAGTAGCTTGGCTCAGGCAAGGAAAGCATTTCTACGGATAAGGAATCTGTTGATATCGAATATAGATTTAAGTATTAGGAAGTCATTTTTGAAAGACTTTGTCTGGAGCTGGCGCTCTATGGAAGTGAAACTTGGACCGTTGGAGGAGCAGAAAGGAGGAGAATTGAAACGTTTTAAATGTGGTGTTACAGGAGAATGATGAAGATCAGATGGGTAGATAGGGTTACAAACGAAGAGGTATTAAGACGAGTGGGAGACGAGAGATGTTTCTGGCGACTGCTAATGAAGAGAAGAGATAGATTGGTAGGACACATACTAAGACACCCAGGAATAGCAAGCTTAGTTATGGAAGGAAGGGTCAAGGACAAGAACTGTAGGGGTAGACCAAGGTTAGAATATGTTAAACAGATTGCCTCGGATGTAGGATGTGGTAGCTATGTAGATGAAACGATTAGCGCAGGACAGGGAGGCGTGGACATCCTGGAGGAAGATATTAAAATTAGAATTATATTTGGGTTACAGAAATTGAAATTCGGATTTTTCCTCAACGTTCGAGCCCTGGTGATAGACTTCATGCGTGGATCAGCGGTAACATTCTCATCTGCTGTTCCCAAGGTCGTAGGATCTAATCCTAGCGCAGTCAGCTGGCATTTGAGGGTGCGCAAATGCGCGGGAGGCATGTCAGTATATATACTGGCACGTTAAAGATACCCTTCGGTGCAAAATTCTGGTACTCCCGCGTGACTAAAAGCCGCAGATGTTAGAAGGAACGTAAAACCGATAACATTGTTATTATGACTGATAGCCAGGCCCGTCGAGAGGGAGGGGCAACCGGGGCTGCAGCCCTGGGGCCCGGAAAGTGGAAAAGCCCAGGGTAGACAAATTTGAAATGTTCTGATAGTCCTGCATTGAATTTATCTGAATCTAGAAAATAAACTACAAAATATTAAAAAGAGAACAGAGCCTAAGTAACTTAATGTAGCCTATTTTGTAAGTAAGTATTTTTGTTTCTTCTCAGTCACAGAAATAGCAAGTATTCCACCCTTTATTACTAGGGTGGATACTTTGTAATAATCTTTGCAAACGCCCCAATTCTGGTGCATAAGGTTGTGGAAGATGTTCGACTTGATTTTCTGATGAGAGGGAGTAAAATGTCCAGTCAGATAAAACCAGAACGACTTTAAAAATTCCCATTGAACACCATAAAAATATTCCCAAGAAATTAACAAGTAGTTCCGTCAAGAACTATACAGCCTATTTTCATATATCCTACTTATGTTAATTGCCTCTATCAACATACACAATTTCAGTTTGATTGCTGTAATAGATTCGTAGATATTGAGAACCGACTAAAAATTTCGGATGGTCGCCATGTTGGATTTTATATATGTAGGTCCTAGAGTTATGTACTGTTACATGCAGATTATTGTGTACGTGTAGTATTCAAACTACAATCGCATAATTAGGACACAAGAAGTAACAAGAAGATTTTAAAATTTCGCACAGCTGCCATCATGAGGTTATGGAAACAATTGAAATAAATTAGATGCCAGTGGATTACCATTCGTATAAGGATTTACTGTTCCAAGTTTCACTACACTCGGATGGTTAAATTGCGAGAAACGTCCATGTGAATTTTTATATTTCGCGTCGCCTCCATGTTGGATTTGTGAACACCAAGTTATTTAAAGTCCTATAGGTGAACTTAAGTTCATAGCCCCTATGAACATTAAGAAATTCAGTTTGATTGCTATAATAGATTCGTAGATATTCAGAGCCGACTAAATATTTTGGATGGTCGCCATGTTGAATTGTTAAATGTATAGGCCATAGAGTCGTGTACCATTAAAGGAAAATTATTGCGTAAGTTCAATATTCAAACTTTCAATTCGATCGCATGACTACATCACAAGAAATAAAAACTTAATTTAAAAATTCGCACTGCCGCCATCTTGAGGTTATGTAAACAATTGAACTAAATTAGATACCAGTGCATTACAATGTGTATAAATATTTCCTGTACCAGATTTCAGTGCGCTTGGAACATTAAATCGCGAGAAAGGTCTATTTAAAATTTTCAACTTCGCTTGGCTGCCATGTTCGTTTTGTAGTTAACCGGTTTCTGAAAGTCTTATAGATGGACTTCCGTAGTGCCCTTTATCTCCGTAAAAGATTTCAGGGAGATATCACTAATAGTTTCACAGATATGGAATGCCGGTGAAATATTTCGCACATGCGCCATCTTTTGGTTATGTAAACAATTGAAAGAAGTTAGATGTCGGTGCATTACAATGTATATAAACATATACTGTACCAAGTTTCATTGCGTTTGGTTGGTTAAATCGCGAGAAACGTCTATTTAAAAGTCGCAACTTCGCTTGGCCGCCATGTTCGTTTTGTTGTTACCAGATTTTCAAAGGTCACATAAATGAGCTTATAGTTGTTCCCTTTATCACCATACAAAATGTCAGGGTAATATCGGTAATAGTTTCGGAGATATTTAATGCTGGTGAAATATTTCGCACAGCTGCCATGTTGGATTGGTGAGTCGTAACAAAATTTGAAGGGCACGGTCGGGGTCGCAGGGAATAGTGCTTTGAACTTACCGAGTTTCATTGAAATCGCTCCAGCCATTTAGATTTTATTAGGGGGACGCACACACACGAATCACACACACACGCACACACACGCACACACACACGGACAAAAGGTGATCTCATAAGCCTATTTTTTCAAAATTGAAAATAGGCTAAAAACAAATAGCAAAAATCCGCTTAATTTTTAGAGAGGTTTCAAAACAGAAGGAATACTTGTACTATAATATTAAATCTAGGGTTGGCAAGGCCCTAAGTCAGATGCTATTCCTCAATTTGTCTGGAGAAGAAGTGGAAAATCACGAAGGGGCCTGTAAGTCCTAGTCCTAGGGCCCGTACCCGCTCTCCATGGCACTGCTGATAGCAATGCGTTGCGTTAACATTCCAACTGGTTTATCCTTCGCTAATCAAAATTTCAATTTGAATAAGGTTCCATCTTCCGCCACATGATTGTCGCGTTGCAATGGACTCATAGCGCGCAGTTAGCTGTTATTTGCAGGGAGGACAACAAGAAACATGAAGCAGGGAAGTAAGTGTCACAAATTAATAGGAAGTTATCCATCTAATTAGTGCGGGGTTGGATTACAGCAATTGGAGCGCGGGTAATCCAATACCGGCTCTCGGAGGGCTCAAAAATACTGTGCGGAGCGTTCCACTCGACCACAGCGCTGTGGTGTGACAAACTAGCACTTTCTACCTTTCTTCCTTCCTCCCTTCCTCCCTTCCTCCCTTCCTTCCTCCCTTTCTCCCTACCTTCCTCTCCTCCTCTCTTCCTCCCTTCCTTCCTTCCTCCCTTCCTCCCTACCTTCCTCTCCTCCTCTCTTCCTCCCTTCCTTCCTCCCTTCCTTCCTTCCTACCTTCCTTCCATCCTCCTTCCTCCCTTCCTTCCTCCCTTCCTCCCTACCTTCCTCTCCTCCTCTCTTCCTTCCTTCCTTCCTACATTCCTTCCTCCCATCTCCCCTAGCTCCCTTCCTACCTTCCTTCCTCCCTTCCTCCCTACCTTCCTCTCTTCCTCCCTTCCTTCCTTCCTCCCTTCCTCCCTTCCTACCTTCCTTCCTCCCTTCCTCCCTTCCTCCCTTCCTCCCTACCTTCCTCCCTACCTTCCTCTCCTCCTCTCTTCCTCCCTTCCTCCCTTCCCCCCTTCCTCCCTTCCTCCCTTCCTCCCTCCCTTCCTTCCTCCCTTCCTCCCATATCTTCCTCCCCTCCTCTCTTCCTTCCTTCCTTCCTACCTTCCCTCCTCCCTTCCTCCCTTCCACCCTTCCTTCCTCCCTTCCTCCCCACCTTCCTCTCCTCCTTCTTTCCTCCCTTCCTTCCTTCCTTCCTCCCTTCCTCCCTACCTCCCTTCCTACCTTCCTTCCTCCCTTCCTCCCTACCTTCCTCTCCTCCTCTCTTCCTCCCTTCCTCCCTTCCTCCCTTCTTTCCTCCCATCCTCCCTTCCTCCCGTCCTTCCTTCCTCCCTTCCTCCCTTCCTCCCTTCCTCTTTACCTTCCTCTCCTCCTCTCTTCCTCCCTTCCTTCCTTAATTCATTCCTTCCTACCTTCGTTCCTCCCTCCCTTCCACCCTTTCTTCCTCCCGGCCTTATCTCGCTACCACACTGGCCAGCAACCCTGTGGGTTGGGTTTATCTGTGCAAAGAATCTGAGGGTGGTAACGGGATCTACACAGCCTCGTGAGGAAACACCTGGCTGTGATTTCTATCTCCGACATCATAGAAATAGTTTCCTACTATACGCCCGGCCATTGCTAGGATGGTGGCTACCTCCTACTATACATTACTCACACGAATACAAATACACAATAACACAGGTTATCAGACACACACCACGCTATCGTGAATGAATCATCAACCACTCGACGGAATCAGATAATATGAATGTGGTGCGCGTTTCTCGACGCCAGCTTCATAAAATGAGATAATCTATATTAATATAATAAAGCTGAAGATTTTGTGTGTTTGTGTGTTTATGTGTTTAAACGCGCTAATCTCTTAAACTACCAGTCCGATTCAAAAAATTATTAGCCTACTTTTCACATTTTGCAAAAATGAGGTAAAAGTAGACTTATGAGATCGATCCGGGAAAATGTGTGTCTGTCTGTCTGTCTGTCTGTCTGTCTGCTGTCTGTCTGTCCTTCTGTCTGTCTGTCTGTCTGGCTGGCTGTGTGTGTGTGTCCCCCCCCCTATCAACTCCTTAACGGCTGCAGCAATCAATACCAAATTTAGTATGAGTAAAGAGGTGCACCGGAATATCTCACGTCCATATTTGAAAATGATGTCAGTGCTACCAACTGCTGAAACAACGCACTAGAAATTTGAGCTCCATGTTGGATATCTTGCAAGGTATGCATGGGAGCTATTCCAAAACTGGCACACATGTAGATAATACTATTTGAGTTTAATTTCCAGGAGTCCAACTATGACAGAGTTGCCAAAATAATGTTAAGCTTTCTGATAGGTCCAATGTTTAAATGCATATAACTTCTACACTATCAATTGGATATCAACCAAATTTTGTATGTGATATCTGTACATAAACAGATAAGACTGAGCGTATTCCAAAGAGCCACCAGGGCTGCCAACTGTTAATAATTGCTCTCTCTATTTTTAGCCTATTTTCAATTTTGAAAAAATAGGCTTATGAGATCACCTTTTGTCCGTGTGTGTGTGCGTGTGTGTGTGTGTGTGTGTGTGTGTGTGTGTGTGTGTGTGTGATTCGTGTGTGTGTCCCCCCCTAATAAAATCTAAACGGCAGGAGCGATTTCAATGAAACTCGGAAAGTTCATAGCACTATTCCCGGCGACCTCGACCGTGCCCTTCAAATTTTGTTACGACTCACCAATCCAACATGGCGGCTGTGCGAAATATTTCAACAGCATTCAATATCTCCGAAACTATTTCCGATATTACCCTGACATTTTCTATGGTGATAGAGGGGACTACTATAAGTTCACTTATGTGACTTTTGAAAACATGGTAACTACAAAACCAAAATGGCGGCCAAGCGAATTTGCAACTTTTAAATAGACGTTTCTCGCGATTTGACCAACCAAACGCAATGAAACTTGGTACAGTATATGTTTATATACATTGTAATTCACCGACATCTAACTTCGTTCAATTGTTTACATAATCACAAGATGGCGGATGTGCGAAATATTTCACCGGCATTCTATATCTCTGAAACTATTAGCGGTATCTCCCTAAAATTTTGTACGGAGATAAAGGGCACTACCGGAAGTCCATCTATAAGATTTTCAAAAACCGTTTAACTACAAAACGAACATGGCGGCTAAGCGAATTTGAACATTTTAAATAGACCTTTCTCGCGATTTAATGTTCCAAGCGCACTGAAACCTGGTACAGGAAATATTTATACACATTGTAATCCACTGGTATCTAATTTAGTTCAATTGTTTACATAACCTCAAGATGGCGGCAGTGCGAATTTTAAAATTAAGTTTTTATTTCTTGTGATGTAGTCATGCGATCGAAGTGAAAGTTTGAATAATGAACCTACGCAATAATTTTCCTTTAATGGTACATGACTCTATGGCCTATACATTTAACAATCCAACATGGCGACCATCCGAAATATTTAGACGATACTGAATATCTACGAATCTATTTAACAATCAAACTGCATTTTTTAATGTTCATAGGGGCTATGAACTTAAGTTCACCTATAGGACTTTAAATAACCTGGTGATCACAATCCAACATGGCGGTGACGCGAATTATAAATATTCACATGGACGTTTCTCGCAATTTAACCATCCGCGTGCAGTGAAACTTGGTACAGTAAATCTTTATCCGAATGTTAATCCACTGGCATCTAATTTATTTCAATTTTTTCCATAACCTCAAGATGGCAGCTGTGAAAATTTTTAAATCTCCTTGTTTTTTCTTATGTCCTAATTATGCGATTGAAGTCTGAATGCTACACGTACACAATAATCTGCATGTAACAGTACATAACTCTAGGACCTACATATATAAAATCCAACATGGCGACCATCCGAAATATTTAGTCGGTTCTCAATATCTACGAATCTATTATGGCAATCAAACTGAAATTGTGTATGTTGATAGAGGCAATTAACATAAGTAGTATATATGAAAATAGGCTGTATAGTTCTTCACGGAACTACTTGTTTTAAATCAAAATACCAATATATCAGAAAGTATGCAAGCCAACAGCTTTAAACTATGCACACGTATATTCTGACATTTTAGATTAATTTGGAATAACTTATATACGTCAGTTCTACCAACATGATTATAAGCCTGCTGATAGTACCAATTTTTAAATACATGTAACTTCTATACTATCAGTTGGATTTCAACCAAATTTCGTATGTGCTATGTGTACCATAACCGATATGACTATAAGTATTGTTAAGAGGAATCAGGGCTGCCAACTGTTAATAAATGCTGTCTATATTTTTTTTACCCTAACATTAATATATCAGAAAGTCTGCAAGCCAACAGCTCTATACTTTGCACACTTATAACACCTGACATTCTTGATTAATTTGAAGTAATTAATACAAGGCAGTGCTGCCAACATGATTCTATGCCTGCTGATATGTCCAATTTTAAAATACATGTAACTTCTATACTAACAAATGGATTTCATCCAAAATTGGCACAACGAAATATCATAATATTTCAGATTATTTCTGACCAGCACTCGTATGGTATTGTTGGCAACATGCTTTTACGCGTGCTGATAGATCCAGTGTCTAACTGCATGTAACGTCCATTGGACTTCAACCAAATTTTGTATTCTGTACCTTAAGTGATGGAACTAAGAATATATTCAGTCACCAGGGCTGCCATCTGTAGTGCTCTATTAGGCTACATTATACCATGTATATTTTGAACTAATTAGATATTTCGATATTACCAACTTAATTTCGTCACGATTCTAGATTGGTTCATATACTGTAGAATAATCATTGGCATGAAAAGTAGGCTGTATAGTTCTTCACGGAACTTCTTTTTTTATATATATGATAGCCAGATTCAAGAGGAATAGTTTAGGCTATGTAGCATTAGGCTACACCTCTCAGGTGACCTTCAAGATTGATTTGAGTTCAGTAAGTCGCTAGAACAAGCGCTCCCGAACAGCTCTATCCGCATGCGCTGGCGTTATGGTTAGTAATACGTACACCGTTTCACCAATCTGAACCAAAATTTACATACTAACCCTTTGGAACACGACGAGTAACCCTGTCAGCTAGAAATTTCGGACCGACCACTCCATTCCCTGCATTTAGGCCCTTTATCACAAATCTACACCGTTTCACCGATCTGATCCAAAATTTGTACAGTTACCCTTCAGAACCCTGCGAGTAACACTGCCTACATGAAATTTTGGACATACCACTCCATTTCCTGCATTTAGACCCTTTGCCACAAATCCACACCGTTTCACCGATCTGAACCAATATGTGTATACTTACCCTTTGGAACCCGATGAGTGTGCTTGAAATTTCGGACCGACCACTCCATTCCCTGCATTTAGGCCCTTTATCACAAATATACACCGTCTCACCGATCTCATCCAAAATTTGTATACTTACACTTTGGAATGGCTGTGATTATATGGAAGCTACTGAGGTATGGCTGGTGCTTAGTAATGACATTCAGGGCACAGTCAGTGCCTGTGGATGCTGTGAAAGGTTCTACTCATAGGGTTAGTACTGCTGTACTGACTCAGTGAGGAAAGCAATGGCAAACTACCTCACTCCTCTTCTTGCCTAGTACGCCTCAATATATCGCTGCCTTGGGTTTTTGTGGGTATCTACCCACATAACCTAACGGCGGTGCCTTTTGGGGATCCAACCAGCCTTCGGGCTGACTACCTAACAGACACTTTGAAACCCTGCTGGTAACACTGTCAACTTGATATTTTGGACAACGCTCATCATTCCCTACATTTAGAATAAAAGACACAATGAACTTGAAAACCACGTATTAAGGCCCGAGAACAATTCATGTCCGTAGTAGTGTAACTCTAGGAATATTTTAATAAGTATATTGTTGGCTGGCAATGCGATCTGCATACCAGTGTTCTGGTGCAGAATTGCGAAAATAGTTGCATTTTGCGCTGTTTATAAATTGCAGTCACGGGGATTAATTAGTGCAAAAAGATGTCTTAGGCCCCTTAAAACAGTTATCAACATGAAAATATTATGCCTCTGTATAAGTGCAATGGTGTTTGTGCAGTGCATTGATGTTACCAGCTGCAATAAGCGTTGGTGCTTTCAAATTTACCTTCATTTATTCCGAACCTTATCATTGAGCGCTATGTGGCGATAAATGACACTATTGCTACCTCAGTAGCTCGGGACAGCCGAAGTTTTCCAAAGTGTTCTGATTATTTTCCTACGGCGCTATGCGACAAAAGACGGCACTATTGGTCTCTACATTTCTAACAGCCAATAAGATATAGGCCCAAGGCAGTGTCTTTTAATTCACTTACTCCTCTTTCTAATATTTTTTTTTAATTTGTTTGTAAATTACATGTGTCAGTGCTGTTGTTAGTAAATAGCTGTTTTCCCTATTCATAATTATCATTATTATCATTAGGGGAAAATGACCTGCCACCACCACTACCATCACAAAAAGTTATATTTTTAAAATATGTTTTTTGTTAGTTTAAGTATCATTTGCCAGTTCTATAGTCGTATTCATTATCATCCACAAAACAAATTATTCCACCGGGCGAAGCCGGGCACTACTGCTAGTGAGAGATAAAAATGAACGAACTTGCGCAAGGAGAAGAAAGGAAGTGCCAGTGACCGGTCCCGGGAAACCATCTCAATGACGGCTGATGGTGGCGACTTTCGAGTGTGGAATTAGCCTGGCCCCAAGGCGTTGCGTCTTGTCACTAGTAAATAATAATAATAATTCATTAATGTACAGGGTGTATGTGACGGTGTAAGGATATCCCTTGTGAGTTGTAAAAGGTAACTGAGGTGTAAGGACGCGTCTAGTCCACCACGCATGGCGCACCCAAGGGGTCACGACTAGTGCGGGGTTTCTGAGCTGGGTCCGGGAATTCCCCCTCTTTGCCTAAAATAATCCACCACTAAACTTCTGAAGAATCCAACTCAAATTAGGGGCCTTAAAACAACACAAGTTTACCGAGAAAGTAGATTATTCGTTTGTTTGTGAAAGGGGATTTGAAAAATCTCTCCAGCTCTATTAAAACAATATAATAATATGTCACAAAATAGAAAAGAGTCACTACAAATTCGCCGAATTGGCAACGATGGTACATATTGATACTCGTCAGGAAACGGGTCCAACCTATTCAATGGTACAATGACGCTGTTATTAGAACAGAGTCGAGTTATAATCTCTGGGGGCTTAGCCTCATTCCAAGAGTCTCGTGAGGACAACTGAGAAGTGGTTTCCACTCTAACTCCAACCAACTAGCCCACATTACAAGTATACGGACTGAGCACTCCGAGTCGTACATTGGTGGGTCACCAAAGATCTCTCGTGTCCCATTTGGTGATTGCAACACAGTTACACCTCAGTCACAGTAGTTCTGCTCTCCTCTCGCAGATGGCAGTGCGACCACGGTAGCTCAGGACGCACTCTTATGATTATTATTAATATTATTTATTTTTAAGCAAAAATTCCCCTACAGGAGAGCGATTAAACTTAATAACATGATGTCATGTGTGTCTCCTCCGCTCCTCCAAAAATCTCTTCATTTTCGCGGGATGTTCCCTCTTTCTCTCATCCGTCCAACTTTTCCCAGGTTGTCGTAATGATCTTGGTGCAAACTTAACATTCGCGATTTTCATCTGGCACTCAGTTCGGTCTTCGACATTTTCTATATTGATTACTTGTAAGTCTCTCTATACCTCTTTAAGCCAATTGTGTGCCGCATTTGCTCTGTGTTATGATACCTAGTAGTTTCTTTGGCAATCTGGAGGTGGCCATCCTGTGTATGTGAGTGTAAAATTTGGCTCTGCATTTTCTAATTTTGTCTGTTATCGTATTGGTCTTTTGACAGAGTTCAGTAATAGGACTCTTCTTCCAAATGCCGTTTCTGTTGATTGCTCCGTAGATCTTCCGAAGAATTTTTCGCACCTGCTTTACCAGTTGCCTAATCTTGGAATGACCATCGATTGCTATTATTTCAGCGGCATATGTTGCTTCTGGAAGAATAACTGTTTTATAATGTCGCTTGATTAAAAGGGCCCACGTTAGCCTGTAGGCCTTCTGGAGCTTAGTGATTCTGTCTTCATTGGCAATTCGATTAAGTCCTGAGGGCTGTATAATTTCGCCAAGATATTTAAAACTGCAGACTTGGGCGATTTTACAGTATTTGGTGTTTATTTTCTGGCCTTCTCTCCATATACTTGGTCTTGTCGTAAGAGATATGTAATAAGGTCTTTTGTGCAATCTATTATTATCATTATTATTATTATTATTATTATTGTTATTAACCCTTTATATGTATATGCTATGTCAACTATCTTTTTTCTTGGAATTGTTAATATTTCTGGAAACCTAATATTAGAGCTAAAGTGCTTGATACCTTTTTTTTAATTTTAACAATAAAAATTAAAGATTGAAAAAATTATAATATGATAGTTAAAATTCGAATTAAAAGTAAATAGGTCTATGCTTGTAAAAATTAAAAATAAATAACCTCAAAAATATTAAAATTATAATAAATTTACAATCTTAACTATGACATAAAAATAATTTAAAATTAAAAATGATCAAAATAAATATAAACATTAAAATGTTAATAAAAACAAAAATTAAAATTAATAATAATTACAATTTAGCTAAAATACTTAATATGAAATGAAAATAAATACAAATTAAATATATGGGCAGATGACCTCGCTGCCCCCCCCCCCCACTCCACCTTAAAACAACAATAACTAACTAACTAACAAATAATAATTTCCTGTGAGTTCACTTCCATTCTTCGTTCTTCATACTTCGTTCTTTATTTATTTCTTTATTCCTTTGTTTTTATCCTTCCTTCAAGCATTTTATCGCTCCTTTTTCTTTCTCTCATTCTTTCGCTCCAGCTTTCTTTCTTTCCTTCTTTCTTACTTGCTTTCTTTCTTCCTCCCCCCCCCCCCCTCTCTCTCTATCTCCATGATCACTACGAGTGGTGTAATGAAAGCCACACCCGCACTGGAAGAAGCAATATGAAGGCGAGGAAGCGTTTCAATAAAGGAAGGAGGTCGGGCGCAGGGAAATGAGGGAAGACAAATGGAGTTGTCTTGTCAGCCGGTGCATCACTGGTATACTGATTAGCTACCGCACTTGTATGTTTAGCATTCCAACTAGTCAAGTCAACCCCTGGCACTATACAGCCCGTGAAGGGCCTGATCCGTCCAAGCGACCGCTGCCCAGCCATTTGGCCTGCAGATATTGGGGTGACGCGTGATCAGCGCATCCGATCCCCTTGGCCGTTAATCTTGGTTTTCTTGATCGGGGCGCTGCCTCACTGTCACACAGCTACTCAATTATCCTCACGAGGCTGAGTGCGCCCCGTTCCAACCCTCACGTCAGTTTTAAAATCCCTGACGGAGCCGGGATCCGAACACGGGGCCTACGGGTGAGAGGCAGGCGCACTACCCTAACACCTCAGGGCCGGCCATTCAAACTAGAACACTGTCCAAATTTTTCTCGCTATTCTTAATATTTTTAGCCTACTTTTCACATTTTGCAAAAATGAGGAAAAAGTAGTCTTATGAGATCGGGCAAATGTGTGTCTGTCTGTCTGTCTGTCTGTCTGTCTGTCTATCTGTCTGTCTGTCTGTCTGTCTGTCTGTCCTTCTGTCTGTCTGGCTGTGTGTGTGTCCCCCCCTATCAACTCCTAAACGGCTGCAGCAATCAAAACCAAATTTAGTATGAGTAAAGATGTGCACCGGAATAGCTCACGTCCATATTTGAAAATGATGTCAGTGCTACCAACTGCTGAAAAAACGCACTAGAAATTTGAGCTCCATGTTGGATATCCAGCAAGGTATGCATAGGAGCTATTCCAAAATTGGCACACATGTAGATAATACTATTTCAGTTTAATTTCCAGGAGGCCAACCATGACAGTGTTGCCAAAATAATTTTAAGCCTTCTGATAGGTCCAATGTTTAAATGCATATAACTTCTACACTATCAACTGGATTTCAACCAAATTTTGTATGTAATATCTGTACATAAACAGATATGACTGAGCGTATTCTTAAGAGCCACCAGGGCTGCCAACTGTTAATAATTGCTCTCTCTATTTTTTTTATCCAAATACCAATATATCAGAATGTGTGCAAGCCGACAGCTTTAAACTATGCACACGTATAGTACCTGACATGTTTGATTAATTTTGGAGTAACTTATATACGTCAGTTCTACCAACATGATTCTAAGTCTGTTGATAGGGCCAATTTTTAAATACATGTAACTTCTATACTATCAGTAGGATTTCATCCAAATTTCGCATGTGCTATGTGTAACATATCAGATATGACTATAAGTATTCTTCAGTGCAATCAGGGCTGCCAACTGTTAATAAATGCTGTCTATATTTTTTACCCTAATATCAATATATCAGAAAGTATGCAAGCCAACAGCTCTATACGTTGCACACGTATGGCAGCTGACATTCTAGATTAATTTGGAGTAATTAATACAAGGCAGTGCTGACAACATGATTCTATGCCTGCTGATATGTCCAATTTTAAAATACATGTAACTTCTATACTAACAAATGGATTTCATCCAAAATTGGCACAACAAGATATCATAATATTTCAGATTATTTCTGACCAGCACACGCATGGTATTGTTGGCAACATGCTTTTACGCGTGCTGATAGATCCAGTGTCTAACTGCAAGTAACGTCCATTGGACTTCAACCAAATTTTGTATTCTGTACCTTAAGAGATGGAACTAAGAATATATTCAGTCACCAGGGCTGCCAACTGTAGTGCTCTATTAGGCTACATTATACCAGGTATATTTTGAACTAATTAGATATTTCGATATTACCAACTTAATTTCGTCATTATTCTAGATAGGTTCATATTCTGTAGAATAATCATTGGCATGAAAAGTAGGCTGTATAGTTCTTAACGGAACTTCTTGTTTTTAGTGCAAATCATCACAAGCGACCAATCGTGACAAATGAGCATTCAAATGAAAGAGAATAGACAGTAGCAGTGACGAATTGCACTCTAATTTCATAAATATCTATAATTTCTTTAATAAATTACTTTAAAAAAGTGTACTAAGTGTGCGATTTGCTAATACTGTTGCTGTAGGAAAATACGCTACATACTTGCTGTCTACTTCAAATTTCTGCCGATGTGACGCCTGTTTCATGTCATTTTAACATTCTAAGGTTCCATCATTTTGCGTGGATTTCAGAAACAGTAAATCTAAGGAATGAGTGCTCAAATCGTATAATTTCATAAATATCGAATAACCGGTGAGTGTTGTGATGATCCAATTTTCAGTGATTGCCTTCTTAAGTTAGGGAACGTAGAACTTGGAATTCTAACTGAAATGTAAATAGTGTTCTATAATCATTTGTTTTAAATAAAAACCTACTGGGGAAAGTGTGGTTTATAAACATGCGAGATTTCTCGCCCAAGTCCGCTAATACTACAGTATTTTGCCGATCCTAGGTCTAGGCTACCAAGAAATGTACTTCTGGTATGAGGGTTGGAACGGGGTACAGCTGTTCTAGTAGGAGTTTTCCACTTCTACTGTAGGCAAATTCCTGCGCACAGTCTCCACAGACACACAGGTTATGAGAGAGATCCAACACACACACAAGTACACAAAACTGATGACCGTCATGTTCCAATCAGCATAAACAAGAACTCATGTTACTCACTCTCCCTCTTTCCAAGCCTCAGAGAAGTGCATTCCGCCGGCCGAGTGGCGTCCTCGTTTGTTGAGTCCAAGGTTGCGGGATCGAAACCCTATGTAGTATTTAAAGTGCCTATTGCGAGATCACGTGTCAGTAGATCCACTACTGCGTTTAAAGATCCCTTTCAGGACAAAATTCGAGCAACCGGGCATCTCTAAAGCCGCAGGGTTAATAGTGATGATAAATCAGTAACATTATTATTATTATTATTATTATTATTATTAATAGTATTACAGGAAAGAGCGGGCTTAAGATCGAAAAGGATGGAAGGGATTGTGAAATCGGCACGGGAACTTCCGTCCCTCAGAAGCTATAGCCCATGAAGCGACCGCTGCCCAGCCATTTGGCCTGCAGATAATGAGGTGACGCGTGGTGAGCGCGTCGGGTCCTCTCGGCCGTTAATCTTGGTTTTCGTGACAGGGCGCTGCCTCACTGTCATACCGCTACTCAATTGTCCTCACGAGGCTCAGTGCACCCCGTTTCAGCCCTCTCGTCAGTTTCTATCATCCCTGACAGAGACGGGAATCGAACTCGGGATCTCCAAGACAGGCTCGTTACCCCAACACCACGGGGCCGGCATTATTAGCATCTCATATATTAAAATAAGTGGGAAGAATTTTCACATTTAACTAAAACTGAAATATGTTCTCGAGGAATTCCGCTACGATGGCGTTTGTTGGCCTGAGGAATAGTGCATGTTACGCATTATCCAATTTACTTGATATTGTCATTCGTGTACCTTATTAAAATAATTGCGAGTACTCATTTTTCCAAGGTCATTCTTCAGTCTAAGCTGTTTGAGGGGACGAGCATGCAGATGACGTGGCCCGCTGTAACATAAGACAAGATGGCATTACAGTATGTTTCAACATTCATTCTCACAGGTTATTTGTGCGCTCAATACGATAACGAGTCGGTGGTAATCGAATTTAAATAAGCCATTTATTGACCATCTGCTGACATCTTTTATCAGCCTACTTAGTAATGTTTCCTCCCCCGTGGGTTTACAACTTTTCCCAAGGAAATGCGTTTGTAAATTTTCGGAATGGGAGATTCTGAGGGATACCTAAACTAGGTCTCTTTTATCATTGGCTTTGTAATGTAGCTTCTAAACCACGTGATTTCATCCGAGTTCCACGAATCTTTGAATAGTCCAAGACCGGACCACCATCTCTTTGTTTTAAATTCACACGAAAACGAGAATCTAGCAATCCAAACGAAATGTGTCGCATTTTGCATTAGTAAGGCTTCTTTTTTTAATGGAATTTCTAAAAATCATTTTACAGTCAGTTTCTTAAAAGACAATGTAGTTTAGACTGTTGGTTAAACATCTGAAATAATTTCACTGCCTTGAAAATGATTTTTGCTGCTTTAAGGTGGCCATATACACTATTTTTCTGAAATTTAACTTTTTTTTTAAATATCCATGTTGTAGGAAATTTCTTCTAGGTTTAGAAAATGTATGGTTCATAAATATAACATTAATCTTTCATGTCAAAATAAATTATTTACTATAAGAGGGCGCAACCGTTCTGACTGACAGCTGTCATGTCTGGCGTATCAGCAGATCTATAAAATTCCTTTCGAGCCTAAATTGACTTTCTCTTTCTCTATCCCACTGGTTTCGCTCCTGGCCGTGGTAAGTGATTTTTGACAGGCGACAAAAATCACGGCACGCATGTGATTTTTTGCTGGCATGTTAATGAATCCATTTGAATTCAGTAGGCCGTGTTCATAGGAGAAAAATTGACTTTCTCCTTCTCTATCCCACTGGTTTCACTCCTGGCCGTGGTAAGTGAATTTGATAGGCGAAAAAAATCACGGCACGCATGTCATTCGTTGTTGTCATGTTAATGAACCCAATGAATTCAGTAGGCCGTGTTCATAGTGGTAAAATCAATCTCGGGATTTTCCGCCAACACAAGGTTCCTCCTCTCTCTACTAGAAAGCGCTATAGTGTCAAGGAGCTTAGATATCTAACTTCCTTGACTTTCATAGCGTTCCAAGGAACGACAAGATTCAATATGCAAGCTGCCCTCTGGGCGTCAAATAACAATACTAAGTAAACTTTAAATGCGATTTACTCATTAATTCGTTTCCTGACATTTGAAGTCATTCAAAGTGCTTTAACTTTTATCACAGAAATGGTATCTGCTTGATTTTTATTTCAAATTAAAGCTAATACATGTATCTATGTTCCATACCACTAAGAAAATGATATTTATTTATTTATTTATTTATTTATTTATTTATTTATTTATTGGTGCCTTTATTGTGGCGAAGTTAGGGCTCTAGGCCCTCTCTTACACTTAACCACACACAGTGCAACTTACATGAATACTCACATATGTTATTCTTAACCTACCAAACTTAAATACTAGGAAAACCTTAAATACTAGAATAAAATAAAATAAAATAAAATAAAATAAAATAAAATAAAATAAAATAAAATAAAATAAAATAAAATAAAATAAAAATTAAATTAAATTAAATTAAATTAAATTAAATTAAATTAAATTGGCGACTGCGTGATATTAACTAAGCTATATAATTTAAATGACATACATTTTTAACAAAATTATACTATGGTCATTCACTCACACATTCATACACAAATTGTTCTAGTTGGCCTACGAATTCAAGAGGAAATCTTTACATGAACGTTTGAAAGATGTTAGGGATGTACAATTTCTGACGTCACGAGGACAATTATTCCAAATTCTAGTTCCCGACACGAGGACTGAGTTACTGAAGGCAGTTGAATGATGTAGAGGAATTGCAATTATAGATCCAGATCGCGTGTGACGATCATGAAAGGAAGAAAGAAAACGAAAATTACAAGAGAGATAGTGAGGAGTACTTTCATTGAGAAGTCGATAGATGAGGGTACATATGTGCAGGTTTCTTAGTTGTTCTACTTTTAGCCAGGAAAGTAGATCATAAAAAGGAGACACGTGTGAGGAAAATTTCAAGGAGAAAATTAACCTAATGCAGGAATTTAAAGCTCTCTGAAGTTTCTTGTTTTGTTCACCGGTAGCATCTACTAATACAACATCACAGTAGTTAAATATAGGGAGTATCAAGGTTTGGACGAGTTTTATTTTCAAGTTACGGGGTAGAACGGACTGGTGAAACTTAAGTGGATGAAGTGACGAGTCAACTTTCCTGCATGTATTAGTAACGTGCCCATCCCAATTCAAAGTTTCATTTAGTGTGACTCCAAGACTTTTTACCGATTTAGAGTACGGGATAGCAACACCATTAAGTTGAATTAAAGATAGCGGTCTACTGTGTAAATGGAAAAGCAATTTAGTCTGCCCTATTATGATAGCTTGTGTTTTAATTGGGTTGATGGCAAGAGAATTTTCAGTTGCATAGCGGCTGATCCTCTTTAGATTTAGATTCATATTTTCAATTGCCGCATCTATGTCGTTTACTTTTGTGTGGCAATATATCTGAAGGTCATCAGCATATAGATGGTAGTTGCAGTTTTCCAGTCTCGAAGAGATGTCGTTCAGATATAGAATGAATATAAGGGGGCCGAGAATTGAACCCTGAGGTACTCCATTTATTTTGAACTTCCACTCAGTTCTGTTTTCATTAAGGAGTACACGTTGTCTTCGGTTATGAAGATAGGAGGCGAATAATTTGAGAGCAACGGGGCTAAGATGGAAGGATTGCAATTTAGCCATAAGTATGTCCGTGTTAATGGTGTCGAATGCACTGCTGAAGTCTAGAAGAATGAGTATAGTCACTTTACGCTCATCCATTGCTCGTCTTACGTCATCAGTGATCTTAATGAGTGCAGTAGATGTGCTGTGTCCTTTCTTAAATCCAGATTGTAACGGATCAAGTTGTGAGTATTGCGTCAAGTACTGAAGAAGTTGTTCATGCATAAGTTTTTCTAGTATTTTGGAAATTGAGGAAAGTATGCTTACAGGTCGATAGTCGGATGGAGAATTTGCAAGCGAATTTTTCGGAACTGGAATAACTAAAGCATCTTTCCATATTGTTGGGAAGAAACCTTCTAAAAGACATGTGTTACAAATGTGCGTAATAATTGGCAGTAATACTTCTATCAAGTTAACGATAAAGGAAATTGGGATGTCATCTATTCCGACTGCTTGTGATTTGATAGACAGTATCATCTATTTTACGAAACTTGAATAACGGTCGGTGAGGTAGTGGGACACATTGCAGTGAATTTATTGTTGTTTGTATTATTTGGGGATCAGTACTAATTATTTCTCGAGCAAAGTGAGCATTTAATTCATTGGGATTAATATCCTGCTTATTGGTGTTTTTAGTGCGTCTCCCAATACCTACATTCATAAAAATGTAATTTTAACAACTCTTTAAACAATTTTGTTAAACTAAATTTCAAGAAACTTAAATTGTAATATAATTTTAAAACCCTTACTTGTGACTAATTCAGACAAGAGTGGTAGGGAACATTCCCCATGTAAGTTAGATTGTTTTTGTTCAAGGTTCATGGATTTTGGTTAAAATATGTGAGAGATAGAGGACTTTAAGTACCCCTATGTAAATAGCAACAAAGAATTTTTTCATAAACAATTAACATAAAATTTGTGTAAAATGAACTTCAAAATCTCTTAGTTTGATCATGATAAAGCAACAGAAAAGCTAGAGTTTATTCTTTTAAAAAATTATTCCTAGTGTATATGACCACCCACCTTAAGTCATGAAAAGTAAAAATGAAATGTTGGAAAATTCTAATAATTTACACACCTCTGTAAAGATATTATAAAAATGTAACGGAGGAAAGAAGGTTGTACTTTCACGTAAGTTATCCGCTAATCTCGCCATCTTGAGCAACGGGACCTCCATTTTTACGTGGAATCCGAACTAATTCGAAAATTACACATGCATTGAGCGGGAATCGAACCCGGTCCACCTTGGTGAGAGACAAGCAGTTTGTCCGCTGCGCCACCACAATCCTGTGTAAAAATGAAAGACGATGGTAACTGTCTGTTCAGGTCAAGCGGAAAGAAGTGCTACAGGATTGTTGAGATGAGCACAGGGTTATAGCCCCGTATATACAGGTGTGGGTAGTCGCCACTGCTCCTGCTGCGCAAGCACAATGATAAGTAGCTCTTTACGGAAAGTTCTTAGAAGTGTTCTTATAAACCTAAATTACTCTCAAGCGAACGTTCATGGTTGATGGAGTCTTGTATAATTTTCCAGACGGTAGAATCTTGAAACATAAATGCTTCTTATTCAAAGAGTTTATATGTCTTGTTCTTTATGAAAGAGTAATTTATGAGACGCATCATGTCATTGCTCTTAAAACTTGAATTTACATTTACAGTAGGGGTCTATTTAAATAAGGAGCCTACAGTACAGGGTGTCCATTGTTGTGACAGAGCAATTTATTGATAAGGCCGTTGTAATTGTTCAATTCCCGCTTGTATTTTCCTTCCAGTGACACACAAATTTAGATGATGATGATGATGATAATAATTGTGTTTTAAGGGGCCTAACATCTAGGTTATCGGCCCCTAATGGTTAGAGTGATCGTGAAGATGATAATGAAATGTAAACTATAACTAAAACTAACTACTAACTTATATACTAGAAGAAGAACTGGAAAACAAAAGGAGAATAATGCAAATAAAGGTCAGGAGGAAAAGAAAGGCCCTCAACCCTGGAATAATGTGGATTGAGGGACTTGGAAGGAAGGAGAGCCATGAAAGGCAGAGAGGAAAGTGAAAGAAGAGAGGGTTCGCTCCAGAGGTAATTAATAAAAGGAGGAAAACCAGACCAAGCTCAGGAATCCCTCGCGGTCGCCAACTCCCGAACTCACCAGCCGTGAGCGCCTGAGGGTGTAGCAATATCCAGGGTGCACCAGATGTGGTGGGGCTACATACACCCTGCCTCCTTGAGGGCCTTGAGCAGAAGGTAGAAGATAACATGAAAAGAAAAAGAACGCTGACCCCTCGCAGAAGGAGGGTTTCAGAAAAGATGAGACAAGGGCCACTTAAGGTGGGAAAGGAAGAGACTCCCTAGGCCACGGATACCCTAATACCGTCGGGGTCAGAAGAGAACAAGAGTTGACCAAGTGAGGTCGACAGGAAAGATGACGGAGTGGAGCCCGTCACGAGTATACTGTAAGTGGAGGCAATGCCGGACTCCGCTGGGGCCCCGTGTTTGCCAACCCACTTCCCACTAGATGTGAGCCCCTGGGGGGACAAATTTAGAGGGACATAGGGTGGTGACCACGGGACCCCAGCTGAGTCCGCCATTTCTTGCACTTACTCGTGATGCGCTCCTCTGTGTTTTCTATCTTGTTGACCTCTCTTTGTCAACTCTTGTTCTCTTCCGACCCCGACGGTATTATAGTAAGTCCGAGGTCTAGAGTGTCTTCATTTTCCCGCCCTAATTGGTCCTTCCAATTATGCTAATTTTTCCAGGAGTCAGAATTCTTCTTTCTCTTTTGATATCTCCTGGCTGTTGTACGAGGCAGAGTGTGTGTAGCCCACCACACATGGTGCACTCTGGATAGTGCTACACCCTCAATTGGCAAGCTCGAGGGATTCCTGAGCAAGGCTTGCTTTTTTGGCCCTTTTAGCCTACTTTTCACATTTTGGAATCTTTTGTACGCGTACGATGTGAAACTAATATCTGACAGTATGTATGACCTACAGGAGAGTTTAGACCAATGGACGAGAACTCTCGAGTATAATGGACTGCGCATTAGTACGTAGGTGCATCAAAACGTTAGTTGCACTAAAGCGCTGCAGCAGCGCGCTGTGTGTCGCAAACGTTGGCACAGCGGAGAAAGGAACGGACACTGCCCACATGTCTGTTAGACAGGTCGCTGTGGTGTCTCGTCTTGTATGGTGTGAATAGCGGCCAAATGCATTGGCGCGTCCACTGGACGTTCACTCCAAATATGAGGTGCGTGCGACAATCCAATTCCTATGGGCCAAACGGAAGAATTGCACGATTAAAGATAAGCGCGGGTGGAAATTAAGCGTCGGTGTGATTTTGTCGCACGATAACGCAACACCTCACAATGCTCACCAAACGAGCGAACTGCTGCAGCGTTTCAAGTGGGAGGTCTGGCATAATCCTCCCTACAGTCCCGACCTAGTGCCATGTGACTTTCATATGTTCGGTAAGCTCAAAACGGAGCTCGGTGGTCGACGTTTCCATACTGATGAGGAGGTGAAGGCTGCTGTCTCCGTGTGGTTGCAGAACGCTGGAGGAACTTTCTATGCATCCGGCGTCGACAAGTTGGTTGTGCGTTCGCAGAAATGTTTGGAGTCTCTTGGAAACTATGTGGAAAAGTGAAGTTACATTGTATGTCGTTATAGGCGTGTTGCTGTTGTATAGGTGGTGTAATAAATGGCCATAACTGGGAAGTGCAACTTATTTTTTGATCTACCCTCGTAGAACCAAGACTGAATATATGGTATTCGACTTCCACCACAATAAACCCAGTATGACAAATATTGAACTTAAACTAGATGGTGAAACCTTACCATGAGTAACAACATTTAAATATCTAGGTTCTGTCATTGCTGAAGTTGGCAAGATAACCGCCGATATAATCCATAGGGCCGCGTCTGGGTGGAACAAATGACACGAAATAACAAGAGTTTTATGTGATCCAATAATACCCATAAGAACGAAGGGGAAAGTTTATAAAACTGCCGTTAGACCAATCCTACTTTATGGTGGTGAAACATGGGCTACTACAAAGGCACATGAGCAAAAGCTACATACCACTGAAATGCGTATGTTACGTTGGGCAGGTGGAGTTATCCTCAAAGATAAAATCCGTAATGAACATTGTGAGGCAGTTTCAAAGTAGCACCTATAACTGAGAAACTTTTAGATTCCAAGCTAAGGTGCTATGGATATGTTATGCGAAGACCGGAGAATCATGTAGTGAAGAAGTACCTTTCCATGGCTACGCTAAAGAGAGGAAATGGCAGATCTCAAACAACATGGATGTCGAATGTAGAAAGGGACATGAGAGTATTGGGCATATCTGCTGATGATGCTTTACAACGAAACGAATGGCGTCTTAGGATTAAGAAAGCCGACCCCGTAACGGAAAAAGGCGAGGAAGAAGATGAGAAAGTAGACTTATGAGATTACCCGGGCAGATGTGTGTGTGTGTGTGTGTGTTGGTGTGTGTTTTTTCTAGGCTTAAATTCAGAATCTCCAGGGCTGCCAACTATCGATAAATGCTCTCCATCATTTTGAACCCTGATCTCAATTTACGGTATCAGAAAGTATACATGCCAACTGTTCTAAACATTGCACATGTATAGAACATGTAAGGGTTACTCAAATTTAATCTGCGCGCGTTGATACTTTCAATGGTTAACTGCATGTAACTTCCATACTATCAGTTGTTACGTCCACTTTATCAACATAACCTCCTTGTAATTTGATGCACTTTTGCCATCGATGTGTCAGTCTCTCTAGACCTTCCTGAAACCATTGTTTCGGAGTGCTGCATACCCATGCCTTGACAGCTGTGTCCAGAGGTTTATTCATGTTCCCGAACAGGTGATAAGCGCTTGGTGCCAAGTCGGGAGAGTATGGTGGCTCCGGCAGCACCGTTAATCCCATTTGATCATTGGCAACGGTGGTCTCTCGGCTAGTGTGGGGGCGGGCATTGTCATGTTGCAGAAGCACACCTTTAGCTCATTTTCCTGGCCAATTAGTTTGAATGGCACGACGTAAGCGCTTAAGGGTTACCACAAATGCTGCACTGTTAATCGTGGCCCTCAATTCCAGCCAGTCAATGAGGATGATTAAATGTATGATTTAGAACTTATAACACTGTGTTTATTATACGAGTCACAAGGGCTACCAACTGTGTATTAATGAGCTCAATACTTTTGAATCCCCGAGTCAATAACTTGGAAAAAACTTCAAACTTAGCTCAGTATAAGTGCGTGATGTTTAGAGTAAATGGTCAAAGTTAGTGCTACCAACATAATGTATATAATGTTCAGCTTTCATACTAATTTATGGATTTATACCTAATTTTGTATGTTCGTTGAATGTCTTAGCAAACATAAGTATGCCTTTTTAAAGATTCCACAGGACTACCAACTGCTTAGCAATATTCTGAGAACATTTGAGCACGTGACTAAATATTGTACAATCTGTTTATATAAACACTATAATGCCTTAATATTGCAGATGAATGTTGACCAACAGGCATGTATTATCAGTGTTACTAGAATAATGTTGAATGTTGAACAGCATGTAACTTCCATAACATTCAGTGTTTTTCTACCAAATTTTGAATGTACAGTATATGCCATAAGAGATATTTGTGCACATTCTCAGTCCTACCAACTACCTAATAACTCTCCCTCCTTGGGCATTTGAGCCGTAGACTCTCAACATCTCAGATTCCATGTAAGGAAACCATTTCGAACAGGCTGTACTGCTATATTAGGCAAATCTCCCAGCTGTGTAAGGATTGTAGGATCCTTAGTTCGTCACGGAACTACTTGAATTTGGGGTGGAAGACGACGCGTGGGCACATTAGTAGCTCCCCTTCGCCCTCCGCCCTCGTCTTCACTCCAGCTTCTTTCGTGCTAGAGCCTGACCTAGGAGCGAGCAGTTGTGTTTTTACAGGGATCCCGTCGTCTGGGGTACGAATGCTTAGTGACAATGTATTTTTTTCATTTTTCACTTAGTTCACTATTAATTTGTTTACTCATTCTGCAATCGTCTAAATATCAACAATACGTTACTGCTCGCTGTAATAATGAGTATACAGTGTCACTAGCTGTTTATTGTATGTGTTGTAATAAGGAAGCCATGTGATTGTCTTTAGATTACTAAGCTTTCGTCTGGCGGACGACCCGAGGGCACATTAATAACTCCCCTTCGCCTTCCGGCAAAGGTATTTGTCTCGTCTTCACTCTAGCTTCTTGTGTTTGTATACATAATGTGTCATGCTTTGAGTTAACGTACCGAACGTATTAAGTATCAAAAAGTGTAATTCTGGGAACAATAAATGTTTTATTTTTGTAGTCCCATAGACGAATTCCTAGTGATAACGTACGTCGAAGAAGAGGTTAGTAATCTAGGGTTAATGGTTCTACTCCTTTAAGGGCTGAGGGTATAAGAATCTCTGTTTCGCGGGCTTATAGGCCGTGTTCTAAGGACATTTTGTCGTCCTGACGTTTCGCTAAAGACTGCGTTCAGCATGCTCACAGGTTACATTAAGCGAGGTAAAACAAGTAAACAGAAGATATATAAACAGTCAACAACCCGCACATAGAAGCTACCATAGCAACGGCGTACCACATAAAAGTAATGCATCAAGGACAGGGCTGCTCGTCTGTTGCATCTTCTCGTCTACGACGGTCAATGAGGGCAGGCTTGAGGGGATTGAGGACTGGAAGCCAAGCTCTGTTCACACGTTCTGCTTCCTCCTTAAGATTGAAGCTGTTAATATGCTTCAGGATTTCAATGGCCTCCCTTTGTAGCCTGGCATGGTAAGACACCGTGGTGGACAGAACTTCGGTGTCTCCATATCTTATGTCGTGACCTGCGAGTAGCGAGTATGCCGCAACAGTGGATTTATCTGTTTGTCCCAGCTGGCTGAGTCGTTCGTGCTCCTTGAGGCGAGTGGCAATACTTATTTTCGTTGTTCCAATATATACTTGGCCACAATCAACCCCTGCCGCGGTATGAGGATGTTGCTTATCTTTAGCGGACTTAAACATGTCCTTAATTTTTCGCGTAGACCTGTATATGGTATTTATATCATGGGAATCGAGTAGCCTCCCTATTTTGTCCGTGACCTTTTTTTTTTTACCTCGCTTAATGTAACCTGTGAGTATGCTGAACGCAGTCTTCAGCAAAATGTCAGGACGACAAAATGTCCTTAGAACACGGCTTATAAGCCCGCGAAACAGAGATTCCTATTTCAACGCCGGTCGTGAAAGTCTGAATTTTTGGCTGAGGGTATGTTTGTTTCCCTTATTCATACTTTCCCCTTTCTTCCTCTAGCTAGCCGCTAGCTTCACTTTCACCCAAATCACTAGGAGCCGATTACCTACAAGTTGCTAACCTTAGAGTAACAATTCTCCAACACCATACATATACTGTAATCACAGACTTGGTAGCAACGCGTGTAGAGTATGTGCAATGCCAATCCCTCTTCCAATTGAAGGTGCATTGCGCTGGGGTATGTTCGGTATGTTTGGAGTTCCTCTCCAAGTATTTAGTTCAAGTGGCGCGCAGATTTAGTGCTATGATCACTATGCTTCACATGTGCTTCATTAGACCGAACATCCAAGATATCCTGATTTTACTTCGCTGTTCCATTAATTTGAAGAATGGTGACGTCACGGTGTTCCCCCGCTGCAACATATCGTATCGTAATAGAAGTCTTCCTGGATCTTACAAACCCACCCAGTAGCATCTCACTTTTCAGATACTTATGGGAACTAACGTGTTTATTGTACATTATGTCTACCCAAATACTTGAATATTTATCATTCCAACGAGTACCATGTCCACATTCTCTCGCTATACTTCATATCATTTTCAGTGCGAATCATACGCTATTTTGCCGATCCTGGGTCTGCCAAGGAATTTACATCTGGTATGAGGGTTGGAACGGGATACAGCTGTTCTAGCAAGGGTTTTCCACTTCTGCTGTAGGCAAATCCCGGCGCACCTATACCAATCCAAGACTGAGATAATTACAAGCACCACAGACACGCAGGTTATGAGACAAATCCAACACACACAAGTACACAAAGCTGATGACCGTCATGATCCAATCAGCATAAACAAGAACTCAGGTTACTCACTTTCCATGCCTCAGACAACCTAAGAATGGTTTTCCGTTATTTCTCACTCTTATTCCTGGATAATGCTAGGATGGTATCTAATGTAAGACCCCAGCTGTTTCCTTCCTAATCCAAGTATAATAAAACAATAATAATAATATCGTATGGCCTCGGGGACCGGGTGCAAGCTTTGTTGTTCCTTGGAGCGCTATGAAAGTCAAAGAGGTTAGATATCTCAGCCCCTTGACACTACAGCGCTTTCTAGTAGAGAAAGGAGGAACTTCGTGTTGGTGGAAAATCCCGAGATTAATTTTGCCATTATGAACATTGCCTACTGAATTCAAATGGGTTCTTTAACATGCCATCAAAGTGTGACATGCGTGTCTTGATTTTTGTCGCCTTTCAAAAATCACATACCATGGCCAGAAGCGAACCTGCAAGCTTGGGTTGGTAGTCCAACACGATAACCACCCACCCACCGTGGCAAGCTCTAATCCAAGTATAACTGCATTATGACGGCACAATGACACACACACACAAATAATTATCCGGAGATTTTCTGTTTAAATATCTGACTCACGGAGTTCTCTATCTCAAATGGATCCTTGTACCGGGTGAGTTAGCCGTGGTTGTTACGGCATGACTGCTGGCTCACATCCGGGAGGCAAGGAGGTTCATATCCCCCCGCCGGCAACCTTGAAGATGGTCTTCTGTGGTTTCCCACCTTCTTTCCTGGCAAATGCCGGGGTTGGTCGCTAACTATAGGCCACAACCGCTACCTTCCAATTCCTCGACCTTCCATTCCAACTTTCCTCCCCAACGGTACTTGTAGCTCACCCATTGGGTGTCCGTCTCGAAGCAGCTACAAAACTGGCAAGCCGAACATGTCCTCGGATACTCCCGGCACTATAAGCCATACGCTAAAAAAAACAAGATGTTCAGTAAAGAACATATAGCCTACTTTCTCCTAAATGCATGGGTATTGTTATAACTCTTTGTCCTTTTCAAGGAGTATAATTGAATGTTGGTTGTAGTAGCTTTTTGAAATACAACGTGCTACAGGGATATTAAACATGAATATGAGGTGCCCTTTGCCAGTGCTACCTCTGTAAAAAAATTCACTCAATTCGGTTTCACCGTGTTTTAATTGATATGGGGAATGGATTTGCACACATACATGGCCGCTATTTGCAAACTACCGACAGTAGTGGCTACGCGGGCTAAAGCGCTGCGTTAGGTCAAGGGGCCAGCTCGCTGCTGACTCGGTAGACGCGTGGGTTCGAGCCCCACCGTCGGCTGTCCTTGAAATGGTTTTCCGTGGTTTCCCATTTTCAACATCAGGCAAATGCTGGGACAGTACCTTCTGACAGGCCACGGCCGCTTCCTTCCACATCCTTGCCCAGTTTCATTCATCTTCATCCATTCCATCTCTCATCCCGACGCGCAGGTCGCCCACGGGCGTCGACTAGAAAGACCTGCACTCGGCCTCTCAGGAGGCTACACGAAAAAAAAATTGCAAACTATTGGGTTGATGACCTTGTAGTCAGTCATAAGATGCTTTCCACAAAAAGGCATGTTGTTGCAAAGTCTGGTAGAGATAAAATGATTAGGATGGTCGTAATTTGATTCAAGTTTTTAACATTTGGGTGGCCGTCATTCCATTTCCGTCAAGATGGCGGCGATATAAGACATGACACTGAGGTGCCCTTTGCTAGTGCTACCTCTGTACCAAATTTCGTTCAATTCGGTTTCACCGTGTTCGAATTGATTGGGGGAATCGATTTGCACACATACATGGCCACCATCTGCAAACTATTGTGCTGATGATCTAGCAGTTTGGTCAGAATATACTTCCCACATAAAGGTATGTTGTTGCAAAATCTGGTAGAAACTAGATTATTAGGTTGGTCTTAATTAGATTTAAGCTTTTAACATTTGGGTGGCCGCGATTACGTTTCCGTCAAGATGGCGGTTATATAAAACATGACGCTGAGGTGCCCTTGGCTATTGCTACCTCTGTACCAATTTTCGTTCCATTCGGTTTCACCGTGTTCGTATTAATAGGGGGAATCGATTTTCACACAAAGATGGCCGCCATCCGCAAACTATTAGGCTAATGACCAATTAGTTTGGTCAAAGCATGCTCCCCTCATAAAGGTATGTTGTTGCAAAATTTGGTAGAGATCGGATGATTATTTTAGTCGTAATTTGATTTAATCTTTGAACATTTATGTGGCCGCCATTACGTTTCCGTCAAGATGGCGGCAATATAAAACATGACACTGAGGTGCCCTTTGCTAGTCCTACCACCGTACCAAATTTCGTTCCATTCGGTTTCACCGTGTTCGAATTAATAGGGGCAATCGATTTTGACAGATATATGGCCGCCATCCGCAAACTATTAGGCTAATGACCAATTAGATTGGTTAAAGGATGCTCCCTCCATAAAAGTATGTTGTTGCAAAATTTGGTAGAGATCGGATGATTATGTTAGTCGTAATTTGATTTAAACTTTGAACATTTGTGTGGCCGCCATTACGTTTCCGTCAAGATGGCGGCGATATAAAACATGACACTGAGGTGCCCTTTGCTACTACTACCTCTGTACCAAATTTCGTTCTATTCGGTTTCACTGTGGTCGAATTAATAGGGGGAATCGATTTTCACACAAATATGGCCGCCATCCGCACACTATTAGGCTGATGACCTATTAGTTAGGCCACAGGATGCTCCCTCTATAAAGGTATGCTATTGCAAAATTTGGTAGAGATCGGATGATTAAGTTAGTCGTCATTACGTTTCCGTCAAGATGGCGGCGATATAAAACATGACACTGAGGTGTGCTTTGCTAGTGCTACCTTTGTACCAAATTTCGTTCAATTCGGGTACACCGTGTTCGAATTGATAGGGGTGGGGGGGGGCAGACATTCAGAGTACACACACTCACACACACACAGACAGACACATAATTTTTCGCCCTGTGTTGATCTCATAAGTCTACTTTCATTTTTTGCAAAAATCGAAAGTAGGCTAATAAAAAAATAACAAGAAGTTCCGTGAAGAACTATACAGCCTACTTTTCATGCCAATGATTATTCTACAGTATATGAACCTATCTAGAATAATGACAAAATTAAGTTGGTAATATCGAAATATCAAATTAGTTCAGAATATACCTGGTATAATGTAGCCTAATAGAGCACTACAGTTGGCAGCCCTGGTGACTGAATATATTCTTAGTTCCATCTCTTAAGGTACAGAATACAAAATTAGGTAGAAGTCCAATGGACGTTACATGCAGTTAGACACTGGATCTATCAGCACGCGTAAAAGCATGTTGCCAACAATACCATACGTGTGCTGGTCAGAAATAATCTGAAATATTATGATATCTTGTTGTGCCAATTTTGGATGAAATCCATTTGTTACTATAGAAGTTACATGTATTTTAAAATTGGACATATCAGCAGACATAGAATCATGTTGGCAGCACTGCCTTGTATTAATTACTCCAAATTAATCTACAATGTCAGATCCTATACGTGTGCAAAGTATAGAGCTGTTGGCTTGCATACTTTCTGATATATTGATATTAGGGTAAAAAAAATATATTGTGCCCGTTTAGACCGGAGTCCGCACGACCACATATGCATTTTACCAACAATCAGTCAGCACGAGAGTCAAAATATCCCGGGGCGCCAGATGGGTTAAAGCTAATCGCAAAAACGACATCAAATGAAAAAAATGCTTTACTGATTTTTGGCTCAATGCAACAATAAGGATAGAAGGAGATTCAACTGGGCATAACACATCATGTAAAATTATCTCATTTTATTCTGAATTTAAAATTGACTGCAAAATAAAATGCTCAAAGCAGCATCATTCATGTGTGGCGACCCACATTACTATTTACACAATGTACAGAAATTTTCCAACACATTGGACAATTATCTTTGGAGACACAAGTCTGATTATCAGTCCTGTACGCTGTGTTCCAAAATTATATCCATTATTTATGATTAAATCTAGTTCAAATTTAATTGTCTTTACTGGAAATACTGTAGTTCACTGGTTGAATTTTTACATAATATTAACACTCGTAGAATAATTGTTCATAGAATTTTTAACTTTCACTTATTTTTCCAGTTTCAAAAAATATTGTCAAAAAATATTATTATCTCTGAATCAACACAAATTATGTACACATATTAATAACAACATCTGAAAAGTATCTGACCCTTGAGCATAGCATCGAAGAACTGTGCGAAGCACAACAAAATTAATTGTTCTTCTGACATTAAACGTTTCGAGAAGTGACTCGATTATGAACTTCAAGTTCCTAACAAAATATATGATTTCTGAATCATCAACTTGATCAATAAATTGTTGGACCATTCAACTATTCGATTTTCCACTTGGAATCATTATTAAGAAAAATATTTATATTTGTGGCCATTTTAGTAACTTTCACAACTTGCAATTCTTGAACAGAATGCGGAAATAAGAATTGTAGCTTCATAATAAATTCATTTAGTTCATGACACTAGGATAAAACCTTCCTTCAAATTATTCGTGGTTATAGAATTATTTTCAATTGGCAGTGGCCCATTCTATTATTTTTATAAGAACACAATATTCCAACAACAACGGCAAAGGTCTTCCTCTGAAGAAGAATAAAATACTATCATGACAAATCCGGGTTCTAGCAAATTCAAAGTCTTAATGGAATCCGTAAACAAGGTTGAAATAAGAGCTGATGGTTTTTAAGAAATAACCTTTGGGTCATTCATACGACGCAATGTGTAGTTCCAATACTCCTTCTTTAACACTGAGTCATCGAACCTGCTATTTGATTGATGCTCAAATAAAAAACCTCCTCATTCCTGCGACTTAAACATGCGCACCTGGGAATGGCATTTCAACTACTCCACACACATAAATTTTCTTCCCAAAATTTATACAATAAATCAAGCCTCTGCTTATTATCAACACTGGAAGATTTATAAACTTACATGTTTATTTTATTTTACCATTCAGTTCAAATCGTGAAGTTACCACACTTATGATACTCTCTATTTCACTTTCGAATGTGTATCTACGTCATGATTTTATATAAATACAAAAATATCCTAATTGATACAAATATCATTTACTTCCCGTTTCATGCCTCTCCGTGTTATCTGAAAAATATACTTTGCTCATTGCAAATATTAACTGTTCAACCAGAATTGTAATGTTGGTTGAATGCGGGCTTGCGCTAACCACTATCCTTCGGAAAATCACCTGTTCCAAACTAGAAATGATTAAACTACTTCATAAGCTCTCTCTCAATGAATGTGATTATTAGAAAATATAAGATCCAAGAATTATTTAGAAAAGTTATGAAAATCATTATTATTATTATTAGTGGATTATTATTATTATTATTAGTTATATTATTGTAAATGTGTTTAATTGTTATTTCATTATGTGAGAATCCACATGTTCGATTCTTCGAATATGGATAAAATATCCATTTCTCAACAAAAATAATTATTAACTTTTACAGTTACCTCGGCTGATTACCGTGATTATCAAAAAAATATGAAACATTCAAATAAATGCTCTTTATGCTCGGTCATCGATCCTAAACTGTTCTGAGTGCTGAAAATACTCAGAATAACTCTAATATGTCTTGCGTAAATCATTGCAAGATTTAAATACGAAGAAAAACAAATGTGTTGGTCATCTGCAGAAAATGAGTTTGTTCCAATTAGCTAGGCATAATATAAAAGTCAAATGTGGCTTACATTTCTCGTTGGTCTTGAAGCGTAGTGAACCTGGTCTGTACCAGATTTATCCAGATACATGCCCTATTGGACACGCACGTCTAATCCTTGTATCGGCCGCCATTATATACCCACAATCTGTCTAACACGACATAGTGGAAATATTTCTTGAAGTTTGAAGTAACTGCTGACCCATTTTAAGATTGGCTTCAATTAAATCAATAGCAGTTCGCTTAAATGGGGTCAGATCCAAATGATCTATTCTCAAATACGTCAGTTGTAACATAACTCACGGTAATCTTTTCAGTACAAGAAAACACTGACAGTCTAAATCAATCAACGGCTGTTCTGAAGAACGTTCCCTGGACATGGTTTATCACCATCTATCATGCGCGAAACAACTTATAGTTTCCCTTTGTCGGCTAATGAACAACACCGTGATAGACTGGCCTTCAATGTACTGAAAGATCGGAGTGGTTATCAAGTTACAATTTATGAAACTGACTAATTGGATTAAAATATCCAAGTATTGAATTATTATTACTGGACTGTGACAAAGTACTTTCTAGACAAAGTCTAGCATGTGTCCATATAGAAATAAAGTATTTCACCAGTGTCCGTAGAAAAATAACAATCACCTTAGTGATTCCCTCTGCCGGAAACTTACTATGTTCCACACGTATCGCAGCACTTTTGTGACAATCACAATTTAAAGATATCTTCTGCGTAGATCCGGCAACCATGTGCCTTGGCTCAACGTAGCAGCAGCACCTTGTCATGCAAGAGCTTGGTTCGAAGTGAGCTGATGATGCTTGGGCCGGTCGGCTTTTATTCAAAACGGTCGGGTCCACGCTGGATCACGCTGAAATCTGGAAATCCTCATATCTCCGGTGTCTCTGGTCCGATTCACTTGAGACTAAGTGCATTCTCTTTCATTTGGCCGTGCCAGTAATCTGATCCAAGTCGCAAGTCTCTACTCCATGGCTAACTATTTAATCAACAAATAGTCTCGACCTCTGCTACTACTCGCTACGTCACTTAACATGCTCTTGGCTGCACAAAGTTTCCATTCCATTCTAGAAGTAATGGAGCGCGATAATCAAATATCTCAACTTTCAAAAGCGGCTGTAGCCTTTCCCTTGATATCTAGGTGTCTGAATCTTGGAATACCCATTCCTAGAGTTGGGCACAATATAGACAGCATTTATTAACAGTTGGCAGCCCTGATTGTTCTTAACAATACATACAGTCATTCTGTTATGGTACACATAGCACATACGAAATTTGGTTGTAATCCAACTGATAGTATAGAAGTTACATGTATTTAAAAATTGGTACTATCAGCAGGCTTATAATCATGTTGGTAGAACTGACGTATATAAGTTACTCAAAATTAATCTAAAATGTCAGAATATACGTGTGCATAGTTTAAAGCTGTTGGCTTCAATACTTTCTGATATATTGATACTTGGATAAAAAAAAATAGAGAGAGCAATTATTAACCGTTGGCAGCCCTGGTGGCTCTTAAGAATGCGCTCAATCATATCTTTTTATGTACAGATATTACATACAAAATTTGGTTGAAATCCAATTGATAGTGTATAAGTTATATGCATTTAAAATTTGGACTTATCAGCAGGCTTATAATCATTTTGGCAACACTGCCATGTATGCCCTCCTGGCAATTAAACTGCAATATTATTATCTATACATGTGCCAATTTTGAAATAGCTCCCGTTCATACCTTCCAAGATATCCTACATGGAGCTCAAATTTCAATTGCGATTTTTCAGCAGTTGGGAGCACTGATATCATTTTCAAATATGGCAGTGAGATATTCAGGTATAGATCTTTACTCCTACCAAATTTTGTTTCGATTGCTGCAGCCGTTTAGGAGTTGATAGGGGGACACACACAGCCAGACAGACAGACAGACAGACACACATTTTCCCGGATCGATCTCATAAGGAAAGGCTGAGTCATTATTACTGAAATACCCAAGCAAACTCTTGGGATCGTCACTCACAAAACGTCCACCTCGTCGTTGTTGTTGTTGTTGTTGATTCAATTAGGGGCTTTGCGACATCATGGTCACTCTACTAGTGAAATTGAGGTTAGGATTTGGGTGACGAATATGATCGTGTGGCCTCCGGAAAGGCCCGTGGGCGACCTGCGCGTCGTAATGACGATGAAGTGATGATGAGACGTCACATACACCCAATACCCGAGCCACGGGAATTAACCCCAGGAGATTAAAATCCCTGATGGCTCAGTCGTGATTCGAACCCGGGGCACTTCGGTTCAAAGCCTAGCGCACTAACCATTTAGCCACGGAGCCGGACAGAATTTGGGTGAGTGGTTGCCTTAATTTAGGCGTAAAAATGGGAAAGGTGGCTTCTCTGGCGTAGTGGGTAGCATGATGAGCTTCTATGCCCAGCGTCGCGGGTTCAAACTCGGCCAAGGTTGTCGGATTTTTAAGAGCGTTAAAAATCTCTCAGTATGCCTTCCTTCGTAGGGGAATTAAAGCCGGCGGTCCCCTGTCATAGATTCATGGCATAAAAAAGAGTGACAGTCAGTCTGAAAGACTAGACTTTATATCATCTTAAATGCTACAAATGCTGCAAATGCTGAAAAATGCTGGGTGAAAGCCTCATGATCATGCAGCGGACTGCGTGAACTCAAAGTCATTAGCAAGTGCAAACCAAGGTCAAAGGAGGTAGCGGGCTGGATGACGTCACGCTCACCGGAGCGCGCGGGGAAAGGAGGAAGCTCAAGCGGTACTATGACGTCACAAACCTCAGAGCATTCTCGGTACATTTCGTCGAAGTCGACAAGATTATTTCAAATTATAAAAAGGAAAGGAAGCTTGTAGTTTTACGTGACCGCTAATCGCGAGATCATAAGTTACGGGACCTCCTTTTTACGTGGAATCCGAACTAAAGGACATGGCTTTTGACTTCGAAAATCTCACATGCATTGACCGGGAATCGAACCCGGTCTGCCGTGGTGTGAGGCCAACAGCTTGACAGCTGCGCCATCACGCCCTCTAAAATGATAAAAAAAGAACCTTCCACTAACTACACATGTGTGAGGCCAAAATTTGTAGGTTGGATTGGATTATTGCTCTTAAGTTCCAGCGTTCACCACCGGGTGCTGTTTGCGATGGTATCTAGTAGTAGCGAAGTTCACAGCTATGCGTCGTGGACGGTAACATTTTGTAGCGAAAGTAGGAACTACTCGAAATTATCGTCTGCAGTCCTAACTTGAATTAAAACACACACTAATACAGTCATCACAATAACACCGGCTATCAGACAGATTCTACACACACCGAAAGTACACGGGGCTACATGACCTCGTTGTCGCAGCCCTAAACTGACGAACCAACCAACAAACCAGAAATGAGAAACCACGGATAAACATTTCTAGAACGTTGAGGTGGAAATCGAACCCATTACATTTCTTGATAGAGCTAGGCTGCAATGTTAACCACTACGCTACAAGGTGGACCGTTTAACTTCACAGCATTTCATTTCGAGAACTTCACATGCATTAGCCGGGAATCGAGCCCGGTCCACCTTGGTGAGTGGCAAGCAGGTGAACTGCTGCGCCATCACGATCACTAGAGCTGTCAAACTGCACCGTAGGGACCACCGTGTCGTTGTTTTATTTTGGAACTTGATCATCCGGATCATCAGCCCCGTTTGTATAATTTGTCTGATGTTGTTTGAGTCTTCAGTGTTATGACTGGTTTGATGCAGCTCTCCATCCCTCCCTGTCCTGAGCTAGTCGTTTCATCTATACAACCTACCACACCCTACATCCTAGGCAATCTGTTTAACATATTCTAACCTTGGTCTACCCCTACAGTTCTTGTCCTCGACCCTTCCTTCAATAACTAAGCTTGCTATTCCTGGGTGTCTTAGTATGTGTCCTACCAACCCATCTAATCTCTTCATTAGCAGTCACCAGAAACATCTCTCCTCTCCCACTCGTCTCAATACCTCTTCGTCTGATCTTCATCAGTCTCCTGTAACACCACATTTCAAACGCTTCAATTCTCCTCTTTTCTGCTGCACCAATAGTCCAAGTTTCACTTCCATAGAGCGCCACGCTCCAGACAAAGCCTTTCAGAAATGACTTCCTAATACCTAAATCTATATTCGATGTCAACAGATTCCTTTTCTGTAGAAATTCTTCCCTTCCCTGAGCTAACCTACTTTTTATATCCTTTTTGCTTCGTCCATCACTGGTTATTTTGCTTCCTAAGTAACAGAAGTCTCCTACTTCCTTTAGATTTTCACCTGATAATTTTATGTCCACAGAGGCTTCTGATTTATTTCGGCTGCATTCCAATATTTTTGTTTTACATTTATTGATTTTCATAATGAATTCTTTCCTCTAGTCTAGACGGAGTCCATACCATTCAAAAACTCATTCTAATCCTCTGCTGTGACAGCCTGGATGACGATGTCATCAGCAAATCTCAGAGTTGTGTTATTGCAGTCTCTGTGTCTGTATTGAAGCTATGGATGGAAATGAGGTGGCCGTGGCCTCGAGTCAATTGTCTGGAAACTACTTCTAGAATGACTCAGTTGGGAATCAAACCCTTGGCCTTTGGAACCGGAGTCTCTGGAGACCGCAGGAATCGGCTTGGAATGTAACGTTAACCTTGAGATGACGTCATCCTCTAAAGTAATACCCGCATTATTTACAATGGAAGCTTCTTATGGACAATGATAGTTTTATTACTGAATGACTCAGGGATTTGCGAGACACGGCTCGAGATTAGGTTTTGTTTTTATATCCTCTGCCAAAAACGGTAATTAATTGTACCTTGAAGCCGTGTTGTTACTTGCAAGCTCATTTATTCCGTTCCTAATAAAGGCACAGGGCTCATCTACTCGAGCGATAGAGATCTCTTTCGCCAAATCGCTCAAGGAGATCTAGTTAGGAAGATTGCAGCGATACTGTTTATAAACACAGGGATTAATTCGTTCTGCCAACTTGAAACAGATGCAGGTGATAAAATGCAATACCTCTCTTATCTGCTTTTCTGCCAGATACAAAATCACCGCCCCTCTACGTCTCTAATTGGTTGGCTTACTCGGCTTTGGTCCGAAAGATTCTGAGCTCGATTGCGCAGATCTAGGACAGGGTGTTTATGACGTCTACATCATTAGTTTCAACCTCTACACGATTCGTAGGTCCCATACGGCTCCGGTCTCTCCGAAGGCCACATGCTATTAATATTAGTATTACTTACTTTTATCGTTGTGGCCAGCTTGCCACGGTGGGTGAGTGGATAGCGTGTCGGTCTACTAACCCCAAGATTGCAGGTTCGCCCCTGGCCGTGGTAAGTAATTTTTGAAAGGCGGCAAAAATACGACACGCATGTCATACGATGTTGGCATGTCAAAGAACCCATTTGAATTCAGTAGGCCGAATTCATAATGACAAAATTAATCTCGGGAGTTTCCGCCAAAACAAAGTTCCTCATTTCTCTACTAGAAAGCGCTATAGTGTTCAAGGAGCTTAGATATCTAACCTCCTTGACTTTCATAGTGATTCGAGGAACAACGAAATTCGACATGCAAGGTACCCTCTGGGTGTCAAATTACAAAGCATCCGAGGTCTTCATGTTAGCCCACCACGCCTTCATCCTGTCGGAATGGGAATTATTCCATTCATCCGAGTGAACATATCTTTGTGGTGTTTGAAGCCATATTTTCAGTGTTGCCTTAGTAAACAAGAGTTTAGTGCTTCTCAGTCGGTCAACACGAATGTACCCAAAAGAGGTGGGCTATGCCCTAATCCTGAAATAAATTACATGAGATTAATAAAACACTAGGATGACCAGTTTCGATCGTCAAGCGATCATCATCAGATCCATTACACTTAGGCTACAAAATCTATGTTTGAAATACAGGTGAAAATATTTACAATATGTACAATTATTTAGTTGCAGTATTGGTACTGCAACTGTCAGTGTATGCTAAATACAGTATATATGTTAGGTGAAATGCTAAATGGTGATAGCTATCCGTAGATTGTACTTTAGAGAGATTATATGGTTGTAAACTATGGTTAAACTATAAAATTTTAGGCTAACTACTTATCTGATTGTCTTCCGTACAACAGCTACTCGCAGTTTTCTTCTGCAATAAACCAAGGCCCATATTCGCGGCAGTATTAAAGGTGCCGGGACGTCCTCATAAGACCGTCAACGCATAGTTCGAATGGGTTATGCTCCACGCGTGGCGAGGGCTAATCCACGGTCTTTAATAATTGTAGACCCACCTCATTCAATAACATACATCTTATCTAGGTTGGCAACACCTCACATAAACACATCGCTATCACTCCCCACAGCACGTAGGAGCAGGGGGGAGAAAGCAGGGAAAACCAGTCGTTAAGATAACCACCGCAGTCTACCGCACAGTGAGTTCCAGTGAGCACGGAAACTGCGAGTAGCTGTTGTACGGAAGACAATCAGATAAGTAGTTAGCCTAAAATTTTATAGTTTAACCATAGTTTACAACCATATAATCTCTCTAAAGTACAATCTACGGATAGCTATCACCATTTAGCATTTCACCTAACATATATACTGTATTTAGCATACACTGACAGTTGCAGTACCAATACTGCAACTAAATAATTGTACATATTGTAAATATTTTCACCTGTATTTCAAACATAGATTTTGTAGCCTAAGTGTAATGGATCTGATGATGATCGCTTGACGATCGAAACTGGTCATCCTAGTGTTTTATTAATCTCATGTAATTTATTTCAGGATTAGGGCATAACTCATCTCTTTTGGGTACATTCGTGTTGACCGACTGAAAAGCACTAAACTCTTGTGAACATATCTCTTGCTGGGTTTTACATCCTCTTGAAAAACCTGACGGAGTTTTTGTTTCAATGGGGTTCTGAGCAAGATATTTGATTCAGAAATTTCAAACTTTAACAAGTCCTTATCCACTTCCACCAGACTCCTATAGACTACAAATACACAACAACCGTTCAGGTTTTCTTCCTTGTCGTTTAGTTTCCTGCCAAAGATCTTTCAGCCTCTGGCTCCTTCTCAATCGCTCTTCGGTTGAAAGCGTGGGTCTTTCTTTGGGGGGATTCTTCACACCTGCAAGTTTGGTTCCGAATCCTGTCCTGTCCCAGACTTCGGCCGGTCCTGATGGACTTCCTGAAGCCATGGAGGTTGCACCTTCCATTTCTCCTGAAGATTGATAATTTTGCTAGCCAATCTCTCGGTCCCCAATAGTTTAATGTGTCCATGGAACATCCACCTCCTCTTTCTCATGCTGACAGAAATCCCTTCAAACTTGTCATAGAGTTCTTGGTTTGACCTGAGCTGAAATTTGTATCCATCTCCAGGTAGCTTCTTGGGACCTAGAATTTTCCGGAAGATCTTCCATTCCTTTTTATCAATTTCAACAGTTTTCATGGTTGATGAGGTTTCCGCCGCATAGAGGCACTCTGGCTTCACTACTGTGCAATAATGCCTATACTTGGCCTGATATGAAAGGGATATGGGCTTATATTAATATTATTATTTCGTAGGCTACGTTGAATCAATCATTTCTCTGTGTGTTGTTCTTTCCATCTCTTCATACTTTCTGATTTACTCTTCCTCTCTTATTCCGAGATGATGGGTTTGGATTTTAGTGAAGATTTGTCTTGGAACCTTATATTTTCGTCTGTTGTAATTATTTTAGCTTAGCGATTGAGTAGTGAATTTCTGTAATTTTGTTAATTCTATTAGTTTTTTTTTCATTCTTTTAACCATGTGGGTTTTGTTTTGAGGTTACGGAAGAAATCAAAGATTTTGTTTGGTTAATATATTAGAGTTCATTCTGAGAAGATGACCGTAAAAATCTATCCTCCTTTGTCGCATAGTATCTGAGAGTTTTTCAATTTTCTTGACGTAGACTATATTATCTTATTATCCTGACATTTTGGGCCCTATGATTTGTCATAAACTTTCCTCCATCAGGCATTTGAAATTCATGTCTCGAGTTTCTGCTGCGTACAGCGCTTCAGGTTTAATCACTGTCTAATGTTTAATTTTGACCCGCATCAAAGGGATTTCTTGTTGTATGTGACGTTTGTTAGTTGGAAGGCCATTTCAAATTTAATTTTCCTGGATTCCATTGCTTTGCATTCCCCGAGAATTCCACCTAATCCATTGTGCGAGACATTCGATTTCTTTTACCATTTCAATCTTTTTTCTTGGACTTTGAGGTATTTACGCGGGTGTTTGTTGTTTATCGTGATTTACTTTTTATTCGAAGGAAATGTGAAGACTAATATTTAAAAAAAACAACCCCTGGCACTATCCAGCCCATGACGGGCTAAGGCCGACCAAGCGACCGCTGCCCAGCCATTTGGCCTGCAGATATTGGGGTGACGCGTGATCAGCGTGTCGGGTCCCCTCGGCCGTTATTCTTGGTATTCGTGATCGGGGCGCTGTCTCACTGTCAGACAGCTACTCAATTGTCCTCACGTGGCTGAGTGCACCCCGTTCCAACCCTCACGTCAGTTTTAAAATCCCTGACGGAGCCGGGGATCGAACCCGGGGCCTCCGGGTGAGAGGCAGGCGCGCTACCCCAACACCACGGGGCCGGCTAAGACTAATATTAGCTGCTTGTTTCTCCAGTTCAAGGATTTGCCCCCACCACCCCACCCCACCAGGGGCTCACATCTTGTGGGACGTGGGTTGGCGACCACGGATCCCCAGCTGAGTCCGGCATTGCTTCCACTTACTTGGGCCGGACTCCTCTCCTTCTTCATTCCTGTCGACCTCTCTTGGTCAACTCTCGTTCTATTCCGTCCCCGACAGTATTAGGGTATCTGAGGCCTAGGGAGTCTCTTCCTTTTCCGCCTTAATTGGCCCTTGTCTGATCTTTCCTGATCCCTCATTCTTCGAGGGGTCAGCCTTCTTTCTCTTCACATGTTATCTCCTGCCTTCTGCCCAAAGCCCTCAAGGAGGCAGGGTCCACCCTGGATAGTGCTGAACCCTCAAGGCCTCACGGCTGGTGAGTTTGGGAGTTGGCGATCCCGAGGGATTCCTCAGCCGGGTCCGGTTTTCCCCCTTTTCCATTGCCTTTGGGGCGGGCCCTCTCCTCTTTCCCCTTTCCTATCTGCCTTTCATGGCTCTCCTTCCTTCCAAGTTCCTCAATCCTCATTCTCCGAGGGTTGAGGGCATTTACTTCCCCTTTCTTTTATTTCCCTTACTCTTCTTTTGTTTTCCATTCCTTCTTCTAGTGTGTGGGCTGTGGTTGGTTTTAGTTGTGAGTCGTAGTTAGATTTACAGTTCTTAACTTTTTTCACGATCACACAAACCATTAGAGACCGATAACCTAGGTGTTAGGCCCCTTAAAACAATAATATTATCATCATCATCATCATTATCAAGGTTTTGCCCCCTTGCTTCCTCCTTTGTTTCAGCAAACAATGCGATAGCATCTACAATTGATTTTGAGGGTCCTATGTGTGCAGGCCTGTCTTGTTCCACTCTTTATATTGGCGTTCCATTCTCTGACCACTTTCTCAAGCGCACAATTGAACAATAGCGGTGAGAGCCGCACTCCCGTTCTTATTTCGAATAGATCTGATAGTTCACACATGAATTTAACCTAGAAAAATTGCTGAGTTTTAATTCACTGGCCGTGAAAGCCAATATACTATATTACCTTTTTGGAAGCCTGCATAGGGAGGTTAGACGCAGGTGCGCTTCATAAAATGGGAGGTAGCGCGCAGTTCGCTACTCCTGTGGGAATCCGGGCGAGGACACCAAGATCCCGCTGATGAGCCAGCTTGGTGTTCTAGGCGAAACCCCACACAAGTCACGGCATAAAACTAAAACAATTTATTGCTGAGTTTTAATTCAGCCAATATACCGTATTATCTTATCGAAAGCGTATTTGTGATAGTCGCTTTTATGATATTAATTGTGTGGAGGGGGGCGTGTTGGCTCAGCGGTCAAGCTGTATACCTCTCACCAAGGCGGACCGGGTTCGATTCCCGGTCAATGCATGTGAGATTTTCGAAGTGAAATGCCTTGTCCTGTGGTTCGGATTCCACGTAAAAAGGAGGTCCCGTGGCTCATGATCTAGAGATTGACGGTCACGTTAAACTACAAGCTTCCTTTTGATATTAGTTGTTTTCTTATCCGAACCCATTTCCTCCAGGACTCATAAAAGGGATTCTCTATCAATCGAATCTAAGACGGAAAATACGTACCGGTACGTTTTTCCCCTTGATTATTGGTATGCCATAATGACTTTGAGGTTTAGTATTTTTTCAGAGCATGACCTCTCTGGTATTCCCCAAGTTGTGGGTCCAATTGTGGCTCTGCTCTGTTTAACCCGCGAGGAGTGGCGCGTGGGTATTTTTGACCCGAGGCTTTAAAAATGCTCTTTATTTTCGTCTTGGTCATCTCTTATTTCCTGTCGCTTACTGTACCTTCTTTCATAGCCTTGAACTTCACCCTGCCAAAGAAACATGTCCATATCTTTTGGAACACTCAAATTATTTCTATATTATTTACGGTCGGGCCAGATTTACCCATGGCGCCAGTCCTCACCTGACAGATTTCGGCTTACTTTAGTCGGGACGATCTGTAAAAAATAAGGGGGAAGATCCACCTATTTCGGTGCAGCACAATCACTTAGCTCACGTTCTTATTCGTCCAAGTTTAGGGTCTAGGGACACCTTGGTCATCAGCTTCTTTGGTTAAAAGAAATGAAGATGACTGCTTTATCGGCACTATCAAGGCCAATGCTACTGTAACAAAAATTATTGCTATTTTTCTGCATGTTAAATTTGAAAAATGTGAATAAACCTTATTTGATATTGGGAATAGTTCATAGGAAGACACCAGGTGTAAAATTACTTCAACTACGACAAAGGGAGTGACACACTGTGGGTCAAAATGACCCAGCAGCCAGTCCTCGTGTTATATTTTTTCACGCCAGGTCTCAAGTGTTAAAAGGAATTTTGAAAGAATCGTGCATGTTACATCCAGCAACGATTCCTCTACAATTGTTTGGGTTTGTTTTCAAGCCTTTCTTGTGAATAGGGTGGATGAGAGCCATAAAATTATGTCAAATAGGAATATAATTTGACGTTATATTGTTAACATATTTGGACATCAAACCCTTTTTCTGAAGTGCGTGGAATATTTATAATAACCTGTGTCTATGAGTGTCTATGGGGCACTTGGTTGAGTTGGTGATGAAGACCAGGGCCCGGCATTTGAACCTTGGACCTCAAAAGTTTAATCAAACAGTAGTCTATTGTAATAGTTGAATACAGGGGGCTGATGGCAGTGAGGTCGCTGTCCCAGCCCCCATGAAGCTAAACAGCGCATTGTAGATGCAGTACGTGTTCGATTGACTCTCAATTGCTAGGGTTTGTGCTTTCAATGCAGCGCGCAGATCCGGCCCGGTCCTTGCTCGAGCAAATATTGTGACCGGCATCGAAACTGGATCACATTGTTGATATGTTCAGTCGGCATTCACTTCAGCTTTCCGTAAAGCGAAATACTCGCTTCTTCACCAAATCCAGCCAAAACGCAAGTTTGTGCTTTCCACTTGGGAAATAAAAAAGCCAAGAGGACACTGAACATTAAGTGGCAAGGTGAAACAATCCTTCATTGTTTTACACCAAAATATCTTGGTGTCACCCTCAATCGAACTCTGTCTTTCAAGCTACATTGATTGAACACCAAAAGTAAAGTATCTGCACGAAATAACATACTAAGATGCCTAACAGGAAGGACATGGGGTGCTCACCCCACCACTCTCAGAACTTCAGCCCTTGGACTGAGCTTCTCAGCTGCTGAATCTGCAGCACCAGTTGGCTTTCTTCTCCACATTCCAAAGAGGTGGATATAGCTCTGAATGAGACTTCCAGGATTGTATCTGGGTGTCTTAGACCGACACCACTTCAGAATATCTACCCTCTTATAGGAATGTCTCCACCTCGTGTTCGAAGAATGGTAGCTGCCGCATCTGAGAAGAAACCGATTCAAGGCATCCACTTTTCGGTCAACAACCAGCCCGGCAGAGACTTAAGTCCAGAAACAGCTTTTTGAGGGGAGCAACAGCCCTCGAAGGCCCACAAGAAGCTGCCCGTGTGAAGATATGGAAGACAGAGATCACAGACCCAACTATTCCTCTATCAGAAAAAATGGCACTTGGTCACAACTTACCATATGGAATTTGGAAATCATTGAACAGGCCGAGGACGAGGGTTTCACGCTACAAGAACAATCTCAAGAAATGGAACATGCTCGTCAACAATGTTGAGTTCTGAGACTACAGGATGTTTCAAGATCCTGAACACCTGCTGATCTGCCCCTTGATGGAGGACATATTATGTTCAAAAGACGATCTTATGGCTGCAAATACTAATGCTATAACTGTTGCTACTTACTGGCGAAATGTAATTTGATCCGGACCCGGAAAATATATAAATACCACAAGAGTAATAATAATAATAACATTCTCTGCTTTGTGCAATTGACCAATATTTTTCAAAATTATCAAACAGAAAAATGACAATAATCTTTCATAACGGTATCATTGGCCTTGATAGTGGCTTGATAAGAGCTGATGACCAAGGTGTCCCTAGACCCTGAACATGGATCAACAAGAACGTGAGTTATGTGATTGTGCTGCTCCAAAATAGGTGGATTTTCCCCCTATTTATTTACGGATTGTCCCGACTAACGTAATCCAAAATTGTCACGCGAGGAGTGGCGTCATGGGTAAATCTGACCCGACCGTAAATAATATAGAAATAACTTGGGTGTTCCAAAATATATGGACACGTTTCTTTTGCAGGGTGAAGTTCAAGGATAGGAAGGTACAGTAAGCGACAGGAAATAAGGGCTGACCAAAACGAAAATATAGAGCATTAGGCTATTTAAACCTCGGGTCAAAGATACCCAAGCGCTAGTCCCCGAGGGTTAAAGTTTGTGACGTTTCTTCGTCGTCTCGAGAAATCAAACTGAAATGTTGTATGTTGATATGGGCTATGAACATATGTTCACCTATGGGACTTTCAATAACCCTGTGAGCACAAATCCAACATGGCGGCGTCGCGAAATATAAATATTTAAATAGACATTTCTCGAGGTTTAACCATCCGAGCGCAGTAAAACTTGGTTTGGTAAATGCTTATACAAATTTTAATCCACTGGCATCTAATTTATTTCAATTGTTTTCATAACCAAAAGATGGCAGCTATACGAAATTTTAAAATCTCGTTTTCTGTTTCTTGTGTCCTAATCATGGGATTGAAGTTTGAATACTACACGTACACAATGATCTTCATGTAATAGTACATAACTCTAAGACCTAAATGTATAAAAATCCAACATGGCGACTATCCGAATTATTTAGACGGTTCTCAATATCTACGAATCTATTACAGCAATCAAACTGAAATTTTGTATATTGATAGTGGCAATTAACATAAGTAGGATATAAAGGCTGTATAGTTAGTAGGGAGGCTGGGGGGGTTTTGACTCAAATACTGTTATTTATGCAAATGAGGGGGCGTGGCAAGGTCAATGACCTTGAGGTAGGTCATGATCAATGACCTTGAGGTAGGTCATTGACCCCCAAGGTCGCCGGGACCCCGGAAGGTAAACAAACCTTGGAGGGTCCAGGAACCGGTTTGAGGGGGTGTGGGTGGAGGGGGAGGAGTGTGGGGTGGGGAGGGGGGGAGGGGGAGGAGTGGGGGTGGGGAGGGGGAGGTGAGGGAGGGGGGAGGGGGGTGGTGGCGAGGGGGGGGGGGATGAGGGGGAAGGATGGAAGAGGCTCTGCACGAGACCCTCCTCGACCCAGTCTCTCTGTTGGACTGAGCGCCTTCTCTGTTATTATCCTGGGCTATATAGCTTTGCTTTGAGCCCGATGAGATCCGAGTATTGCCGAAGGTTACCGAATCCTTGGTTGTGAATGAATTGTCAGAGAATTGAACGGTCAACAGGTGTGTGTGTGTGTGTGTGACGTCACAGCAGATTACGGGATGTGAGGTAGGTCATGAACGGGAGTGTTTTGAATGGAAAACATTAGTGTAACTGGTGTGTGTGTGTGTGTGTGACGTCACAGCAGATTAAGGGATGTGAGGTAGGTCATGAACGGGAGTGTTTTGAATGGAAAACATGAATGGCTGTGGATGGCGGTGGTTGTTGAACCCTGACGTGGTAGGTTGGTTAGGTGTGAATGGGTCTGAGAGACAAACAAGATGGGGTTGAAAGCGCTCAATGGTAAACAAACATCAATGGTATCGGGAGTAGTGAATGGAATTGAGAGAGAGGGGGAATGAACTGGTTGTTGAATGTGCTCAATGGTAAACAAACATCAATGAAATCTGGAGTAGTATTTCCTGTAAATGGTAGGGTGGGGGTAGGATACAAATCGCATGGCATGTTGAGTCGGCCAGCTCGACATGAAATAAAAACAAGAAGGTGTACACCAGATCTGATTATTTAATCCATGAATTATATGTGGCATTAAAACCTAGCCACTTAACAAAAAGTTTATTGCCACGTTTTTGTACAATTTTTTCAACAAGATAATGCTTGGGATATTGCGTCCTTTGCAGTTCCTCCATGTAGAATCCTCCTTGGATTGGCTGCTTGTTGAGGTCATCAAGTAAATAAACAACTGGATTAGAAAGTTTTACCTTGCGAATACGAAATATTTCTGTGCTCCAGTTTGGTGTGTATCCTTTGGCGAAGATTGTTTTATGTTTACTGATGCGCACATAATCACCAATACGTAATTGATGACGTCGTGGATCTACTGTTTTGATTTTGTGATGAATGCGATCCAATTGCGCAATGTTCTTGGTTACAAGGCGTGGTTTCATTTTGATGGTTCTATGTTTAGTGTTGTTGTAACGTGTCACCAGGTCGCCTACAAGTTCAAGCCAGCGATAGGATCCTCTTGTTGTAAATTGTTCCCACATGCGCGTCTTGAGTGTGCGGTTGAAACGTTCTACAACACTTGCCTTTAGATTGCTAAAAGTGGAATAGTGATGGATGTCAAGTGATTTGAGATAAGCGGAAAAAGTCTTGTTGAAAAATTCTTTGCCTTGATCTGTTTGAAGCAAACGAGGTTGTCGTCTTGACCGCTGAACGATGGTCTTGAATGCAGCGGTGACCAGTTGTGCAGATTTATTCCGAACAGGTTCAACAAAGGCCATTTTGGAATAAACGTCGATGACGGTGAGCAGATAGTTGACCCCGTTGTTAGCTTTGGCATAGGGAATCATTTCAACCAGATCAGCTTGCCAAAGATCGTCAACGCCCCGTGTGATGACATGACGACGATGGTAGAGACGACGAGCTGGTCTATGCAACTCGCGAGCAATGGCAACCTTAACAGGCGAGGGTGTATGAACACGTTGACTCATTAGACAATAATGCCAGCATGACGAAGCTCCTCTTCTATTTCTAAAACTTCCGCCTCGTGTCCGGTATGACCAGCCTGTTCCGATGCACGCAACAGTTGCAGACGTTTAACCAACTTATTTGGATTGTTCCAATAGGCGAAATCGATGAATGGTTTCAAAGTATTAAACGTGATACCGGACGCTGAATTTGCACGGCGAACACTTGCATAGGTGGGAAACAATTTTGATATGATGGTTTTATATTTGAAGCCCTTATTAGCATTTATTGCTTCAGAACGTTTATAATTACGTCTAAAACCATTTGTAGCCATCAAGATGTCTTTATACTTTTCAAGATCTTCTTTATCATAGTCCTCGGTAGAAGGTGTACGTGAAAATAAAAGTTCTAAAAGACCTGGCGTCAATTTGTAACGAACTGTTTTAACAATCAAAACATTGTCACTTATCTTGATTGCTGAATCGCCAATTCGAAATCTATTGTTTTCATAGCGAACACCATAGGTAGTATCAGTTTTCTTAGTAAAAAGATCTTCAAGGAAGGGGGTAACCAACGCACCATAATTTTGTAGTAAAATGGATTTTAACCGCACATATTGTTCGGGCGTATTCAATATTTCTTTAAGAGTAGGCTGCTTTTCTTTGGCTCTAGTGGGTGTTTCAGCAATTATTGATGTTTTCAAAAACTGGGGCAGCGGTGATTCTTTGGAGCCAGAAGACGGAAGCAATGGAGAAAAAACATCCTCAGGTTCTTCATCATTTTCTTCCTCCTCCTCCTCTTCAATTGTTTGTGTTTCTTTTGAGCGTGTACTAGGCTTTGATGTTCCTTTCAACACAGCTTCCAGAGGTGATTTCAAATGTTTTTCGACAAACAGTTCACTGTCGGCATGTGCACGTTTTAGATAGCGAAACTTTTGTCGAATGCTATTTCGCGCACGGATTATGTGCTTTTTTAATTGACTCCCTGTTGTCGCCATGACATCTGAACTAATGATGTTCAGAAAAGCGATGCAGCTACTTAAATACGAATGAAATGATCAAATCCCATGCGGTAGCGTCCATTGTTGACGTTGCTCTGCTTATCAATAACAAGACAACTGTGGTGATGAGCGTTCCAACACATGGCACACAACTGTGTAAAGGCTTGAAAGGTCATGTCTGGGTTCACGTGATCATCGTAGACGTGATGCATGTTGCGCTCATCCTGACGGAAGAGAACAATCACGTTGGCATTGTCACGAATCAACTGTTTTGGTATTCGCGAATAGGTTTGAGCGAGATAAAAACAATCAATATATTTATGACGTCCCATGCTAAAGTAAGCCTGAATAATGCCCTGTCGTTCTGTGGCCACATCGTCAAAAATCATAAGCGAATGGGGGCGAACATTGTCTGGAGAAATGACATCTTCGTGCGCTGCGAATGTGAAGTAGCCCATGTTGCGCAGACCTGACATGACCTGTTCCAAGAACACATACAGCGGTTGATACAGCGATTTGGCAAAAATATAGATATTTTGAAAGCGCACTCCGTTTAAGGAGGTGATGAGGGTAAGCAAAAGATTGGTTTTTCCACATCCCGACGGGCCGGCGATGAGACAGCGAATGGAGGATGGGAAGAGTGATCCATGACGTTGTTCGGACGATGTTGAGAAGAGGTGTGAAACCAAGTCTCCCACCGGAAGTGAATGTTGTTGCTTAATAATCTGCATATCAACTAAATGTGAAAGGGGAAGAGCTGGTCTCTATATACATGAGGCAAACGGGTGTTTCAGTTCCAGTGTAACCATGGACGCCTTTGGAAGAACTCTCAAAACAAATGAACGATTTGCTTTGACAAACGATCCAAAACATGATACAGATCCGGCTACTAAACGATATGTCGATGCTAATGTATTGTCACGCACTACAGATGGCAATTACAACTTTAATGGAAAGCGATTGACCAATATAACAGAACCCGTATTACCCTCGGACGCATGTTCAAAAAAGTATGTAGATTATCACCGCTTACGACGTATCAAAGGAGATTATGAGGCTCAGAATAAACGTATTACGGGTGTTGCAGATCCTGTGAACGATCAAGATGTGTGCACCAAAGCCTATGTGTTAACCAATGCTGTGGTGTTAACAGAAGCAAAGGACTATGACGTACACCAACGTCGAATCACTCAGCTGGCTCTTCCAACAAACAACACGGACGCTGCTCGAAAGGACTATGTAGATAACAAGGTGAAACAGGTGCTCAGTATTGTGCCCACCCTAACTGTAAAGGGCTATACAGCAAATAATGCACGCCTTGTGCATGTGGCCGATCCTGAAGATGATCAAGATGTTTGTACAAAACGGTTTTTAAACTCTGAAATGGAAAAGGTGTGGGAAATTAAGGAGAACGCTCTACAGATGAAGCGAAGACGAATAGCCGAAGTTGCTGATCCTGTGCAACCTCACGACGTGACGACCAAACGATTTTTGGAACAACGGTTATCGCTTTTTATTAAATCAATACCCTCTATATTTCTGCTTCACATTGTAAACCAACAACCGGTAAAAGATCCCAATAACCTCGCCTACATACTACGTTCGGGGTATGACAATTACCGTTTAATGTATGATGGTGCCATTCGTGTAATTGAGTATGCACCAGATTTGAAACATTTAGAGGTACGATTAAACGGTAGTGTTCAACCACTTATTGATCAACCGGTGAAAGCCGGAGACAAATTATTCTTTCACTTGAAACTCTCGTCTGAAGAAAAAGAGGCGGGGAAAACGATGAACGATTTTTCTCTGTATATAGAACTTGAATATACAGCCACCATTGAATAAATAACTACAGGTTCCCTTCCTGAGGAGCGTTAGTTGTGTTCTATACTTTGTGGTGTGAGGTTGTCTTGTTCTTTGGTCGCGATGGTGAAACAGAGATATGTAGTGAAGTAGAGGAAGAAGTTGTCCAGAAAGGGAGGTTTTAAAGCTATTCTTCATGCGGCACGTCAAGCTTCGCGCGGAGAAACAAATAGTGAGTTGGCTATTAAGAAAGCACTCCGAGCAGCACGATTGCATGCGAATCCCAAAAGTAAACTACGTTTTAGAAAACGTGCCCGAGTTATTCCTGTGCCGAAACGTGGTGGATTTTTACCTGCACTGTTTGCTGGACTAGCAGCCCTGGGTTCACTTCTTGGAGGAGCAAGTGCGGTAGCACGAACGGTGAAAGCTGTTGAGGAGGCGAAGCAACAGTTGAAGGAAAGTGAAAGGCATAATAAAACTATGGAGGCCATAGCACTGCGCGGCAAAGGTGTGAACATGAAGCTAGCACCCTACAAGAAAGGACTCGGCATTTACATGTCGCCAAAAAACGGTTAATCGATGCACTGCCACGAAGAGCCATGACGCATGAGGAAGTTATAAGATATGCAAAACAGCTTAAGATCTCCCACTTTCGAGGCGTGTTTATGCGCAACCAACTACCGTCTCGACCACGGAGCCATGAAAGTGCAGTTGTCAATTTGGATGACAGTCATGGACCGGGAACGCATTATGTGGCCTACATAAAGCATGGGCGAACCGTGTGGTACTTTGACAGTTTTGGAAATCTTCCTCCTCCGACAGAGCTTGTTCGCTATTTTGGAAGCAGTGCAACAATACACTATAATGTGAAACGAGTGCAAAATTTTAACACGCAACAGTGCGGTCATCTATGTTTGACTTTTCTATATAAGACCGAGCACGGCGGGTGACGTGGTCATTATGACAACAGAAAGTAGAACGTTTACAGTGCACGGACAAGGTGCGGAAGTAACTGTTGACTTTTATCCTCCTATTGAATTGGGACGACGACCCTACGTGTTGGGACTTGTTTCGTTTGAAGGCTATAATAGAATCTGCAACATAATTGAAGACGTCAATGATAAGTTCTACTACGATGACTATGTGTTAACTCTACCGTCTGGCAGCTACACCGTAGATGATATTCACGATCACATCTACACAACTCTCACCAAGGAATTTAGTCTGAAAGCATTTCTGGACGGGACACGCAAGTTTGAACTCATAGCCAACAACGTGACACATCGCTGCAGTATTCTTTCTTCTTTTAGGATTGATTTTAAATCTCAACCAGATTCGATTGGGTCATTGTTAGGCTATTCACCACAAGTGTTAGTACCAAACGTGATACACAAGTCTGACCAACCGGTGAAAATAATTGAAGATCATCACATATCTGTCACGTGTAATATTATTACAGACGTCTACACCAATCAATATCCCTCGCATTCGCTTTATGATTTTATTGTTACTTCACCTGGTGGTTATATCATCCGCGAAAACCCGTCGGTGGTGCTCTATCATCCTGTGAGTGTGACCAACATCAGGAATATTACCTTAAGACTGGTGAATAGAAACCAACGTCTCATCCGGTTAGACCCTCATACACCTGTGACCTACAAACTGTATCTGAAGCCAGCATGAAACAAGTGTATAAAGCGGCAACGCTGTCAAGAGCAGGTGTTAGTTGTGCTCAACACGTGTACAGGTTAACACGTGTCAACAAGCAGATCCTACAACAACTTGGTTACATCTTACGTCATGAATTCGATTCTAGACGTGACAAACCCTGTCGAAGTACAGGAGGGTATTGTAAGAATTGAACACCATTCCTACCAACCGTATACTCAGGGACTAAATAATAATGATGAGATTCGAATTACTATTAACCAACAAGATATCTACACGCTTCCACATGAAAGTTACATCCAGATTGAAGGGCAACTCACCAAATTGGATGGTACCATTCCAACAACGTCAAAGTTGGCCAACAATGCTTTGGCCTTTTTGTTTTCTGAGGTTCGCTACGTGATCAACGGTATTGAAGTGGATACTACTCGAAATGTTGGCATAACAAGTGTCATGAAACTTTATCCCTCGTGCGGAAGCGAAGAGAGTAAAGCTTTTTGTATGGCTGGTTGGTGTCCCAACTCAACCAACGACTGGATGATTAACGATGATGGTACATTTACTGGACATTTACCTCTAAAATTAATACTAGGCTTTGCAGAGGATCATAAGCGCATTGTTGTGAACGCAAGACAGGATCTGATTCTTGTACGAGACAGGAGTGATTATAATGCGCTAAAGGGAGCTGATACAGCGCCAATAGATACAAAAATTCTACTGCAACGAATTCTATGGAAAGTACCGCACGTTACTCTATCAGATCAGAAAAAATTGAGTCTGCTCAAGATTGTGGAGAAGGATACAGCTTTACCCATTCAATTTAGAAGCTGGGAGCTGCATGAATACCCGGTATTACCACTCTCCGATACACATACTTGGTCTATAAAAACCTCACGGTATACAGAGCGGCCACTCTACGTCCTGGTTGGATTTCAAACAGATCGCAAATATCAACAGAATAAAGATGCATCACAATTTGACCACATCCAATTACGAAATATACGACTCTTTTTGAACGGAGTTACCTTTCCCTATGAGGGAATGGATGTAAACTTTAACAAGAACAAATATGGTAAGCTCTATGACATGTTTGTAAACTTTCAGTCTTCCTATTATCAGAAAGAGGCATGTCCGCTATTATCACCACAAGACTTCAAGTCCAAGGCGCCTCTGGTGGTGATGGACTGTTCGTATTTGGAGGAGTCGATGAAGGAAACAACAATTGATATCAGACTAGAATTTGAAACATCGACAGTTATTCCAGAAAAAACAACAGCCTATTGCCTTATTGTTCACGAGGCGCAAGTGTTTTATCAACCGCTGTCCAATATGGTGACCAGAGTATAAATAGCATGTCTTCCTGTATTGCCCTTCACAGTCATGGAAAGCTACGATGAAGTCACAACCCCCTCTGCGAGGTGGGTCTGCAAATGTGAAAGTGATTCACCAGGTTCAGATGAAGATTCAAGGTTTACCATTTATCGCGCCCTAGTGAGTGAAGCTATAACTGCCTATCACAAGAATCATACTGTGCTTAGAATGCCGCCGCATCTGGTTCACTATTTACCAGATGGATTCATGTCTACGTTTGGTATTCATGACAGGGGCTACAACAACAAGCCCATCACTAATCAAACAAATAATGTGGACGATGGCGTTGCCAAAGCTTCATCTTGTCATGTTGGAGAGCGGGTAGATTGTATGGACTGCAAATGCGATCGTTGCTCAACAAGTCGAGACGCTGATGCAGCATTTGAGATTTATCGCACCCTGGTGAGTTTAGCAATACGCGCCTACCATAAAGCACAATTTCTTCGTGAAATGCCGCAGCATCTGATTGCCTATTTACCAGCTGGATTTCTGACCGCGTACGGTGCACACGACATTGACCTTAATTGGGATAAGCTGCCATTACACCTCCGTATGTCGGCGGATGTTGCAGCCTGCCGTCCTTGTCGTAGACACTTTATGCATCGAGGAGATTCTCACTGTGATTGGGATGGTCCAAATCCTATGATAAAAAATTGTAAGCGATGTACTGATAACTTTATGAATAAAATTGTGTAATTGATTCTTTGTGTGTATATTATTTTCCCGCTCCTATCCAATCAGTTAGTTGTTAAGAAGCAGCGGTGGTGGAAGGTGTGATATCCGTCGCCATGCCGAAAACATTGATTGTCGACGTGCAGGGTTTCAAGGTGAACGGAAACAAGTTTGTATTTAAAGAAGTAGGAATTATTGACTGCACAACCATGTGGACACCAAGAGTAACCAGTTTTGTCTTTGAACCACCGTTTCCATTGCATTTGCAGTCAGACGAGGACAGAAGACAAACAGAGTGGTTGCAACGCAATTTGGGACTAGTCTGGAAAGAAGGCGACATTCCTTACCAGCATCTATCACTTGTTCTGAAAGCTCACTTGTTTGGTGCTGACCTTGTATTTGTAAAGGGAAGTGAAAAAAGGAATGGTTGCGTCGGTATGTTAATTCAACATGTCAACTTGTTGACCTTCATGATCTGGGATGTCCTGCACTGTACAACCTGTCCGTGCCTGATGAACCTCTACAAAATAAAACACTTCAAAATGTTTGGAAGCTTTTTGATTGGCTAGCTCGCAGAGCATGTCAAAACTTGCATGTTGAGTGCAAAGCGTTGTAACGTCAGCTTCAGTGTGAGACATACCAGTGATCAGTGTGGACGTGTAGTAATATGGCAGCAATTGAAGGTTTGGACTCAAACCCCACAGAGCGAGCTATTGTCAAGTTTTTTTGCCTGTAAAAAAAAGCTTGACAGTTTCACAGATGAGGAATTGAACGCTTTGCCCAAGGCGTTCCTTTTTTATGTTGCTTCAAACGCGGTGAAAAATATTTGGCACAGTGTACCTAGTGAATGGAGCAGAGATCCTGGTCTGCGTGAACTACAACCATACACTGACTTTAGTCATCACCAGCAAGTGTCTATTACTAAAATGCCATCCATTAGACAGTGTGGAACGTGTCAGCTCATCAAATTGTACCACGGTCATACAAATATACCGTCCTGTAAAGACTTTGCTTCATCATTCCATGGTTGCGATGAAGAAGAGGAAGAAGAGACAGCAGCGGCAGTATCGCCAGCACCAAAAAGTAAGACAACGATTGAAAAAGATATATCGGACCTTTGCTGGTCATGGTCTAGTTAACAAGGCCATTGATGTACTTCCCATTGAACTGCATATTCCCGGCTATCAATTTTGTGGACCTGGGACTAAACTAAACCAACGTCTAGCACAAGGTAATTCTGGAATCAACAAATTGGATGCTGCGTGTAGAGATCATGACATTGCTTACAGCGACAAGAATGCAGAAGTACGTCGAGTTGCAGACCGAATTCTTCTAAGAAAGGCTGTGCAGCGCGTGACATCATCTACTGCTTCCATTGGTGAAAAGATTGCAGCCTTGATCGTGGCAGGAGCTATGAAGTCAAAGCTAATGATTGGTGGTGGTTGTGGATTAGCGAGGAAAAGGACAAAGAAATAACCATGAATCAAATATTGTTAAGTATTTATTTGAGAGTCAGTCCACCAGATTACAGCATTCACAAAAGATGTTTTGGTTTCTTCTTGTAAAAACATACAATTGTAATAAAAAAGAATTGAAAAATTAAAGTGTGTTCTTATTTACTAGGTGTGGAAATGTCCAAAAGGCAAGCTATTTACACCATCCCACAACCGTTTATTGTCATATGTAGACAGCGATGTTTTATTTTGATTTACTGTAAATATATTATGGTTCTTTGAAAGAATGCGTGTTTGCTGGTACAAGGGAGAGGTGTTTGTGTAGAGTACACATCGATATTCCTCAACATTGAGGAATTGTGTGACGCTACGAAAAACACCCTTCGCTTTGCATTGACCTTTATTCTTTTGTGTTGAAAATGCGTACATTTTCGGTGCCAAAGCCACAAATTCCGTCATAACATCACCAGCACACTCATCCTTAAATAGACCAATGTGTTTTTTATTCATGGGAATTATGCAAAACATATTGTTAACCTCATAGTTTGAGGTATCAAAGTAACTTGGATGTTCTCTCATCACAGAGTAAATATCCGTCTTATTGGTTTGATAAATAAGACTGTCTGTATCCATATACAGTAATTTTACATCTCCAAACTTTTGTTTGGCAAACTCATAATGAAATTGATACATTACAAATTTTGAATAGTCAAGTATTACCATTCCTAAGTAAATTGGTTTGTTATACATGATTTCTGTCTTTGACAATTCAATGGTTACTAAATCAGTTTCAATAACTCGTACTGAATGGAAATTGGGCATAGCAATATATTTTCGTGCGCCATATCGACCATCCCAGTGGTTTACCAAATGAATAGTTCTATGCTTTCTAATATTTTCCATAGATTTACCGTAGCATGCATTGTTCATTAATTTATAAAAATTTGACTCGAATGTAGTCTTGGCGTGCTGCCGATAATGAGTATTTAATTGCATGTACGGTTGTAACCATGGTTTCTGGTCAAAACAAATAATGCGGTGAATGGTTTGTAGCTTCAAACCGTGTTTCAAACATTGCATTAAATTTTCGATGTGTATGACGTAGCGATTTTTCGGATTTAACGTTGCCAGCAACTTTTTATTGTTGGAACGTGAATTGGGAGGTTGTAGTTTTTCAACACAAAATGGTAGATCAGAATGATCATTGTGTATCTCGCGGGGATATAATATGTCAACTTCTAGAACATAGCCACGTGTGTTATTGCTCAACGCGTCCTGTAAATTACAATTTGAAACTTCATCTGAAGTCAGCCATCGAAAATTTTGATACGGAAGCGGTTTTTCCATAGCATATCCGTATAAATTGTTACACTCCAGGTAGGTGAGGTATGTTGTAGGTTGCTTTGGTTTGTATGTATCCATATATGGATTATTTGCTTTGGCATGCTTTTGCACAAGCGATACAAGCCCGCCACGTATCCCGCGTTCAAAAAAGAGCAACATGTCGATGCCAGTTAATAGTTCCAGTTCTATTTCAGTCACCTTCAACATACAGTCCCAACTGTATCCGGCAAGGGTGTAGTAATGGGCTGGATCTAAATTGTAGATTTCAAGACACAGTTTGCGAAAGTGTTCAAACACGTCTGTCAAAAGTAGTATATCAATTTTGAGGTATAAATCAGCATACTCGCCCAAAGTTGATATCTTGAACACGTCCCATACTTTTTGGGCGTGTAAATAGTCTTCTTCAGAAATATGACTTTTTGTTAAGTCATTGTAAAATTTATCCTTTGAAGGGAGTGCAGTTTCCTGCAAACATGCCCAATTGTTTACATGATTATAGGGAAACACCCCTTTTCGAATGCATAATTCAAATTGTTCGTCACCAGTAAAGTTTTGACGTACAGAATTCAAATTGTTTGGGTGAAGCCCTTGAACCAGCGCATCCAATGATGATGCGAGGAATCTATACGAATCTAAAAATCGTATACTAATTCCATTTCGCCATTTTGTAAACGAAATAAAATTTTCATGATTTTGTGGAATTAAAGAAAACTTTTGGTTTTCAAGGTTAACAAATTCCTTAATAATTAGATGACTGTCATACCGAGACATGTTGTGCAAGAAACAAGAAATATAGCGTGCTCTTTTATAGGCCAAATTACATGCACTGTGAGCCGCTCCTCTAAATTTGCCAGTGTACCGATTATGGTCCCTCACCGGCGTGTCACAAGTTGCTATTGGTTTTTGACAAATGTGGCAAGTGGTTGCTGTTGCAAAAGCCACCTCGTCTGCATCCAACATTTGAAGCGGAATTGGGTTTTCCAGGATATTGTACACCCGATCTGCCAAGGCGTCCAATTCATTTAAAAACCAAGCAGCAGCATTTGATCGCGATAAGATTTGAAGTAAGAAAGCGAAGGGTCATATGAGCAAATCACGTTTAGAGCACAACTGAATGGCACATGTTGCTGTACTTGTTGAGTGTACGGGCGTGCTGGATCCGGGTTACATGTGTCAATGGGTGTGGTTAAACATTCAAAATCTGCATATACTGTAAATGGAAGCGGTTCTTGACGAGACACATTTTGAAATTTCATACTGGCTTTATCCTTTTCTGGGAATGTAATTTTTACAGCTGGTTGTGTAATGCAATCAATAGTATGGGCTGTCAACTTTTGATTGCTAGTAAAATATTGCAAACAGCGATCACATATATATACCCTATTTTTACTCTTTGTAACTTGTGAACGAACTAGTCTGGAAAGATCTTTGATATAACAATAATGGTTGCACAATTCCCCTTCAATGTACAATAAATTAAAATGCTTTTCTTTTTTTTCCTTTGTCACATAGAGTGGCCCAATAACTTTGTCCCCTTTAACTCCGTATACATTAATGGAGTAAAGCAGATTTTTAGATTCAAAACGAGAAATGGCGTTGAGGTCCATTGGGAATTCTATGTCTGCTAAATTTAGACTGATCATTAATTCCATAAATTTCTGGTGATATTTGCCCATTCTGTGAACATTTTTACTTGCAGAACATAACCCAGCAGCCAGGGACCAAATAAAGCAGAAAACATCATTATTATCCACATTGATAACTGCGTGACGGTTTTCCAACTGTTTAGGCAAATTAACATGAGATGACCCACTATTTATGGGATCAAAGGTGCATACATTAATTTTAAGATGATTGATAGCTTCCAGCGATTTGCCGCTTTCTAATTCTTGAAACTCAGCAAAGCGTGTTGTGAGTTTATCAACAATGTTTTTACTATACCAACTGTGTATATTATCAGTGCGGTATAATTTAGTCATGTGTGTGTGTAAATAGATTGGCTGAATGATTTCGACACCTTGTTTCAAAATAGCAAAGTCACATAATAATTCAGCGTTAACCTTTAACGCTACATGTTCTCTTAAACAGTCTTGTATTTTGTTTTGAAAAATGTTGTAACTAGTGTTTAAATATTCATTGAGATCTAAGATGTTTGCATCATTATTGACTTTAGTGCAACAGATATTGTTATTGAAACAACTATCCACATCATGCCAACTTTGTATCGGTGGCGACATGATGTCCCTTAGTACTTAACAATTACAAAAACTGAACGGTTTGCAGAGAGAGTGAACCAAAGTTTATTTTCCCTGCAAATTCCGTTTTTACATAAACTAATTTTAAATTTTATTTTTTTCTTCTATGAATTCCACAAGACATCTTTTATTTTCCAGTCCCATGTATTTTAAATAGATGGTCCCTTTGTTGAGATCGGTTACATCTTCCTCGCTGAGTTCCTTGAATCTCGACGGTAGAAATACTGCAAAGTCCTCCAGTTCGCAAAGAATACGTTCCCCAAATTTCGTCCTGACTCGACGAACAGCAGTTACCAAATAAGACTCATTTACCTGCAGATCCTGTAGTCGTTTAGTCTCTGGTCCAGCATCTTTCCCTATGGAATTCGCATTTTTTATTGCCGACATTCTGAAATCGAATTTTATATCTATAATAGTGTTTTAATATACCTAAGCCATTAGCAAATATGTATATACACACACACAAGTTATCAAAACCCTTCTACACACCCATTATCGCTAGCCACTAATTTAATTGTCAGCAGCTTGCGTTCACCATTTTCCTACTTCTCCTCAATCCATTACAAGAACACAGGTTATCAAACAAGTTATACACCCAGGTGCTACATGGTCAGGAGCTGATGATTTAAATGGCCATGACTGTACTTTGGTGAAGCCGGGTCAGATTGCTTGTATAATTTAACTGTTCCCGGGCAAAGCCGGGGGCAAACTGCTTGTATAATTTAACTGTCCCCCAGGCGAAGCCGGAGCGGGTTACTAGTATAATATATAACTGTTCCCGGATGAAGCCGGGGTGAATTTCTTGTATAATTTAACTGTTCCCGGACGAAGCCGGAGCGGGTTTCTAGTATAATATATGACTGTTCCCGGGTGAAGCCATGGCAGATTGCCGGTATAATTTAACTGTTCCCGGGCGAAGCCAAGGCGGATTGCTTGTATAATTTAACTGCCCCCCGGGTGAAGCCGGAGCGGGTTTCTAGTATAATATATAACTGTTCCCGGGTGAAGCCGGGCAGATTGCTTGTATAATTTAACTGTTCCCAGACGAAGCCGGAGCGGGTTTTTAGTATAATATATAACTGTTTACGGGCGAAGCCGGGGAAGATTACTTATATCATTTAACTGTCTCCCGGGCGAAGCCAGAGCGGGTTTCTAGTATAAGCAGATTGCTTGTATAATTTAACTGTTCCCAGACGAAGCCGGAGCGGGTTTTTAGTATAATATATAACTGTTTACGGGCGAAGCCGGGGAAGATTACTTATATCATTTAACTGTCTCCCGGGCGAAGCCGGAGCGGGTTTCTAGTATAATATATAACTGTACTTGGGTGAAGCCAGGGCAGATTGCTTGTATAATTTAACTGTCTCACGGTTGAAGCTGGAGCGGGTTTCTAGTATAATATATATCTGTTCACGGGTGAAGCCGGAGCAGATTGCTTGTATAATTTAACCTTTCCCGGGCAAAGCTGGAGCGGGTTTCTAGAATAATATATAACTGTTCCCGGGCGAAGCCGGAGCAGGTTTCTAGTATAATGTATAACTGTTCCCGGGCGAAGCCGGAGCAGGTTTCTAGTATAATATATAACTGTTTCCCAGGCGAAGCCGAAGCAGATTGCTTGTATAATTTAACAGTCCCCCGGGCGAAGCCGGAGCGGGTTTCTAGTATAATATATACCTGTTCACGGGTGAAGCCGGAGCTGATTGCTTCTATAATTTAACTGTTTCCGGGAGAAGCCAGAGCGGGTTTCTAGAATAATATATATAACTGTTCCCGGGCGAAGCCGGAGCGGTTTTCTAGTATAATCTATAACTGTTTCCGGGCGAAGCTGGGGCAGATTGCTTGTATAATTTAACTGTTCTCGGGTGAAGCCGAGGCGGATATTTTTTGTATAATTTAACTGTCCCCGGGGTGAAGCCGGAGCGGGTTTTTAGTATAATATATAACTGTTCACAGGTGAAGCCGGAGCAGATTGCTTCTATAATTTAACTGTTCCCGGGAGAAGCCAGAACGGGTTTCTAGAATAATATATATAACTGTTCCCGGGCGAAGCCGGAGCGGTTTTCTAGTATAATCTATAACTGTTTCCGGGCGAAGCTGGGGCAGATTGCTTGTATAATTTAACTGTTCCCGGGAGAAGCCAGAGCGGTTTTCTAGTATAATCTATAACTGTTTCCGAGCGAAGCTGGGGCAGATTGCTTGTATAATTTAACTGTTTCCGGGCGAAGCTGGGCAGATTGCATGTATAATTTAACTGTTCTCGGGTGAAGCCGAGGCGGATATTTTTTGTATAATTTAACTGTCCCCCGGGTGAAGCCGGAGCTGGTTTCTAGTATAATATATATATATATCTGATCCCGGGTGAAGCCGGGGTGGATTGCTTGTATAATTTAACTATCCCCCGGGCGAAGCCGGAGCGGGTTTCTAGTATAATATATAACTGTTCCCGGGCGAAGCCGGGGCGGATTGTTTGTATAATTTAACTGTTCCCGAGCAAAGCCGGGGCAGATTGCTTGTATAATTTAACTGTTCTCGAGCGAAGTCGGTGCATGCTTTTGGTATAATATAACTGTTCCCGGGCGAAGCCGGGTTGGGTTTCTGGTATAACATAACTGTTCCCGGGCGAAGCCGGGTCGGGTTGTTTGTATATTATATCTGTTCCCGGATGAAGCCGGGGCAGGTTGCTTAAATAATTTATCTGTTCAATACACCCAAGTGTATGGGAGGCTACATTAGTCGGGAGGTGATGATTTAAATGTCCTTAACTAAATAGGTTACTTGACCTGGAGCTGATGTATAGAAGTGAATGCATGTCTAGGTAATAATATCCTTCACCTTTGCAATACATCTATTCCGTGACTGTTGTGAGCACTGTAATTATCTCGCGGGCTATACAGTGAAATCGGCAACGTTTAATTGGATAATAACAGTAATTATATATAATTGAGCTGCATTCATTTTATATATCCCAGACAGCTAGTGGTTTAAGATGCAAGTCACGTTAAAACCAATCTTATTACATGCTATGAATTCTGCTCGTTTCATACTTGAAGTAATTATTGCTTGTCTGATTCATACCGTCTAACTTTTAAACCAGCTTTGTCAATAGGCCATTATACTATTAAAATTCTAAACATCTTCATGTGGATTTAAACCTACCATCTCAGCATTTACAAGTACTGTAATGTACAATCACTTATTTTGTAAACCGTCTGGCTGAGTTAGTCTCCCAGTAGCACATAGTCAAATATATACACTAGGATATACTTTAAAGTTATATACTTAAGTATGTTGAATATTACCTGATAGACAAGGATCCAATTGTAATCTGGTGTGAACGCTGTAAGCTCACAGATAACTCTACTTTCATTTCAATTCTGCTCGACTATTTATACCCCTCCGAATACAGGAAACGCCCATGGATTACCGTTCCTTTCACACAAAAATGACCTCCATACGACATTACCCTGCATTAATACAGGAATCGTTACTGACCTTCCTTTCACCAGAATTAGCTCCACACTGTATAACCCTGCACAACTACCTTAAACACTCCTAATTAATCCACCTTTCACCAGAAAACACAGTATATATAAATAGGTTGTTCCTTTTCACAACATATCATTCGCTGCAATGTCTGCCAACAAGATCAATGAAGCTATGGGGCTGGAAGAAGAAGAAAACCATGAGGATTTGACGCTTGATCTGTTAATGTAAGTATTATTTATTTACTAAAGCCTTATGTAGCAGCACGCCAGTCTCTCGCCGCTGGGTGCGTGGTTCAATTCCAGTCACTTTATGTTAGATCTGTGCTGGGCAAACCAAAAGCAGACAGGTTTTTCTCTGGGAACACCAGTTTTCCCTGTCTAAATTTTCTTCCGGCAACACCCTCCACTATCATTTATTTTTATCTGTCATTCATTTAAACATTGACTGACAAAAGTGAGACAGGCTTTGGCAGCCAACACAGATCTTTCTCGCCGCTAGATGGAGTTTAATTCATTCCATTCCTGATCTGGTCAAATACTGGAAGCAAGCGGTGTTTTTTTTCTTCTTCAAAATGATTAGAAATACTGAGCGTAGTTACCGTCTTTGTAGCCCATGTTTACTTGGATGTGAATAGAATTTGTCTGATAACCCGTGTTATTGCGATGAATGTATTAATTTAAAAAAAGGATTGGGAAGGAAGTCAGATTTTTTTAAGTGTGTTAAAATCCTTCAGTATGCCTTCCTTTGGAGGAGGAGTAAAGCCAGTGGTTACATGTTCTCACTTAAGGCGTTCGCTGGAAGCAGCTACATACTCAAGTGAGTCACACATGTTCTTGCTCACTTCCAGCACTGAAACCCATACTCAAGTTCCAACATTCACCACTAGGTATCATTAATATCTAGTAGCAAAATTTTGGAACTACTTAAAAATGAACAGAACTTGTAGCTCACCCTAAGGGCGTCCGCTGGAAGCTGCTGCAGACTTAGGTGAACTGTACTTGCTCTCACACACTCGCAGCAATTCACAATACACTTTTTAGATAAACAAGCGTTATAAAACAATTTTGTTGTACTCTTTATTGTATACATTTTTTATAGCTTTGGAAATGATCCAGTTTTGATGGGTTTTTTTGCCGATTTAATGTCAGCGATGGAAGGGTGTGGGAGAGGTGGAGAAGATGAAGAAGAAGAAGATGATGATGATGAAGAGGAAGATGAAGAGGAAGAAGAATAAGTTGTAGTAACAGTTCCAAAATAAAAACATAATTTTACTTTTTTTTGCTTCTGGTTTTATTTGTTTTTACATTCAACCTACCAAGCAAGCCAGAGTTCAACACCCACCATCCATCTCCATTCCTGATTCAAACACGTTTACCTCATCATTTGTCCCGCACCCTCTCAATCACCGTAAGGTCATTCCCAGACATGACCTACCATACAACCCGTTGTCAATCTCAGGATTAGTCATCCCATGTGACGTCACACACAGGTTAACCGTTCAAATCTGTTTATTCATTCACACAAACACCTATGTTCATTAAACATCCACCCACGCATCGATGTTTGTTTACCATTGAGCGCTTTCAACCCCATCTTGTTTGTCTCTCAGACCCATTCACACCTAACCAACCTACCACGTCAGGGTTCAACAACCACCGCCATCCACAGCCATTCATGTTTTCCATTCAAAACACTCCCGTTCATGACTTACCTCACATCCCCTAATCTGCTGTGACGTCACACACACACACACCAGTTACACTAATGTTTTCCATTCAAAACGCTCCCGTTCATGACCTACCTCACATCCCGTAATCTGCTGTGACGTCACACACACACACACACACCTGTTGACCGTTCAATTCTCTGACAATTCATTCACAACCAAGGATTCGGAAACCTTCGGCAATACTCGGATCTCATCGGGCTCAAAGCAAAGCTATATAGCCCAGGATAATAACAGAGAAGGCGCTCAGTCCAACAGAGAGACTGGGTCGAGGAGGGTCTCGTGCAGAGCCTCTTCCATCCTTCCCCCTCATCCCCCACCCTCGCCACCACCCCTTCCCCCCCTCCCTCCCCCTCCCCTCCCCACCCCCACTCCTCCCCTCCCCCCTCCCCACCCCCCACTCCTCCCCCTCCACCCACACCCCCTCAAACCGGTTCCTGGACCCTCCAAGGTTTGTTTACCTTCCGGGGCCCCGGCGACCTTGGGGGTCAATGACCTACCTCAAGGTCATTGATCATGACCTACCTCAAGGTCATTGACCTTGCCACGCCCCCTAATTTGCATAAATAACGGTATTTGAGTCAAACCCCCCCCCCAGCCTCCCTACTATAGTTCTTCACGGAACTACTTGTTCATAAATGAAAATAGACTAATAAGTCATAGAGCCTACAAATAATTTACATGGAGTTAGATGTTATCGACAATTATCAAAACATTAATCATAAATGTAATACGCTTAGATGTATGTTTCACAAAACTCAAGCTCCTAAACCAGAGGGAGTTAGAAGCTGTGGTTTGTACCACAATCTTCCTAATCGTCTCAATAGTACTGGAAAAATCTAGCATTACTTGAAACGTCAGCGGAAATATATTTATTTGTTTAAACAAATACTCAAGATGACAGCCCTTGACAGCTTTGAAGCCTTTTTTTCAATGTTGCCTGATTAACAATTAATATTGTAGCTTTCATTCGGTCTGTGTTGACAGAGCTGTGTCGCGTCGAGCCTACATAACAGTGAAGCCAGGCCGGACACATCAACTCCTACACAGCCACATGAACAAAGCAACAACTGAACACAGTAATTCTGACATTCACAGGTTGCGACAAGACGTGCTCTACTTACTGCTGCTGTGCGAGGCTAATGCACAACCACTTCTTCTTGGTCTCCTCAACCTGGCGGTTGGTGGGTAGCATGAATGTCTTCGTCCAAAGGTCTTCTATCCTGAGCCCGCTGTTTGATCAGGTGGTACGGACATCTTCCTCCGATGTCATCAAAGAACTCTGCTCTTGGTCGTCCTCTTCCAGCCTTGCCTTCCATTTTCCCTTCAAGCAGTGTGATGCACCATGGTAAATGCCGGAGTTGGTGGCCTATCCAATTATTTCTTCTTTTTTATTGTTTCTGTCAGATTGATGGTTTCCTCTGCTCTTCTTAGGACCTCTTCATTAGTTAGCCTTAGGGTCCAAGGTATCGTTAGCAGCACCACATTTCAAATGCACATAATCGTTTCTTGTCGGCCTTCAATAGTGTCTAGGTTTCGCAACCATAGGTCGCAATGCTCCAAATGTAACTTTTAATGAAGTGTTTTTTGACTTGTAGGTATATGGCTATGGATGTCAGGAGACTTCTCATCTTGTTGAAAGCTTCTTTAGCCTAGGCTATTCGAGAGCGGATGTCCTTTTCACACTTCCCATCAGAAGTAATAATGCTTCCCAAGTACCGGTACTTGAAAAGATTTACTTGAGCCACTCTTTCTCCTCCCAACCATACATTACTGTTCTGACTACCACCTTGACTACATTTCATTATCTTGGTTTTTGTTTTGTTAATCTTCATGTTACATTTTACCCTTAGATGATCATTTAATTCATGTAATGCAATTTCTAGTTTTTTCTCATCATCTGCTATGAGGGCAATGTCATCTGCGAAACGTATTGTTTGGTACAATTCACCGTTTATTTTTATTCCATGTGTGCATGTTGCTGAAAATTCCTTTATTGCTTCTTCTACATACACATTGAAGAGCAGAGGTGAAAGGCTGCACCCTTGTCTTACTTCTTTTCGTATTTTAGCAGCCATTGTTCCTTTCCAATAAGTGCTGCCTGGTTCTTGTACAATTGGTAAATGATTTTCCGATCTCTGTAGTCCACGTTCAAGCTTTTAAGGGCGTTGAACATAATGTTCCAATTTACATTATCAAAAGCTTTCTCTATGTCAATGAAAGCAATGAGGATGTTTTATTGATTCTTATGGCCTTTTCAATAATTGTTCTCAGACTCAGGATTGCCTCCCTCGTTCCTCTATTTTTTCTGAACCCGAATTGATCTTCTGAGAGATTTTCTTCAATTCACTTCTCCATGCGGTGGTAAACAATTCTTGTGAGTATTTTGGAAGCATGAGTTGACAGGCTTATGGTTCTGTAATCTTGACATTTCTGTGCATGGTTACTTTTTGCAATAGGTATCAGTACAGTTTTCTCAAAATCTCCTGGTATTTCTCCTGTAGTATACATGTATTTACAAGTTGATACATAGAAGTTTTTGCCTTGTCACCCAGTGTTTGTAAGATTTCGCCTGGGATTGAGTCTATTCCGGGTGCTTTCCTTAGTTTTAAACCTTTAAAAGCTTTATCAAATTCCTCCCTAAGTATATTGGGTCCAAGACCATCTTATTCAATATCAGTGTCTTTCTCTATTACATCGTCATCTAGTTGACCTTCATATAAGTCTTCTACATAATCTTTCCATCTTGTAGCTATCTTATCCTCTTCTATTATCACATCTCCATTGTTGTCTTTTATTGTACTCAAGGGCTTTGTTTTCCTTTGAAATTGTCTACGAACTTCCGAGAAAGCTTGTTCGGTATTTCCTTTAGCCATGTTTTCATCTATCTCTTTGCATTTCGCTTCAATCCATTGTTCTCTAGCCTTTTTGGTTTCTCGGTTAATTTTATTTCTTATCTTCTTGTAGTCGTCATGGTGACCTCTTCTTTTGACCATTTGGCGCTCGGTCTTTAATTCCAAAATGTGTGGTGTAATCCAAGGCTTGTAGATTCTTCTTTCTTCTTTTCCAAAACACTTTTCTGCTGCATCAACTATTTGCCCCTTTGATTTCTTCCCACTTTTCGTGGATATTATGTCCGCTCAGTCCCTCAGGATCAATCTTGTCATCAGTTACTTCCTGGAACTTTTTAATTGCTTCGGTGTTTTTTCATTGCTTTACTCAAGTTCCATTTTGGTGTGGGTCTATCTATCTTTTTCTTTCTGAGTTTTAGTTGACTCGTCATCAGCACAAAGTTGTGATCAGAGTCGACATCAGCTCCAGGGTAGCTTCTGCTTAGTTTTACTTGATTTCGATATCTTTCTCTAACTAGTATATAATTTCACAATGATGTTGAAATGCGAGATTTTTCGCACGGATCTCCTAGTGTCTATCTTATTATCATTATTTGCGGACATTCCCCTTTAAGGAGAGCGCTAAAACACAAAAATCTAGCTTTTGGTGGTGGCTCTTTTCTTCTCTTTATCTTCCCAAAAACCGTTGGGCCAATCGAACTTTAATATAGGAATGTGAGGGCCATAGATATTCCAGAAAGAAAACGTATTACATATTTTACACAAAAACATTAATTATAATGTATATTAAAATACGTTTAATATTACTAGTTTAATATACCACTTCATTTTAAAGTCCAGAAATCGATGTGATGATTGGCACTGCTTTCCTGATACAAGTGTATCGATGTCCACTGTAAGTTCAGTAAGGCAAAGTCTCAGGCTCGATTCCAGTGAAGCACTTTCAATTCGATTTCTCGGTTTTGAGTGAATTTGTTTGAGAGCAGAAAAAGCACTTTTGCACACATACGTACTGCCAAACAGCGATAACACTTTCAGGGAGAATTTAAGCAGTTTACGAAAACGTTCTTTAGAAATCAGTTTTCAGAAATTTCAGAAACTGGATTTCTTCCAGTTTTTCTTGATACTCATGCCCAATGTTTTCATTTTTTAGAAAAGCAAGAATTTCATTCCTCAACCCAAAAAACTGTTGCAAGCAATTTCCAGCACTTAGCCAACCATACTCAGCTTCTAAATTGTCCAGGAATGCAATAAATGCTCTGTATCTACAGGTTTTATTACCTCCCCTTATTAAATTTACAGTATTTACAACAGTTTTCATTGTCTCACTGAGCCTTATAATTTTTCCACAGAGAGCCTCCTGGTGGATACTGCAGTGGAAAAACAAATAATTCAATCCTTTTTCTTTACACAGTCCTACTAAACCAATGTTAGGACCAATCATTGCTTTAGATCCATCTGTTGCAATGCCAGATCACTTCACGAAACCTCCATATTTATAAACGATATCATCCAGTGCGTTGAATATGTCAATACCTTTTTTGCTGGTTTCTAATGATCTTAATTCCAACAGTTCTTCATGAATTTCAAATTCTTCGTTTATTGTTCTGACAGAGGTAAGGAGCTGGCCGATGCCAGCTATATCTGGGCTCTCATCTAGAGCTAGAGAGTAAAATTCATATTTTTCCGAAATGCTCTTGAGAGAACCTTTAACTTCACCAGCCATATCATTAATTCTTCTACTAACTGTCTGATGAGACAAGGAAACTGTTTCAAAATGTTTAGCCATCCTATTTCTCCGAATGAAGATGCCATTTTTACAGCACATCTCTTAATGAGCTCACCATCCCTAAAATACTTTTAGGTAGATTTCATTAGAAAGCTAACTATTGCAATGGGTACTATGTTTCGACTTCCGGAAAATTTCGACATATCTTCGCGTTTCACATCCCCCAGAACCCAAAACCACCGTCAGTTCAAAAGTTTATATATAATTTATGTATATATGTATCTATCAATCTATATATATATATATATATATATATATATATATCAGTTTCTTGTGGACACGATAACTGCCGTAATTGTGCACCAATCACTTTGAATTTTTTACATAACATGTATCCCTATAAAATCTCGGTCGAGTTCGTTAATGGGCAAAATCGGTCGAAGGGGGTGAAAATGGCGGGCTTTTTTCGAAAAAGTGAAATTTCGCTATAACTGTCTTAATACGTGAAATATCGAATCCATTCAAAGTTCATAATATGTGTCGTATAAGTGCCAAAAATTTATGTCAAATAAGTTTTTTGATAGCACCAACCATTGACCAAAGGGGTGGAAAAAAGTTGGTTTTTCGGGAAACATTAATCATATCTCTCTTAATAGGCACAATATCAAAACCGTACAAAATGGACAATATTCCTCCAATAATTACCTAAAACTTTTGTCTGAAAGAATTTTCGATATGACCCACCATTACGCCACGGAGTGAGCAAAATGATTTAAATTATAAGAAAATTCCAAGTGCCAAGAGTGGTTGCCATGACAACTTTACTTTTAATTGATACGGGTTGAGCCATCAGCAGTTGCTATGACAACGCCACTGCACGAGATCACATTCTGTTTTCATATGTCTGTGGGAAGCGACTTCGGTATCGGAACTGGTAGCATGCTGAACTTCTATGCCCAAGGCCGCGGGTTCAAACCCGGCTGAAGTCGTCGGATTTACTAAGAGCGCCAAAAAACCCTGAGTATGCTTTCCTTCGGAGGGGTAGTTCCAACGTTCGTTGCGAGTTGATGGTTCCGGTGGCTTCTAGTAGCCAAGTTCACAGCTAGGTGTCGTTGATGGTAGTATTTTAAATGATGTAGCCTATTTTAGGTAGATTTTATCAGAAAGCTAACTATTGCAATGGGTGCCATGTTTCGACTTCCGGAAAATTTCGACATATCTTCGTGTTTCACATCCCCCAAACCACCGTCAGTTCAAAAGTTTATATATATGTGTGTGTATATATATGCATATATATCAGTTTGTTGTGGACACGATAACTGTCGTAATTTTGCACCAATCACTTTAATGTTTTACATAATATGTAACCCCTTAAAAAATCGGTCGAGTTCGTTAATGGGCAAAATCGGTTAAAGGGGGTGAAAATGGGGAGGGGGGGCTTTTTTTTTCGAAAAAGTGAAATGTCGCTATAACTCTCTTAATACGTGAAATATCGAATCAATTCAAAGTTCATAATATTTGTCGGATAACTGCCAAAAATGTATGTCAAATAGGTTTTTTGATAGCACCAACCATTGACCAAAGGGGTGGAAAAAAGTGTTTTTTTCGGGAAACATTAATCATATCTCTCTTAATAGGCACAATATCAAACCCGTACATAATGGAAAATATTCCCCTAATAATTACCTAAAACTTTGTCTGAAAGAATTTTTGATCTGACCTACCATTACGCCAAGGGATGAGAAAAATGATTTCGGAATTAAAGAACATGCCAAGTGCCATCAGAGGTTACCGTGACAACGCTTCTAAATTGATGAGGGATGAGCTATCAGAGGTTGCCAAGACAACGCCATTGCACGAGATCACATTCATTTTTCCATCTGACTGTGGGAAGTGGCTAACTGGTAGCATGCTGAACTTATATGCCCAAGGTCGCTGGTTCAAAGCCGGCCAAAGTCGTCGGATTTTCTAAGAGCACTAAAAAACCCTCAGCATTCTTTCCTTTGGAGGAGAAGTTCCAACGTTCGTTGCAAGTTGCTGGTTGCGGTGGCATCTAGTAGCCAAGTTCACAGCTAGGTGTCGTTCACGTTAGGATATGGTACAAAATTAGGAACTAATACTTAAAATTGACCGTCTGCAGACCTTACCTGAATTACACACTAAAATAGTCATCAAAATTAACACCGTTTATCAGATTCTACACACCCGGGGTTACATGACCACGTTGTCGCAGCCCCTAAACTGAGGAACCAACAAAAATCTCTGCGGGAGATAACATTTTGCGAGAAGAAGTAACAGACTGTCAGATAGTTACACATCAGTTCCAAACCTTGCATAAGGACAGTGTGATCAGAAGTATAAAAATGAACCCCGAATGACAAGAAGGTTACCATCCCCATAGACACTAAAATGATAAAAATATGCATACAAAAACGAAAAAAAGTTGATTTTTAACCTCCAAATGTAAAATACTTTCTTGCAATCAATGAGGTCTGATCCTCCTACGAAAACCTGCATATTTTGCCTATTATAGCCAATCCCCTAGTTTGCCCGGTGAAATCTACCTCCGCCTTCCAGCGTGCCGAGAGGATTTTTTTACTTTTAGCTAGCTCTAAACATATCTCATAAGATGTCTTCAAACTGGCAGTGTTTGATGGTTGCTGAAATACGGTACATTCTTCTGTCTTGTTAGTTTCAGCTTCAAACCATTAAATACACAATTTCTGGCACTTCCCTGGAATTGATCGTATTTTGATTTCTGCAAGCTCGTATAGAGTCTATTCACGTTATACTCCTTCGAAACAGCTAAAACTTGAGAACAGATGACACACTGTCGTTTTCCATTATGTTCAACAAAATAGTAACTTTCCTGCCACTTTGACTGCAATTGTCGTTTCTCATCTTCATCACGCCGTTTATTAAGTCCCGCCATATAAGGTACCGCTCTCGCAACGACGATGACAACAAACTCTCGTCGTACTCTATCTCTCGAACAACCTATCTCGTCAAAAACAACCTCTTCGAACCTGACCTGACCTGACCAATGCAAGCGAAGCCTGCGATAGCCGGCTTCGTTGCATGTGATTTTAGTCTCTCATCTTTGGGGCATTTAGTGCTATATCAAGGTTGGAATTGGTTGGATTGAAACATAATAGTTTAGTTATCGCCTGGATGCGGGGCCGCATCTCGTGCCGTACGTATTCGTGGAAAAACAATTCTAATTACTGGAGTATTTTTCGGGATCTTTCCTTTCCCAACTGGCTCCTTCGTGACATCACAGACTAAACTTGTGTAAAGCAAAATTTGTTAGGTTAGATTTCGTCAGAACGCTCTATCAAAGTTCCAACGTTCGCCACTAGGTATCATTGATATCTGGTGACGAAAAGTTGGAACTACTTGAAATTGAACGGAACTTGTAGCTCACCCTTTACGGTGTCCGCTGGAAGCAGCTACAGACTCAGGCGAGCCGAACATGTCCTCGGACACTCCCGGAACTTAAAAGCCATACGATAAATAAATAAATAAATAAATAAACAGAATGAAAGTGAAAAGTAAATTAGGCACGCCACGGATTATAACCGTCGAAGAGTGAAGGGCAGTAAGAAGGGCAAGGGCCAACAAAAATGATCAGGCGGGCCGCGGGTTGGACCACACTGCTTAGTCTATCTGGTGTCGTTCATTCTGGTGGTGTAAAGAACTTCACTCTGCGTTTTCTGACGAGTGTCGTGATAGATTCAGTACTTGTGTATAATTCTTCTGTTGGTCATTTTTGCCAGAAATTATCTCTGAAAACGGCGCCGTATATTTATCACAGAATTTTCCTTTCTTGTTTTTCAATTTCTCATGTAATTTGTGTTGACCGATTGAAAAGAACCAAACTTTTGTTTTGCTTGTGATTTCTCATGCTTCCGGCAAGACTGCCGTCTTATAATGTCGTAATTTCGCAGCCGAAGATATGCATTTTTAGCCTATTTTCATTTTATGAAAAAAAAATAGGCTTATGAGATCACCTTTTGTCCGTGTGTCAGTGTGTGCGTGTGTGTGATTCGTGTGAATGTTCCCCCTAATAACTTCTAAACAGCCGGAGCGATTACAATGAAACTCGGTAAGAACATAGCACCATTCTGGCCGATCCCGACCGTGCCCTTCAAATTTGTGTCTCACCCATCCAACATGGCGGCAGTATGAAATATTTCACCAGCATTCAGTATCTCCGAAACTATTACAGATATCACCCTGAAATTTTGTACGGTAATAAAGGGCACTACTAGAATTACATCTATGAGACTTTCAAAAACCTGGTAACTACAAAACCAACATGGCTGCCAAGCGAATTTGAGACATTTAAATAGACTTTTCTCGCGATTTAACCATCCAAACATAATCCAACTTGATACAGCAAATATTTATACACATTTTAATGCACTGGCGTCTAATTTAGTTCAATTAATTACATGACCTCAAAATGCCGGCTGTGCGAAATATTTCACTGCATTCTATATCTCCGAAACTATTACAGATATCACCGTGAAATGTTGTACAGTAAAAGAGTACTGCTATAAGTTTATCTATGTAACTTTCAAACACCCGTAAAGTACAAAACGAATATGGCGGCCAAGCGAATTTGAAACATTTTAATAGACTTTTCTCGTGATTTAACCATCTGAGCGCAGTGAAATGTGGTACAGTAAATGATTATACATACTGTAAAGCACTGGCATCTAATTTAGTTCAATTGTTTACATAATATCAAGATAGAGGCTGTGCGAAATTTTAAAATTAAGTTTTTATTTCTTGTGTCGTAATCATGCGATCGAAGTGAAAGTTTGAATAATGAAGCTACGCAATAATTTTCCTTTAATGGTACATAACTCTATGGCCTATACATATAACAATCCAAAATGGCGAGCATCCGAAATATTTTGACGGTTCTCAATATATACGAAACTATCACAACAATCAAACTGAAATTTTATATGTTGATAGAGGCAATTAACATGAGTAGGATATATGAAAATAGGCTGTATAGTTCTTCACGGAACTACTTGCTTATTGTAGTGGGACCAGCTAAGTTTGTAAGTTTTCTGTAATTTTCCGACTCTTTCTTCGTTAGCCTTTGTGTTCTGACCAGATTTCTGCATGATTTCTCCTGAATATTTGAAGTCATTTACCAGTACAATTTCTCCTATTTTGTTCTTATTGATACCGAGCGGCCATCCTAGACTTCAACTACAAGAGACAATAACATTAAGATTATGTCATCATGTAATGGTCTTTGGCCGATAAATACCAACTGCTTTTTACTCAAGATAAAATACTCATCATACAACCTATGATAGTTTGATCACAGCACTGATAAGCCATAGGGTAAGGTATTATTTTTCTGTTTGAAAACATTAATCCATTCAAGTGTTCGTGTGGTACGTGTATTGATTGGACGATGCGATATAAGAATGGGATCCAGAGGGAGTTTGAACCTGCGATCCGTGGGTAATCCCAGGAGAATATCACGTTTCTCACTTGCAAGATATACGGAGATACAAGCGCGACGAGGAACTGTATATACACGGTAAGTAATGGGAAACATGCTTCCTTCTCGTGACAGCCTCCCCTCCCATTTAAACGTGCTGGAAGATAACGCGCCGCTGAATTTCAAACTTGAGAACGATTCTGGTATTTTATGATTGTGCACTTGGATAAGGCTTGAAGATATTTGTATTTTAATGGAATAGCTAACTGGAAGTTGTCTCTCGACAGATGCATTAAGATTATTACCTTCAAAATGTTTCCACAAAAACAGCTAATCATTATATATTTCCATGGACATCTCTCTCGAAAGCTAGCACCATGACACTTTCAGCAGTAGCTTGTCAGGTGCACTGCGAGATGTCTTTTATATTTAATATAAGAAACTCTCCAAGGAGTCATTTATCTTTGTCGAGTTGGCAACAAGAAGATTGTCTGTCTAACTTGTCACGTGTGAAATACACTTACAGGAGCCTGTGATTTTACTTATAAGTGCTTAGAAGAGACAGTGATTACGCCAAATATATCTCCTTCGTCAGACATGTGAAATACACTCATAGAAGGCTGTGATTGTATGTGCCCTCGCAGCCGTGGTGCTCGATTCGCTACGCCACTCGACAAATGAATGAAGCTGTGATATACTGTAGAAAAGGGTGGAGACTCTACAAACCTTAAGTTTACTTTTGAATTTTGAATGAATCATTGGAAAAATATCTAAATTCGCATTCCTTTGATAAACATAAGAATTTTTATAATAATATTTACTTGTACCGGTTCCAGTCACATTGTGATCTTCCTTAGCGTAATTCTGGACATGTAAATGTGCAAGAACATACACTTAATATAAATTGTGCCATAACGGAGGATTATAATGATATTCTTCTTCCAAATTTAAATTTAAAAAACCAGATCTGTTAGAAAATGTGTTCAGAAAAACTTGAAAAAGTCTTGATATAAACAGCGCGGAATAGTTCTATTCTATTTCTTAGCACATTGTGTAATAGGTCTGGTTTTTTTATTTTAATTTGTGAGATATATTAACGTATGGTTATACAATAGTACATTATGCAACGAGCCTATAATGGCAATAATTAAGAAACGAGTATGTTTATAAAACGAGCGTAGGGAATTTTATAATTTCCATACGAGTGTCTTATTTACCATTACAGGCGAGTTGCATACGACTGTTTATGCTCGACGATAATTATAACTTTATTATATGTTTTAACATAAATATTCATAAATATCTGTGGGATTCATTCACTTCAGTTAGTGAACAGAGCGCGCTTGTTTTGCTCACTGAACAGAGCGCATGCGTGGGTCAAAGACATTCGGAAGCAGAGACCATTTACTTTGCTTGGCAATGCTATTGTTTACAGCCTGCATGATGTCTAGTGCCGATCAAGACTGGCATTCACTAATATTGTCACTGAAGTCGTTTGAAAGCAATGCGCTGTGTAGAAATAGGGGTTGGGGATATTAAGGTACAGTGCTATTTCTGGTCTCATATTCACCAGTACGGTACGGTGCACTTTCCATGTCGGTAATTTATATAGAAAGATTCTGTGTTGCTAACTTCTGGACGTAGATTCATAAATGTCTTGCATATGTCCCAGTATTTTCTTGTTACCGTAAAGATTCGTGCTGATTTTGTCTTTGTGTTTGGGATTGTAACTACAATGGTTGATCCGATATCCAATTTGAACTTTCAAATCATGTAATTCATGTCCGACATGTTGGATTTTGAGCGCATGCGCGAAGCTATCCTTACCTAATTGGTCAATGAATGAGCTTTCATTGGCTGGAGAAACTGTCTCATAATGAAAGATAGTACTTCAATGACCATCACTATGATACAGTTTTCTGACGTATAATATTTACATTTCGACATCGTCGAACATAAATGTTATTATAATTACATCGTCAATATGCAATCGGGCTATCATGGCTACTTTTATGTCATTTTATACGAATTTTTGTCAGTTTGCGACCCTGGTGGCGAAAACAATTACCGATCGTCTAATCGGCACGAGTCATTGTTCAAAGGTTAATATTGAACTAAAGTGGCACAGCATCCGTGGTTACACACTGACATTGCCAAGAGGGAACTGTATTTCAAGTGAGGCGCTGAGCGTCTAGTTCCAGGTAGCGTCCCTGGCCGTCTTTATCTTCCCATCTCGTGGCGTTAATCCGGTTCAGTATTTTATGTCATCCTGGCGCTTTCTAGAGACCGCCAAGGCGAGTTGTTAATCAAGTTAAGACCATTGGATTGCCGTGATGAATAGAGCGAACGTCTGCCTCATTTTAGGGCAACAGCGTCTTCCACTCAACGTTTCATGCCATGAATATGGTAGCGCTCGCCGGTGTTTGTTGTGGAGCATCGAGGTCATCGTTACTAAAAAATCTGCTACAAACCAAGCCTTCTGTGGTATCAGGGTAAGTATTGAGTGTAGTTAGTATTACGCATCTACGAAGGGCGTTCTATATTGTTTATTTTCTTCTACCCGAATGAAGTACATTACACATCAGTTGTTAGGTCCACCTTCTCAACATAATCTCCTTGTAACTTTATGCACTTTTGCCATCGATGTGTCAGTCTCTCCAGACCTTCCAGAAACCGTTCTTTCGGAGTGTTGCGTACCCATGCCTTGACAGCTGTGTCCCGAGGTTTCTTCATGTTCCCGAACAGGTGATAATCACTTGGAACCAAGTCGGGAGAGTATGGTGGACATGGCACCACCGTGAATCCCATTAGAGCAATGGAAGTGGTGGCATCTCGGCTAGTGTGGGGGCGGGCATTGTCATGTTGCAGAAGCACACCTTTAGCCCATTTTGCTGGCCGCTTAGTTTTAATGGCACGACGTAAGTGCTTAAGGGTTGCCACATATGCTGTACTGTTAATCCTGGCCCACCTTTTTCCAGCCAGTCAGTGAGGATGATTCCCTTTGTGTCCCAGAACACTGTCACCATTCGCTTGCCAACTCATGGCACTGTTCGACATTTCTTTGGCGATGGACTGCCCCTATGCTTCCATTGCATTGATTGTTGTTTCGTTTGTGGCTCTTGGTGACCACCAATCACAAGCCTAGCCATGAAGTCGGCTGGATCTTGTCTGGAGAGACTGACTTATTGATGGCAAAAGTGCATAATTTTACAAGGAGATTATGTTGAGAAGGTGGACGTAACAACTGATGTGTAATGTACTTCATTCGGGTAGAAGAAAATAAAGTGTAAGACAATATAGTACGCCCCTCGTAGTTACTCTGTCATAAGGAACAAAGTTTTCTTTATTGTGTTTCCCCCAAGTTTTGCGTTTTATACGTGTTTTAGACTGATTCAAGATGAACACGTGTGAAAATAACATAAAAACTGTCTGCAGGCTGCACTTTTAAACAAAAGCGGTGAGAAGCTCTGAAAAGCATATGATACTAAACACGTATATGGCCTAGTTAGAATTGCATCCGACCGCACTAATTTCTGACATAGTAAGGAAAGCAGCTCATTCCACGGGTGTTAGTGACATTTCTGTGTATCGAATAGTTCGAGAATATAAAGCTTCCCACAGTTAACAGTCGCCCAAGAAAGAGAAATCAAGGGCGAAGGTTGTGGAAACAGTTGATGAGTTTGATAAGAATGCTTTAATAAGAAAGGCCCACCAAATCGTTTTTCGCAATGAGCTGCTTACAGTCGAAAAACTACTTATCGCTGTGAATGAAAACACAGATTTGACGGATTTTTGACGATCGACATTTTATAATGTAGGCTATTGAAGGAACTGAACTTCGAACATGTTCGACGAGGACGAGACAGTATGCTCATAGAGAGGGACGAAACAGTTGTATGGAGACGAAGGTATTTCCAAACAATACGACGAATTAGAAAAGAAGGGAGAAAAATCTATTTTTCATGTGATACTTCGCTAAATATAGAGCCACAGTACAGCGCTTGTCTTCTCTAGGGCCATGGCATGACAAATCATCTCGGATCATCTTAGTTAGCCCAGTCCGGCTAAGCTGATCACGTGAACGGGGCATGTTTCTCAGTCCGGGAAAAAGTCTATTCGCCGAGTCGAGACAGTGCAAGTAAATACTTACACGTGATCACTTGACTGCCCGGACAGGGAAACTCGCCCAATTCACGCGATGGGCTCAGTCGGACAGTGCTAGCCAAGATGATTCTAGATGGATTATCACGCCGCAGTCGTAGAAAAGCCAAGTCTGTACTGCGGCCCGGGTTAACTATTTACTATATAGTAACCAATATTGTCAATATATGGTAAACTACAGCACACAGGAATCATGCGAAACATTTAATTACGCTCACGCTAATGTAATACAGTATATTTCGATAGATACGGATTTCAGTAGACTGTGTCTGACCAGCTGATGCTGCTAGCATGGGTGACATTTATAATTAGGCGATCTTAAGTTTCTTCGATAATGTCATAAGTTCCCATATTCCCACAGCAGGAGACAATAAGGGTCAGTAGAGCTTGACATCGCGACTACAACGGAAGAACGACTGTATAAAACCCGCGTACACACGATGAAAATTAATTCTAACCTATACTAAGCATTAACTAATTACATTATTACTTAATTAAATAAATAAACTAACAATAAGCAATGAAATCATAGCTCAGAATAAACATATAAATCACACTGTACAATGCAAACGATAACTTAAGCCTCACATTAAGCTATACACAGCACTGAAGTCGGCGTTCTACAGGCATAACTCCATGTACCCCTTGAGGGCAGCAACCACGCGCACAGCTGTGTTTACTTCCACTGTCTCGACTCGGCGAACATACTAGTTTATGGTGGATCAGCGGGAAGCGTATCTCGATCAGATATGAGTTAGTGGACCTTCCATAATCAGTACAGTAAGACTTCCTCCACGAAGCCCAGAAATATTTCAACCAGATCCTACATAATATTTGTTTGCAACATCGAGGAATCTGTCCCTTGTAGCTTTGTGACAGCCCCTGGATATGAGACCGCCATTGCTGTGAGATCCTGGGTTCTACTCCCGGCTCTGTCTAGAAGTTTAATTGTGATGTGTGAGGACTGGAATGGGCCTCCAGCTGTCAACTGAGCCGTCCTAGATGTGACTGTCCGTGCGTGTGTGTACTTAACATCCTAGTCCCAATATATACTACGAGCATGAAAACAAACACGATGTTGCAAGCTCGTGTGTCAGTTTGTGCTCCAAGGAGTTGTTACTGCAGGTGCAATATTGCGAACTAGTTGCTGACAGGATGTTAATTACAGTCTACAAGTTTCACTCGCAAACTTCTGAGAGCTCCCATCTTCTATTAGACGTTCCTCTGCGCTGTTATGGAACGAACTGATGTTAGCCCATTCTAGCCAGCAATCGTAGCCGACTGGGCGGGCAGAAACGGAAATGTAAGAAGCTTTTAGTTGGCAGCAACAAGCTACGGGCCCTCTAATGCAGTGGCGTACGCAGGATTTCCTTCTGGGAGGGGGGGGGGGGGTCATTAATATAATAGTATAATTGTGTACATTATTAAAGGGGCAGGTGACCTTGCTATTCCGCCCCATAAAACGACAGACATCATTATAATTAAAATGATATTTCGATTAATATTCATAAAAAAAAACACGAACCCTACAGTAGTCGCATATCTGACATGTTAACCTACCTTAAAGTTGTTACCGTTTTTATTAGCCTATTTTCAATTTTGAAAAAAATAGGCTTATGAGATCACCTTTTGTCCGTGTGTGTGTGCGTGTGTGTGTGTGTGTATGTGTGTGTGTGTGTGTGTGTGTGTGTGAGGTGTGTGTGCGTCCCCCCCTAATAAAATCTAAACGGCTGGAGCAATTTCAATGAAACTCGGTAAGTTCATGGCGCTATTTCCGGCGACCTCGAACGTGCCCTTCAAATTTTGTTACGTCTCACCAATCCAACATGGCGGCTGTGCGAAATATTTCACTAGCATTCAATATCTCCGGAACTATTACCGATATCGCCCTGAAATTGTGTACGGTGATAAAGGGCAGTACTAGAAGTTCACCTATGAGACTTTCAAAAACCTGGTGACTACAAAACGAACATGGCGGCCAAGCGAAGTTGAGACTTTTAAATAGACTTTTCTCGCGATTTAACTACCCAAACGTAATGAAACTGGGTACAGTAATTGTTTATACACATTGTAAAGCACTGGAGTCTAATTTAGTTCAATTGTTTACATAACCTCAAAATGGCGGCTGTGCGAAATATTTCACTGACATTCTATATCTCCGAAACTATTACAGATATCACCCTGCAATTTTGTACGGTGATAAAGGGTACTGATACAAGTTTATCTATGTATATTTCATAAACCTGTAAAGTACAAAACGAACATGGCGACCAAGCGAATTTGAAATATTTTAATAGACTTTTCTCGTGATTTAACTCTCTGAGCGCAGTGAAATGTGGTACAGTAAATGATTTTGCAGATTGTAATGCACTGCCATCTAATTTAATTCAATTGTTTACATAACCTCATGATGGCGGCTGTGCGAAATTTTAAAATTATGTTTTTATTTCTTGTGTCGTAATCATGTGAGCGAAGTGAAAGTTTGAATAATGAACCTAGGCAATAATTGTCCTTGAATGGTACATATCTCTATGGCCTATACATACAACAATCCAACCTGGCGACCATCTGAAATATTTAGACGGTTCTCAATATCTGCGAATCTATCACAACCTTCAAACTGAAATTTTGTATGTTGATAGAGGCAATTAACATGAGTAGGATATATGAAAATAGGCTGTATAGTTCTTCACGGAACTACTTGTTACAAATGTAATTAGAAATCTTAATTTTGAATATAAGGTCATTTGAGTGAAAATCGCATCATGTGGACTGTTTTGAAAATTGTCTAACATAAAAAAAATTCACTTCTGAGTGAAAGCAGGTTAAAGATTCAACATGCCTAAAAAGTGTTTCTCGATAACCTACCGATCCAAAAGCTCCCTGCAGCATACATTGGACCTTCAGATGCCTCTTTATTACCTTATTGAACAATTCTTCGCTGTTTTTGCATCTTCCTTGATGTTTAGCCTATTTTCAATTTTGAAAAAATAGGCTTATGAGATCACCTTTTGTCCGTGTGTGTGTGTGTGTGTGTGAGGAGTGTGTGTGTCCCCCAAATAACTTCTAAACGGCTGGAGCGATTTCAATGAAACTCGGTAAGTTCATAGCACTATTCCGGTTGACCCCGACCGTGCCCTTCAAATTTTGTTACGTCTCACCAATCCAACATGGCGGCTGTGCGAAATATTTCACCAGCAATCAATATCTCCGAAACTATTCCCGATATCACCCTGGATTTTTTTACGGTGATAAAGGGAACTACTAGAAGTTCACCTATGTGACTTTGGAAAAACTGGTAACTACAAAACCAACATGGCGGCCACACGAATTTGTGACTTTTAAATAGACGTTTCTCGCGATTTAACCAAACAAACGCAATAAAACTTGGTACAGTATATGTTTATACACATTGTAATGCGCCGACATCTAACTTGGTCCAATTGTTTACATAACCACAAGATGGCGGATGTGCGAAATATTTCACCGGCATTCTATATCTATGAAACTATTAGCTGTATCACCCTGAAATTTTGTACGGATATGAAGGGCACTACTGGAAGGTCATCTATAAGACTTTCAAAAACCGGTTAACTACAAAACAAACATGGTGGCCAAGTGAATTTGAAAATTTTATATATACCTTTCTCGCGTTTTAATGTTCCAACCGCAATGAAATCTGGTACAGGAAATGTTTATACACATTGTAATACACTGGTATCTAATTTAGTTTAATTGTTTACATTACCTCAAGATGGCAGCTTTGCGAATTTTAAAATTAAGTTTTTATTTCTTGTGTCGTAATCATGCGATCGATGTGAAAGTTTGAATAATGAACCTACGCAATATTTTTCCTTTAATGGTACATGACTCTTTGGACTATACATTTAACAATCCAACATGGCGACCATCCGAAATATTTAGACGGCTCTGAATATGTACGAATCTATTTTAGCAATCAAACTGATTTTTTTATGTTCATAGGGGCTATGAACTTAAGTTCACCTATAGGACTTTAAATAACCTGGTGATCACAAATCCAACATGGCGACCATCCGAAATATTTAGTCGGTTCTCAATATCTACGAATCTATTACAGCGATCAAACTAAAATTCTGTATGTTGATAGTGGGAATTAACATAAGTAGGATATATGAAAATAGGCTGTATAGTTCTTCACGGAACTACTTGTTTAATAACGCCTTTGTTAGACTCGACACTACGCTGTACACGACGCTTGTCCGTAACAGCACAAAGTTCTTTAGACGATTCACTAAGCTGGCCCCATTTGACTGCTCCATTCAGTTCATATTACACCCCAGATTAAAGTCACATAAAGCAGAAATCACAGAAATTTCAAGTTTTTTCTTGGAAACGAAGGTTTCTTTATGACACTTGCTCCAAATTACACCATTTAAACTCTCATTTGCATTTTGAATTGTTCCCTTGGTACACCTTTGCAGTATTTCATCAGATGCTATCCTCTGATCGACTGGCATCATTTTCACAACCTCAAGTGGAGTCAGCACAGTTTTCATATTTGATCTATCATGCAATGGGGGATTGTCACCCTTGACATGGCACGATTGTAAAAACACCATGATGATTCTCCACTAGGATATTTTCTGTGTAGTTGGTTGTCATCTGTAGACACGCCGTGGTACAAAGTGGCAAATTCTGCTGATTTCATTTTATTCACATCAGGCACATTGTTCTTCATTGCACTTCTATAGTAATTGCCAAGTTTAACTATGGTCTCTTCTTTCAGACTGCCAGGTTCTCCCCCCCCCCCCCCCCCCCGCAACGTCCCCCAAGTATTACACCCATCATTCTCCATTCCTTGACAACATTTCTTAAAACTGTCCCAAGTCTCTTAGAAATGTGGTTTCAACATTCATCCTTCACAATATTCACTTCACGGCCAAAACCTTGTATTTTCTGAAGATGAAGGAATGTCCTTGCATCTCCATAACAAAGAATAAAATCAGCAATGAAACTGGTCCATGCAGTAGTGAGCCCTGTAGCAACTTATGGGATCACCTAACACTCGCAGACCTCCGATCCATAGAAAAAGTGAAGGCAAGGTTTCTTAAAGGAGCTCTCTGTGTTGGAATAAACACAAAGTCGAGACTCGTATATGAAATGGCCAAAGAGACTTCCTATATCGATGACATAAAGGCAAGGTTCTTACTACCATCCACTCAAAATAGTGCCAAGGTACTTGATGAGAGAAGACAAAAAAGGGAGGATATTTGGCTTGAATTTTATTCTACAGACGCCACGTGGGACGGACACTGGACGGAGGTGAATCAAGAATCCAGGCATGTCATCACAAGTTTAGCGGTTCATGGATATCACCACAAACTATGTGCGACGACACATTTCCATGAAGTAATGTGTGTGTACTTTGTGTGGTGAAGGACGTCAACGCTATCACATCAACCGATGCAAAAATAGGACAAAATCAGTTTTAGAGTATAGCAAAGATCTATAGACTAAATAACAAACATTCGGCTGCAATTATTTTTTTTAAAGAATAGTTGTGTAACGCATATCACACAGTTCAACAGACCAAGACCATATAAATTCAGCTGCGGCTACCTCCATGGCATTTGTTGATCCACTAAAATTACATTCACATTCACCAGTTCCTTTGTGAGTTCTTACCCATTCCTGGAATTCCTGATCTCCTGGGCTTTTTAATTTAGCCACACAAGTTCCACAGTATTTCGAAAGTACTATAAAATCTACCACCAACCCTGTCAGAATATCAATTGCAATTCCCACACCATAATTGGATCTATGACCTCTTTTAAGCCAAGTTCCAGGAATATTGATCACAACATGGCCAATAAGAGATGTTAGTTAGTTATTGTTGTTTCAAGGGGCGGAACTACGAGGTCATCTGCTCCTCTTAACACAGATTAAAGAATACAAATTTGGAATTAAATTTAAAATTTTGAGGTGGACAACTAAATTTAAAAAGACCAAAATTTAATAAAACAAAAACAAAAAATTAAATAAAAATAAAAATTATAAACATAAACAACAAGTAGTTCCGTGAAGAAGTATACAGCCTATTTTCATATATCGTACTCACGTTAATTGCCTCTATCAACATACAAAATTTCAGTTTGATTGTTGTGATAGATTCGTAGATATTGAGAACCGCCTAATATTTCAGATGGTCGCCAGGTTGGATTTTTATTTATTATTTATGTACTATTACATGAAGATTATTGTGTACGTGTGGTATTCAAACTTCAATCAAATGGTTAGGACACAAGAAGTAAAAACAATATTTTAAAATTTCGCACAACTGCCATCTTGTGGTTATGAAAATAATTGAAATAAATTTGATGCCAGTGGATTAACATTTGTATAAGCATTTAACGTGCAAAGTTTCACTGCACTCAAATGGTTATATCGCGAGAAACGTCCATTTAAATATTTATACTTCGCGTCGCCGCCATGTTGGATTTGTGGTCACCAGGTTACTGAAAGTCCTATAGGTGAACTTATGTTCATAGCCTCTATGAACATTTAAAAAAAAACAGTTTGATTGCTGTAAAAGATTCGTAGATATTGAGAACCGTCAACATATTTCGGATGCTCGCCATTTTGGATTGTTATATGTATAGGCCATATATTTATATACCATTAAAGTAAAATTGTTGCGTAGCTTCATTATTCAAACTTTCACTTCGATCGCATGATTACGGCACAAGAAATTAAAACTTAATTTTAAAATTTCGCACAGCCGCTATCTTAAGGTTATGTAAACAATTGAACTAAAATGGATTTCAGTGCTTTACAATGTGTATAAACATTTGCTGTAGCAAGTTTCATTACGTTTGGATGGTTAAATCGCGAGAAAAGTCTATTTAAAAGCCTCAATTTCTCTTGACCGCCATGTTGGTTTTTTAGTTACAAGGTTTTTGAAAGTCTCAGAGGTATACTTCTAGTAGTGTCATTTATTATCGTACAAAATTTCAGGGTGATATAAGTAATAGTTTCGGAGATACTGAATGCTGGTGAAATATTTCGCACAGCCGCCATGTTGGATTGGTGAGACACAATAAACATTGAAGGGCACGGTTAGGGTCGGCCACAATGGTGCTATGATCTTGCCGAGTTTCATTGAAATCGCTCCAGCCGTTTAGAAGTTATTAGGGACACACACACACACGAATCACACACGCACACACAGACACACGGACAATAGGTGATCTAATAAGCCTATTTTTTTTTCATAAAATGAAAATAGGCTAAAAATTACCGGAAAACAAAAAATTATCATTCAAAAACGAGTAAGTCGTTGAGTCAATTTAGACTGGAAAATTAAGATTGCTGGCTCTAACCCACTCTCACTTATGAAGCGGATAACGCGATCAGCAGCCACCGCGTCATCGGCTAATATAAGTTTGAGTGTCATCTGCAAACCAAGGTTTCTTCGTAAGTCAGCAAGATCCACACACTCGGTACAAAGTACAAAGTGGGGGGGGGGGGGTCTTCCCTTCACATTAGGTACGAGTGGATGGATCTTGTATGACGTATCAGCCTACACATAAAGACGGACTTCCTCCGTGACCGGAAAGAGCTCCGCCACACGCGAGTAGTTCCCTTGATCGCTCTCAGTTTACTGGGCAGTGGGTCAGCTAGCCACTTACTCTCCCAAAAGGCCAGAACTTGTAGGCGTAAATGAGAGCGAATATCTCTAGCAGGTACCTCCATTGGTCGAGGTGGTAGTGATACCGCCTCTTTTGCAGCTTGATCCGCTAACTCATTTCCCGCAATTCCCATGTGGCTTGGAAGCCACAGAAAGGTGATTCGAATGTCAGCGTGGCACAACCCGGCTAGTAGGTCGTGGATTCGCTGCACTAGGGGGTGTTGCTGAATCTGCCTCTTCATGAGCATGGTGCCTTGTCAAGAACCTGGTCTTTGATCAAAATGGTTTTTTTTTTCAGACAGCTCTTTCAAATTTGAGCTGTAATTTGAAGAACTTATACAATTCACAGCCATTGTTATAGAGCGGCATGACCTTTCCCGATCTCTACAAATGATTCTATCATTCTGCGACTAACCTCAAAAGGGGGTCGAGATGAAGAGCTATATGTTACTCTGGGGCTTGTAAAAGTATCTGCACAGCACTCCCCACAAGCGCCACAATTTACTGTGATTTTTGAGGCAAACACCATGGTTCTGGCTTTATTCAGCACCATTCATAGCTTGACGCTGAGATTTAGCACAAGTGTCTGTATTTGACCAACAACTCTGTTTTGTATGTTACAGGTAAGAAAGGGCGAGTACAGCTGGCTGGAGCAATTAAGGTATAGTCTTATGAATAGAATCAAATAGCATGTGTTCTGTCTACCATATCTATAAAATGAATGTTTGTTTGTTCGTCCCATATGCGTACATATGCCATTCATCCGATTGCGGTCAAATTTTGGTGAGTTGTTGTGTACACTCCTGCGAAGGTTTGTGACTTCGTAAATCCATTTTACAATAGGTAGCGCTCGAGTAGATTCAATAAATGAGTGACAGCGCGCGAATCGTTTCAACAAAATCACGTATGCGTTCATATACCACTCATCCGATTGCGATGAAACTTTGGTGAGTTGTTGTATGTACTCCCGCAAAGGTTTCTGACTTAGTAAGTCCATATTACAATCTGTAGCGCACGAGTGGATTTAACAAGTAAGTTACGGCGCGCGAATCGATTTTACAATTTTTTTTTGCGTTCATATACCATTCATCCGACTGAGCTGAAACTTTGGTGAGTAGTTGTGTACACTCCTGCGAATGTTTATGAACTAATAAATCCATTTTGAAGTAGGTGGCGAACGAGTAGCTTAACAAATGATTTGCCGCGCGCGAATCGTTTCAACAAAGTCCCGTATGCGTATATATACCATTCATCCGATTGCTATGAAACTTTGGTGAGTTTTAGTGTACACTCCTGCAAATGTTTCTGACTTAGGAATTCCATACTGCAACAGGTAGCACACAAGCAGTTCCAACAAACGAGTGACGGCACTCGAATCGTTCAAACAAAATCCTGTATGCGTTCATATATCATTCATCCGATTGCGATGAAACTTTGGCGAGTTGTTGTGCACGCTCCCACGAATATTTATGAGTTAGTAAATCTATTTTACAAAAGTTTAGAGGCCGTTAACGAAAAAAGAAAGATAAATTGTATCCAAATACACTTCAACAAACAACGTTACAACGCCAACACTTTCTTTGATTGGAATTGTAACGCCTGCCGGGTACAGCAAGTATGAAATAAAATAGAAACAGAACTGTATTTTGGGGGCTACCAGAACGCAGCAAATGTTACGAAAACAGATGATTACACTTTTATCTCGGAACGTAAACAATCCCTCAATTACGAGCGAGATCGTGTAATTGGTTGATAACCATCGTTTGGAACATCAAAGTATTTCAGAATTTTTAAATATGGCTTTAATAATGTTGATGATTCTATTTTATTAAATTGATGACGAAACAAGTAGTTCCGTGAAGAACTAAATAGCCTATTTTCATATATCCTACTAATATTAATTGCCTCTATCAACATACAAATTGTCGGTTTGATTGCTCTAATAGATTCTTAGATACTGTATTGAGAACCGTCTAAATATTTTGAATGGTCACCATGTTGGATTTTTATATGTAAGCCTTAGAGTTATGTTCTATTACATGTAGATTATTGTGTAGGTGTTTTATTCAAACTTCAATCGCATGATTAGGACACAAGAAATAAAAGCGGGATTTTAAAATTTCGCTCAGCCACCATCTTGTGGTTATGAAAATAATTTAAATGAATTAGATGCCAGTCGATTAAAATTTGTATAAGCATATACCGTATCAAGTTTCACTGCGCTAGGATGGTTAAAACGCGAGAAACGTCCATTTGAATATTTAAATTTCGCGTCACCGCCATGTTGGATTTGTGCTCGCCAGGTTATTGAACGTCCCATATGTTAACTTATGCTTATAGCCTCTATACACTTCCACAATTTCAGTTTGATTGCTGTAGTAGATTAATAGATATTGAGAACTGTCTAAATATTTCGGATGGTCGCAATGTTGGATTTTAATATATGTAGGCCATAGAGTTATGTACAGTTAGATGATGATTAGTGTGTACCTTCATTATGCAAATGTTGAATTCAATCGCATGATTAGAACACAAGAAATAAAAACTAAATTTTCGAAATTCGCACAGCCGCCATCTTGAGGTTATATAAAAAATTGATCTAAATTAGATACCAGTGCATTACAATGTGTATAAACATCTGCTGTACCAAGTTGCATTGCGTTTGGATCATTAAATCTCGAGGAAAGTCTATTTAAAACTTTCAACTTTGCTTGGCCGCCATGTTGGTTTTGTAGTTACCGAGGTTTTCAAAAGTCACATAGGTGAACTTCTAGTAATTTCCTTTATCACAGTACAAAATTCCAGGGTGATATCGGTAATAGTTTCGGAGATATTGAATGCTGGTGAAATATTTCGCACAGCCGCCATGTTGGATTGGTGAGACGTAACAAAATTTGAAGAGTTCGGAAGGGGTCGCCCGGAATAGTGCTATGAATTTACCGAGTTTCATTGAAATAGCTTCAGCCGTTTAGAAGTTATTAGGGGGGACACACACAAATCCATACACACACACACACACGCTCACACAGACACACGGACAAAAGGTGATCTCATAAGCCTATTTTCTCATAAATGAAAATAGGCTAAAAATACGATGGTGAATAAGGGGGTACAAAGTAGCCTACGTCCAGTTGACTGCTCGGCCGATTTTACCTCGAATTGTGTTTGTCAAACCCAACAGGAAAGGTGCAATGGGTTTAAGATCACGGATAAATACATTATAGTGTTTGGAGCCATTTTCAGTGTTGCCATAGTAAACAAATGTTTGATGCTTTTCAGTCGGTCAACACGATTGAGATGGGTTATTCGCTAATCCTGAAAGAAAAAAAACCATGAGATTAATAAATACCCTTGGATGACGATATTCGGTCGTCAAGCGTCAACTGCTCATCCAAGTGTAGTCCATTTATTATTCTTACGTAATCAATTTTGCGACGAAATCTGTACCAGTACTGCTGATGGCCCAAGCTCTGTGAGCCTGAGAGGAATGAGGAGAGACGAGGGGGATTCCCGGTCCGTGCTTAGTATACTAACATAACCAAATACATTGATCGGTCACTTACTCACTCATTTGCAACACCACAATGGTTTAGGCAACGGCCCAATGTTACCAATATTGGAATAGACAGGAATTCCAGATAGCACGGCGGGCTGTTGACAGGCCCTCCTGCGTCGCTTCACCCCGCAAGTTAACAGAGCTTGGACTCGAGCAGTACACGCCGCACCGCGGGGAACGCAAGAACTATAGCCAGCAGGTAGGCTGGATCACTTGATAAGCTTTGCATCGTTCTCCAGAAACAGCGTTCAGTTGCTTCGAGAGAACATTGAAACAAAGGCCTTTCATAACTGCCCGAGATGTTGGATCCCTTTTGGGTCGTACGACATCATGGCGTGCCTCGCTCGGAAGTGATGGGCTCCATCTCAGCAACGCTGTACAGCATTTCCCGGAGCGGCTAGCTGGTGAATCATGTCTTAATTCCCCGTACAAATACAGACCGATATAAAATAAGTGATTTAATTTACGTATTTCACAGTCATACAGCATAACTTTTTGATGTATAAGGATTTCAACGCGATCAAGATCTACATTTTCCAACCACCCCGAGCCGAGAAAAAGTTACCTTACAAAAATGATAGCAACTTTTTTCTTGGACACACAACATTTTGAAATTAATAAACCAGTTATACAACATTCCAATTTATATTGTGTTAAAATTTGGATCAATCTGATGACAGGTTTATGAGATAATAAATCTTAAATGTGACGAATGGTTGAAACACTCTTAAAAACGTGCACTTCTTGTGTTCCAACTGCGCTAAAAAAAAATATTGAAATATAAATTAAACATTCCAAACCTTCATGAACTAACCTAAAATAGAACGACGAAAAAGATGATGTTATTGGATTTTATGTAGGTCTATTTGTTACTTCACAAACGACCTTCAAACTCGAGTGCACATAATACTTAGGTCGACAGTAGTCCAGTGAGACTTGACCGGATGAGTTACCTGTGGTCGTTACTGTGTTGCTGTAGGCAGTCGCTCACATCCGGGAGGCGAGGAGGTTCGAATTCCCCCGCCGGCAACCTTGAAGATGGTTTTCTGTGGTGTCCCATCTTCCTTCCAGGCAAATGCCGTTGTTGGTCCCTAACTGTCCGTACAGAAGCAGCTACAAACTGGCGAGCCGAACATGTCCTCAGACACTCCTGGCACTAAAAGTCATACTCTAAAAAAAAAAAAAAAAAAAAAAAGAGAATTGGTTTGCCAGCTGTTAACGACAATGTCGCGAGTAAGCTATGTTGATGCCAGCTGTTAACGACAATCTCGCGAATAAGCTATGTTAGTAGTGCTAGGCTGTTCGTTCAGCTCCACTTTTTATTGAGCCACCCTCGTATCGGCCCCGAACCTGATATCTCGCTAACCAATCATGGGATTTGAACATACAGGGTGTCCCAGAACTCGTATTTATGCCCCCTCATTTCCTATAGCCTCTTTATTAAATTAAAAGTCAAAAACTAAAAGTCATCCGCGAGTAGTGTGGTAGTGTATGTTCTGTTGCAAGTCGCGTGTGTGCTTGAATATGTATGCCTATGTTGGGAAAGGGTTAGGTGGTGGGGGAGGTGTAGGGTCGTTTAGATGGTATTTTTCCCGCTCTATTTGATGGCGAGGTAATTTTTTTTAAATGGATGGAATTTGGAAACGCAATTTGAGTTAAACTTGTGTTTTTGACATTTTGGCGATTAGTGTTTTTTGTATGAATGCGCTCTTGAGGGTTTTTATAAAAGAGTGGGCTTTTTAAATGATTATTTATAGATGAGGATTTTTTAAATATTTATTAAGAACCATAAAAACGAATAGGTCATCGGCTTTTTAGTATCTCGCTAACCAATAATTGGATTTAAACATATGGGGTGTCGTAGGACTCGTGGTGAACCCCCCTATCCTATGGACGGGCTACATCCACCCCAAAATAAATAAAAGCTACCCTTACCCGGGGGGTGAAATAGTATTTTTTTTGTATGCATACGAACTTGGCGGTTTTTGTAAGAGAGCGGGCTTTTTAAATGATTATTTATAGATGAGTGTTTTTTTATATTTATTTAAATGAATAAACCCAAAAACTAATAGGTCATCGGCTTATTACTATCTCGCTAACCAATAATCGGATTTAAACATATGAGGTGTCGTAGGACTCGTGGTGAAATCCACTTTTGTATGGACGGGGTATGTCCACTCCCAAAATAAAACCTACCCTTACCCGGGGGATAAATAATATTTTTTTTGTATGTGTGCGGACTGACGGCTTTTGTCAAAAGGACCTAACTATACTTTTGTTAATATTTTCTGAACCCCTGATGGGATTTTGCCATAGGCAGTATCCTAGCCCTCGGGGTGACGCCCCGTTTTCGAATGTTAGCGAGATAGTAAAAAGCCGATGACCTATTCGTTTTTGGGTTTATTCATTTAAATAAATATTAAAAAAACACTCATCTATAAATAATCATTTAAGAAGCCCGCTCTCTTACAAAAACCGCCAAGTTCGTATGCATACAAAAAATACTATTTCACCCCCCAGGTAAGGGTAGTTTTTATTTTGGGGTGGATAAACCGCGTCCATAGGAAAGGGGGGTTCACCAACAGTCCTACGACACCCCATATGTTTAAATCCTATTATTGGTTAGCGAGATACTAAAAAGCCGATGACCTAATAGTTTTTATGGTTCTTAATAAATATTTTAAAAAAACTCATCTATAAATAATCATTTAAAAAGCCCACTCTCTTACAAAACCCCTCAAGAGCGCATGCATACAAAAACACTAATCGCAAAAATGTCAAAAACACACGTTTACCTCAAATTGCGTTTCCAAATTCCATCCATTTAAACAAATAACCTCACCATCAAATAGAGCGGGAAAAATACCATCTAAACGACCCCTCACTCGACCCTACATCTCCCCCACCATCTAACCCTTTCCCAACATAGGCATACATATTCAAGCACACACGCGACTTGCAATAGAACATACACTACCCCACTACTCGCGGATGACCTTTTAGTTTTTGACTTTTAATTAAATAAATAATTAAATTAAATTAAATTCAATTCAATTAAATTAAATTAAATAAATTAAAAACAAGAAGTTCCGTGACGAACTTGAGAGCCTACTTTTCTTAAAATTTAAGATCATGCCAATGATTAATCGATATGGATCTATCTAGAATAATGACGAAATTAAGTTGGTAATATAGAAATTTCTAATTACTTCGAAATACTGTATAGCTGGCATAATGTAGCCTAATAGAGCAATACAGTTGGCAGCCCTGGTGACTGAATATATTCTTAGTTCCATCCCTTAAGGTACAGAGTACAAAATTTGGTTGGAGTCCAATGAATAGCATGGACGTTACATGCAGTTAAACATTGGATCTAACAGCGCGCGTAAAATCATGTTGGCAACAGTGTCATGCATGTATTGGTCAGAAATAATCTGAAATAATATGATCTATTGTTGTGCCAATTTTGAATGAAATCCATTAGTTAGTATAGAAGTTACATGCATTTTAAAATTGGAACTATCAGCAGGCTTAGAATCATGTTGGCAGCACTGACGTATATTAGTTACTCCAAAGTAATCTAGAATGTCAAGTACTATACGTGTGCAAAGTTTAGAGCTATTGGCTTGCATTCTTTCTGATATATTGATATTGGGGTAACAAAAATAGAGACAGTATTTATTAACAGTTGGCAGCCCTGGTTGCTCTTAAGAATACGCATAGTCATAGCTGTTATGGTACACATAGAACATACGAAATTTGGTTCAAATCCAAATGATAGTATGGAAATTACATGTATTTAAAGTTGGACCTCTCAGCAGGCTTAGAAATTAATATAGAATGTCATGTAATATACGTGTGCATAGTTTAAAGCTGTCGGCTTGCATACTTTCTCATATATATTGGTATTTGGATAAAATAAATTTAGAGCATATTTTAACAGTTGGCAGCACTGGGGATTCATAAGAATACGTTCAGTCATATTTGGTTATGTACACATACAACATACGAAATTTGGATGAATTCCAATTGATAGTGTAGAAGTTATATGCATTTAAATATTGGACCTATCAGTTGACTTATAATCATTTTGGCAACACTGCCATGTATGGCCTTCTGGAAATTAAACTGCAATATTATTATTTATATGTGTGCCGATTTTGAAATATCTCCCATTCATACCTTCCAAGATATCCAACATGGAGCTCAAATTTCAATTGCGATTTTTCAGCAGTTGGTAGCACTGACATCATTTTCAAATATGGCGGTGAGATATTCAGGTATAGATCTTTACTCCTACCAAATTTTATTTCGATTGCTCCAGCCGTTTAGGAGTTGAAAGGGGGGGGGGACGCACACACAGCCAGACAGACAGACAGAAGGTCAGACAGACAGACAGACAGACAGACACACATTTTCCCGGATCGATCTCATAAGACTACTTTTTCCTCATTTTTGCAAAATGTGAAAAGTAGGCTAAAAATATTACACTCGAAGAATTAGAACGGGTCTTGAGGAAACTTCGAAATGGGAAAACACCTGGAGAAGATTCGATAAATGCAGAAATGTTAAAATATTCAGGCGATGCCTTCAAGAAAAGATTTCTCAGATTATTGAATTTAATCTTGATGGGTAACAGGCCTCCAGAAGATTGGCAAAAGGCAATAGTAGTTCCTCTTCATAAGAAGGGAAATATGAAAGTTTTGGAAAATTATAGAGGAATAAGTATACTTCACTCTGGATACAAAATTTTTGCAAACATTGTTAAAGAAAAATTACTGAAGCATTACTCTGAGTTAATAGGGAATGAACAACATGGGTTTAGAAAAGGTCGCACATGTGCAGATGCCTACTTCACCTTAAAAATTTTGATCGAAAAACGCAGGGAGTTCAATTTGGAAACACACATATCATTTGTTGATTTTAAGAAAGCCTTTGATTTTGTTGACAGAAACATACTTATTGACATATTGGCCAGAGATGGTGTCCCCCAACAGTTAATTGATAACATTTCCAACATGTATAGTGGTACTCTTATTTCAGTAAGGTTAAGTAATCATAAATCCGAGTGGAAGCCAATCAGCAGAGGGGTAAGACAAGGCTGTGGACTCTCTCCATTGCTATTCATAATCTACATGAATGCTATAATAAAGGAATGGAGGTGTGAAAGACATGGTTCAATACCTATCAGCAGGCATCTAAAAATTTAGATGCTATACTATTTGCTGATGATGTTGCATTGGTAGCAGCTTCTGAAGATGATCTGCAGTGGTCAGTTTTCAACCTCCAGAAAGTGGCATCAAAATTCAGCATGTGCATTTCTACTGAAAAGACTAAAGTAATGGCCTTTAAGGGTAAGGACCCTATCCCCAGTAAAATTTGTCTGGATGGTAAAATTTTAGAAAGAGTTAACGAAATCAAGTATTTAGGATATAATTTATCATTTCAAGAAGAACGAGACATAACTGCATAAATAACTAATTATACCAGAACAACAGGAATCATCAATCACGTCATGAAGCCATCTCTTGTCCAAAGGCATACACGCTTGCGTTTGTATAACACATTAGCCAGACCAACCCTGTGCTATGGCAGCGAGGCATGGACAATAAGATGTCAGGACATCTCCAGACTCATAGCACGCGAAATGACCTTTATGCGCCGAACAGCAGGGATCATAAGAGATACGAGGATGTGCTGAAGGAACTAAAAGTGAAACCAATAACTGCATACATTTGTGACTACCAAGAGAACTGGAAGCATCATGTCCAAAGGATGGAACCTGGAAGATTTCCAAAGGAGATCCTTCGCTACCAGCCACGGGGAAATAGATCGATAGGACGTCCGATGAAGAGATGGAGGGAAAGTGCAAGACCGTAACGGGACATTTGGCCCAATACTTGGAAGGAAGATGATGATGATGAATTAAATAAAGAGGCTATAGGAAATGAGGGAGCATTAATACGAGTTCTGGGACACCCTGTATGTTCAAATCCCATGATTGGTTAGCGAGATATCAGGTTCGGGGCCGATACGAGGGTGGCTAAATAAAAAGTGGAGCAGAACGAACAACCTAGCACTACTTATGATTATGCCAGCTGTTAACGACAATGTCGCGAGTACGCTATGTTGTTGCCAGCTGTTTACGACAATGTCGCGAGTACACTAACGAGCGGCGGCTTCGGTGGCGTAGTTGGTAGCATGCTGAGCTTCTATGCCCAAGATCGCGGGTTCAAAACCAGCCGTAGTCGTCTGATTCTTTAAGAGCGTTAAAAATCCCTCAGTATGCCTTCCTTCGGAGGGGGAGTAAAGGCAGCGGGCCCTTGTCATAGATTTATGGCATGTAAAAGAACCTTCGACTAATTATACTTTATGAAGCTAAATTATAGGTTATATTTGACTAACGCTCTTAGGTTCCAACGTTCGTTGCCAGGAGCCGACTGCGGAGGCATCTAGTGACCAAGCCGGGCATTGAACCCAGGCCTCCACGGTGACAGCCAAAAATGCATGATGAAAATATGTAAAACAAAAATATTGGAATGCAGCCGAAAGAAATCAGAAACCTCTGTGGACATCAAATTGGCAGGTGAAAAGCTAAAGGAAGTAGGAGACTTCTGTTACTTAGGAAGCAAAATAACCAGTGATGGACGAAGCAAAGAGGATATAAAAAGTAGGTTGGCTCAGGTAAGGAAAGCATTTCTACAGAAAAGGAATCTGTTGACATCGAATATAGATTTAAGTATTAGTAAGTAATTTTTGAAAGCCTTTGTCTGGAGCGTGGCACTCCATGGAAGTGAAAATTCGACTGTTGGAGCAGTAGAAAAGAGGAGAATTGAAGCGTTTGAAATGTGGTGTTACAGGAGAATGATGAAGATCGGATGGGTAGATAGGGTTACAAACGAAGAGGTATTAATACTACTGGGAGGGGAGAAATGTTTCTGGTAACTGCTAATGAAGAGAAGAGATAGGTTGGTAGAACAATAATAAGACACCCAGGAATAGCAAGCTTAGTTAAGGATGGGTCGAGGAAAAGAACTGTAGTAATAATAATGTTATTGGTTTTACGTCCCTTTTAACAACCCTGGCTTTTAGAGACGCCGGGGTGCCGGAATTTTGCCCCGAAGGGAATCTTTAACGTGCCAGTAAATGTACTGACACAAGAACTGTAGGGGTAGATCAAGGTTAGAATATGTTAAACAGATTGCCTCGGATGTAGGGTGTGGTAGCTATGTAGAGATGAAACGATTAGCTCAGGACAGGGAAGAATGGAGAGCTGTATCAAACCAGTCAAAAGACTGAAGACTCAAACAACAACAACAACGCAACTTAATACACAGGATTGAGAAGGAGCAATTCCGCAATCTGTCTAGTCAAGGCCCATGTCATGGATCCACTAAACTTGTGTCAAGCTAAATTTCTATGTTAGATTTCTTTGAAACGCTCTATCAAAGTTCCGACGTTCACCACTAGGTGTCAGTGACATCTGGTAGCGAAAATTGGAACTCACTTGTTACCGATATTCTGAGAATATGTCGAGGTAAGAGGGATATCTTACTGAAGCGAATGTGTCATAATACAATTAAGTTGCACGGACCGTGGAGTGAGTCCATGCCCACGCTCCGGCCAAGACTTTTGCTAATTCACCCCAACACCACTGGGTTAGCGGCTTCAGTGACGAAGTTGGTAGCTCGCTGAACTGCTGTGCCCAAGATCGTGGGTTCAAACCCGGCTGAAGTAGTCGGATATCTTAAGAGCGTAAAAATCCCTCAGGTATACCTTCCTTAGGAGGGGAAGTAAATCCAGCGATCCCATGTCATGGATCCACTAAACTTGTGTCAAGCTAAATTTCAAGGTTAGATTTCTTCGAAACGCTCTATCAAAGTTCCGACGTTCACCACTAGGTGTCAGTGACATCTGGTAGCGAAAATTGGAACTACTTGAAATTGAACGTAACTTGTAGCTTGAAGCATATAAAGCCTCTGGCGAGTCGAACATGTCCTCGGACACTCCCGGCACTAAAAGTCATACCGGTACGATAAAAAGTGGTTCTGAACCCGCAGAAGACTGCAGAGCACTCAGCGTGAAATTGAATCATGTACGGACCACCCTATTCCCCTTCCCCTCCCCCTCCTCCTCCTCCATCCCCAATATACTTTATCAGTTGTAACACTTATTTTATAGTACATGGCTATAATTAAGACACGAGTATTTTTATAAAACGAGTGTCTTAATTACCATTATAGGCGAGTTGCATACGACTGTTTATGTTCGACGATAATTATAACTTTATTATATGTTTTAACATAAATATTCATAAATATCTGTTGAGAGTCAGCCACTTGAATTTTGTGATCGGTGAGCGAGCGCTAAGTATGATATCTCAGTCTTTCAAGATCCCTGAACGACCGACGCATGCGCTCTGTGTGCTTGCAATGCCATATGCGGGCCATATGTTTACATCTGCCGCCCCTCAGTAATATTGTCACAGGAGTCGTTTCAAGACAATGCGCTGTGTAGAAATTAAAGTTGGTGATATTAAGGTACAGTGCTATTTCTGGTCTCATATTCGCCAGTTTATTTACGCAAACATATGGAAGGTGCGTATTCCATGTCGGTAATTTATTATAGTTCGATGTTGTGTTTATGTCCGACATGTTGGATTTTGAGCACATGCGCGAAGGTATCGTTACCTAATTGGTTAATGAACGAGCTCTGATTGGCTGTATCCTAATAAAAAAAAACAGTGTTATAATGACCATCATTATGATACAGTTTTCTAACACATAATAGTGAGGGTCGAACATGAAAGATATTTCAATTCAAAAGCTGATAGTCATTCGGACGATTCTCGTTCAACGCACATCGTTTTTGAAATCCCCATTTATTGGCCACTTTTTTTTACGTACTGGTGGACCCTTTTCTCTGGTGGACCACTCCCGAGGCACTCGCGGACCACCGGTTAAGAACCACTGAAATAAATAATAATACCACTGTTATTTTCTCGACAAATGATAAGCCAATATTGTTGTTAGAGGACAAGGCCGGCGGACGCGGGCGGTATGACCTACAAGTTGTCCTTTCTTCACTCCACGAATCCGTCACGACGGGCGTCTGAAACCTCCCACAGTGGCGTATTGGCTAGTATTCTTGGCTGTCATACTTGAGATCCGTGTTCGATCACCGGCTATGCCAAGTAATTTAATTCTGGTCTGAGGGTTGGAACGAGAATTGCACAGCCCTACGAGACAAAACTGAGGTGAATTGGGTTCGATTCCCAATCTAATCATCCTGGAAGTGGTTTTCTAAGGTTTCCAACTTATACTTCAGGCTAATACCAGAGTGGTTCCTAACTTATGGCCATAGACGCCTCCTTCCCAAGCATAATCTAAATTGCAAATAACAGAAGTTACCAGTGAAACTCTACAATGGGTTGAATGAGGATGCTGTTGAAACAACAACAACAACAACAACAAGTGATAATAATCGCTCAGCAGACAGCGACTGTTTATTCCAAATAGACGAGTTAGGTAAACGAAATATCTTGTTAGTTGTAACCGCGGAGACCCGTATTCGATTGTCAGCACGGCCAAGAAATACACACACTAATTCAGCCAGCAACATATGACACAGATTATCATACACACCCGAATATACGGGACTACATAGCCATGATTTTACGAAGTCCCTAAATGGATCAATAACAAGAAGACGAAAAATCCACAGCCTGCTTCCAGTCGACTGACCGGGTCAGGGAATGGATTGAATGAAGCCCCCATCTAGCGGCGAGGATATGAACTGTGCCGGCTGCCTGTCGCACTCCCCTGGGACAATGATTAAATGAATGACATATGAAATGAAATGATAGTGGAGAATGTTGCTGGAATTAAATTGTGACAGGGAAAACTGGAGTACCCGGAGAAAAACCTGTCTGCGTCCGCTTTGACCAGAACAAATCTGACATGCAGTGACCGGGATTTGAACCATGGACCCAGCGGTGAGACGCCGGCACGCTGCCGCCTATGCCACGGAGGCTTCAATAGCAAGAACATAAACTAAATAATTTACTCGCAACTGAAGATGGTCGCGTGACGAACGAAACATAATTACCATTCCTTTAATTATTAGCCTACCTACGATTTTTGCAAAAGATGAAAGTAGACTTACTGTATGAGATCAACACAGGGCGAAAAATTGTTTGTCTGTCTGTGTGTCTGTGAGTCTGTGTGTCTGTGAGTGTGTGTACTCTGAATGTCTGTCCCCCTCCCCCGTATCAATTCGAACACGGTGAAACCGAATTGAACGAAATTTGGTACAGAGGTTGCACTAGCAAAGGGCACCTCAGTGTCATGTTTTATATCTCCGCCATCTTGACGGAAACGTAATGACGGCCACCCAAATGTTCAAAGCTTAAATCAAATTAAGACTAACCTAATCATCCGATCTCTACCAAATTGTGCAAAAACATATTTTCATATGGCGAGCGTCTTTTGACTAAACTACAAGGTCATTAGCCCAATAGTATGCAGATGGCGGCTATGTAGGCCAATGTGTGCAAATCGATTCCCCCTATCAATTCAAACACAATTGAACAAAATTTGGTACAGAGGTAGCACTAGCAAAGGGCACCTCAGTGTCATGTTTTATATCGCCGCCATATGCCTATTGCCGGAAACGTAATGGCAGCCACCCAAATGTTATAAGCTTAAATCAAATTACGACCAACCAAATCATCTGATCTCTACCAATTTTTGCAATATTATACCTTTTTGTATGAAGAACCTTTTGACCAAACTACAAGGTCATCAGCCCAATTATTTGCGGATGGTGGCCATTTATGTGTGCAAATCGATTCCCACTATCTATTCAAACACGGTGAAACCGAATTGAACGAAATTTAGTACAGAGGTAGCACAAGCAAATTACACCTCAGTGTCATGTTTTATATCGCTGCCATATTGACGAAAACGTAATGGTGGCCACCCAAATGTTAAAAGCCTAAATCATATTACGACCAACCTAATCATGTGATCTCTACCAAATTTTGCAACAATATACCTTTATGTATGAAGAAACTTTTGACTGAACTACCAGGTCATCAGCCCAATAATTTGCGGATGGCGGCCATGTATGTGTGCAAATCGATTTCCCCTATCTATTCAAACACGGTGAAACCGAATTGAACGAAATTTGGTACAGGGGTTGCACTAGCAAAGGGCACCTCAGTGTCATGTTTTATATCGCGCCATCTTGACGGAAACGTAATGGCGGCCACCCAAATGTTCAAAGCTTAAATCAAATTAAGACTAACCTAATCATCCGATCTCTACCAAATTTTGCTACAACATACCTTTATGTGATAAGCGTTCTTTGACCAAGCTACGAGGTCATCTGCCCAATCGTTTGCAGATGGTGGCCAAGTATGTGTTCAAATCGATTCGCCATATCAATTCAAACACGGTGAATCCGAATTGTATGAAATTTCATACAGAGTTAGCACTAGCAAAGGGCACCTCATATTCATGTTTAATATCCTTATAACACGTTGTATTTCAACAAGATACTACAACCAACATTCAATTATACTCCTTGAAAAGGACAATGAGTTATAACAATACCCAAGCATTTAGGAGAAAGTGGCTATATGTTCTTTACTGAACATCTTGTTTTTATTTTGTGTCTATTTTATTTCAGCTCTTATGTGTGTCAAATGACTGAGGAACATTTCACATTTGTGTGTAAAATTAGAGTTCTTCTGGCATAGAAATCCTTGCTGTAGTGATTACGTGAAGAGGCTGAAGATAATAGATTATAACCTCTGTAAGAACGCGAAGCTAGAATGGAATAAAGACCTCTCATTGTGCGGTAGTAAGCTGCTGTACTTGTAGCAGCCTTCCTTTGCAATTACAGGTGGGTAAAACAGTCATATCTCTGGGATATATACGACTTGTCTAACTTGGAGATTGTTACAAGCACAGACTAAGATATTTCCAGAACAATGCCGGATAATAATAAGAGAGGTTGGAAGTCCTCAAGCAATGAGAAGGATAAAACGCTTAATCTCAAGATGTTCATTAAGATTCTTTTTCTTTCCCTTTCGCTGTTCCGTGCTGTTCTTTTTAGTCCCGCACTGGAATTTATCTATCGTATGTTATTCTTGTCTTCTTCTGACTCACCTTTTATCCGCTTTTCTTTGTTGTGCAGGAAGCGCGGATTAAGTTCTCCGTCTTGGATTCTTTGTCAGTGTTGAGCCACGTACAATGTCGCAGAACAGCTGGCGGGCGGTAATTGCTGTTCGTATTTTACATTTAGTACAAAAGGACAAGAGATATATGCATTTAATAATAATAGAATAATAATAATAATAACTAGGGGACCCGGGCGAGAAATCTCGCATCTTCATAAGCCAACACTTTCCCCAATAGGTTTATAATAAGAGACTTAAGGGGAAAGGTTGTTATGTTTTTATTTGAACCAAATTATTATAGAACACTATTTACATTTCAGGCGTCCCTACAGCCAAAATGCGAACTGAACAGCAACGATGTCGCGTATTTTCCTACAGCAACAGTATTTGCAAATCGCACACTTCTTACAAAAATTGATATTTATGAAATTAGAATGCAATTCGTCACTGCTAATGTCATTTGTGTGCTGAGTCCATTGATTGATAGCTTAGCCGTAACACTCGTTGGTTATTCGATATTTATGAAATTATGCGATTTGAGTACTCATTCCTTTAAATTACTGTTTCTGAAATCCATGCAAAAATGATACAGGAAAGACCTCAGAATGTTAAAATGACATGAAACGGGCCTCACAGCGGCCAAAATGTGAAGTGGACAACAATTATGGAGCGTATCTTCCTGCAGCAACAGTATCTGAAAATCGCACACTTCGTACAGTTTTTCAAAAGTCATTTTTAAAGAAATTATAGATATTTATGAAATTAGAGTGCAATGCGTCACTGGTAATGTCTATTCTCTTTCATTTGAATGCTCATTTTTCACGATTGGTCGCTTGTGAGCGCCGCAGGAGGGATCTATACTACTGAAATAATATATATGATGATAATAACCTACATGCCTACTTTCCCATGTATGTTTGTAAAATTAGAATGGTTAAGGCTCCAGTCCTTCCCATAGCTACATATCGTTGCGAAAGCTGGACCATAAGGAAACGAGATAGGAAGTATATTGATGCGATTGAGCTCTGGTGTTGGAGAAGGATACTGCGTATTCCTTGGACAGCCACGTTGACAAAGGTATGGGTAATTCAAAAAATCAAACCAGATCTCTCTCTTGAAGCATTGATAACAAGATTACAGCTGTCATATTTTGGACACATTATGAGACGTTCTGATTTGTTGGAAAAGACAATTATGCTTGGAGAGGTGGAAGGGTCTCGGAGACGAGGGCGGCCAGCATTGGGATGGATCGACTCCATCAAATCCATCAAATATGTCAGTGAAGGATCTGAAGAATATTGTTACGGCTGTGAGTTTGTGTCATCGCTCGCCGCATGAGTCACAACTGCCCCAGGGCTGGGCTGTGCCCTGCCTCATGTATTGCGTGCGCCTTATGCAACAGGGCTACGAGGACAAAGGGATGATCCAGAATATTCGTGACTGAACCAGTGAAGGAAATGTCGAGAAGCCGTGTGCCCTGGACGATTCTAGAATTCATTGAGTCACAAGCCTGCTATATAAGCGGTTTCAACAGTGAGGGGACCGAGTTTTCTGTGGGTGTGTGTTTGTGAGCGAGTGCGACAGAAGTGTGGTGACGAAGTGCCGTGCGAGATACGAAATCCAGTGACATTGTTTCCCCAGCTTGTGGACAGCGAAACAGCGGGTAGCGGATTATCGTAAGTAACTGTGGTTGGTGTAAATGAGGAAGTGGAGCAGGTAGTTTCTGTCAAGGCCACCGTACTCATTAAGACGGTTTTACTTCTGTGATCTGTTGACAAGTGAAAGGGCCAAGAGCGCTCAAGGAAGAGACTTGAGGAAACTGGAGTAAGGTTCTAATTGTTTGCATTTGCTGATGAGTGGCTGTATCTTTCTGGCCGCAATAAAGTTAATTATTTAATTTAAAGGAACAACCTGTGTTTGTGCTCTTCAACCCACCGTAATCCAGTTAACAAAAAGTGCCACTAGGGGGGTGGCACGTAACAATATGGCTGAAGACCAAATCATATGGAGACAGTCCATCCATGCAGTTGCTATAGTCCGGCGGATCAAGGAAAATATTGTGCAAATCGAGGTAAAAGCGATTTTATTTTTTAGTTACATTAAAAGGTCCATAAGGAACGTTTTCAGCCACGAAGGCATTCTGTACACCCCCTGGTTGATTTTTACAGCCCCCCAAACATGTGATGGAGCGCATACCCTTATTTTATTGGTTAGAAATTCATAATTATTCTTTTATGGGCAAAATTAATAAAATTAGTGTCATTTCCGATGTTTTTGAGGGCAAGGAATTAATTTTTGCGGTCATTCTCCTTGTCGGGGCCAGGGGGTCAAAACTCGTAAAACTTGGTTGATGAATCATTTCCAAGGTATTTTGGGGCGTAGAATTCATTTCTGAGTTAGTTTTTGTTTTAGGGGGTAAGGGGTGGGGGCAATGAATCGTTGGGGGTGGTGCACACAATGATAGCAAACTGGTGCTTGTAACGAATCATTTCCAAGGGTTTCGGGGGTGTAGAATTCATTTTTGGGTTAGTTTTTGTTATAGGGGGTAGGGTTGGGTGCCGTCAATATTGGGGGCGGTGCTACAGGGGACGGGGGATCAAAACCTTAAAACTTGGTTGATGTATATTATTTTCAAGGCTTTGGGGCGCATTTCTGGGTTTGGTTTTGTTATAAGAGGTATGGGGTGGGACCAGTGAATCCCCCGGGGCGGAACTACGGGGGTGGTGCAGACAATGACAGCAAACATCTGCTTATAACGACTCATTACCAACGTTTTTAGGGGTGTAGAATTCATTTCCGAGGTCATTTTGTAATTAGGTGATCAAGAGCGGTGGTCTGAAGGATGCTGTTGCAAAAATATTATGCTTGACAGTAGTGTTATTCTTTGGATAATTTGTTTAATCAAAATAGCTTACAGTAAAATAAAAATTTCTGACGATAACTTCACCTTCGAAAATACTATGTAGGCTACACAAATCGAAGTTACTGGTGCCCTGAAAAGAAAAGAAGTTGATAAAAATTTCGTATTTCTTGAAAGAACAGGAGAGGGTTTCAGTAATAATTAAGAACCTTACCGATACGTCACGTCTCGATTTGCACAATTGGTTGAATATATGGCGTTAAGCCGCCGGACTGCTAGGAGTCGACGCCGACTTGATGGCACCTGATCTTCATCATCACTTTCTGAGCAAGACGCATCGGGCTGTTATTAAGGTGAATGGACCTTCTCCATGCCAGGGCACAGTGGATCAAAATCGAAATCTAGGAGGACAAAATTATTTATTTTCATAAATAAAAAATAAAAATGTATTACTTCTACAGCATTCTCATATAATTGGCGCTCACTATTCTGGGATATAAACGCATCTTAGTGTAAATCTGTCACCACTGTTCGAGCAGTCTGAATTGGAGGGTGAATGTAAGTGCCTGTGGTTTGGTTGTCTTTGTGGTTAGTGTGATGCTTTAAGACGGAACATGCAGCTGAACGTGTTTCAGTTATTAATGGGCGTAATTGTTACGTAATTTTAGCTATATTTGCATTGTATAATATTTATCTATTATTTTTAAAATTATATTTTCACTTAGATTTTTAGTATGTCGCGTCACTCTCCCTCACTTTCTACTTAATGTTAAAATGTAGATAAAGTCTTGTAGTTTACGCCTGTTATAAGATTTTTTGCATCTTTCTGCAACGTACTTAGTTATTTTACGTTTTAGAAGATGCCGCGCAACCAGTTCTCACACGATTACAAATGTTTGAAACACTGGGTCCAACGATTATGTCAAAAGTGGAACTTTGTGACTTTGTTAACAGTAAATTAGGGGTAGAGAATTGTTCTGAAGAGATAACTGAATGCTCTATCCAACTCCAAGTCATAGACAATTTCTTGCATGTGTAGACGTAGCTTAAAAAAGGTCTTAACTGATGTTTATAATGAAGTAAACAAATTATATACGTTGCTTTCACTCTAAATTCATGATTAAAACGTAAAAATAATTTTGTCCCCCTAGATTTCGATTTTGACCCACTGTGCAGGGGTGTACAGCTAGCTGCGTCGGAAGAGCCAATAACCGACAAGCTTGTACGCAACTTAAGATGACGTAATAGAAATAAACATATACTTAAGTACGCAGCAGACGTCAGTGGAAACGTAGCTGAAGCTCTTCCCCTATCCCCGAAGAAATATAAAATAAAATAAAATAGAAGAAAGAAAAACGGGGAGATCGCAGTCTTGCTTGGCTTTCGCTGGGCCCAAATTTTAAAAGGCAAACCAGAAAGCAATCCCAAAAGGAAGGGGGAAAGCTAAATAAAATTAAACTACAGATAAATCCAAAGATGAACAAATTTAAATCAGAGGCCGTGTAGGTCGTATTAACGTCACAAGTACGCTAATAAGACCGACAAACCAAAATATAGCAAAAACCAGACAAAACTCGAAGAAGGTTACTAAAATTAAAATAAGGCGTGACGCAAAAGCAGAGATACTTAGGCAAAGATAAAATGTATTTAAATAAGAACCACAATGTACAACGTTCCCAGAGATATTAAAAGCAAGAAGAGAAATGACCAACAAATTAAACACAAAATTAGTTTACCGCAAGAAAAAATACAAATTAGGAAGAAAATCGAAAATATACTAAATTAAATTATATTAAAATGAAATAAAATAAGATAAGTTAAGGTAACGTGTTCAAGGCAAGATGAAACGATGACTAAATGTAAGTATGTCGCTATTAAATAAAAAGACAAAACTCAGAAACGACTACACTCTACGAAGTCAAGATACGTTCTCCGAATTTAGACAAAGCGTGTCAAAAGGGATGAACAAAATAGGAGGGGGTACAATGGTTCAGAACGGGGTGGAGAGGGGTGAGAGGGAGGGGAGGAGTGAGGAAGAAAGACGCGGAGGCACATGCAAGAACGAGTGAGTTACGAGAAAAATAGGAAATTAGACAAAAGGAAAAATTACATTAAATTATCGGCAAAGTCAAAAATATACTTTAAAAATTGAAAGTATGCGTAGGAGGTAAGGGCACACAAAGGCGACGAAAATATGTGATGCGCAAAATATGGGCATTCACAGACACAAGAATATCACAGGTTAGGTCACCAGCAAATAGCAATGGTGAGACCTCCTTTTGTGAACACATTAAGATAAAGAACAAAGCATTACGGGAAGCAAGAAAAATAATCTCCAATCCCGTTATGTTGTTCTACGATAAGATACACTCTGGATGACAGACCCAAAGGTGCCCCCCCCCCCCTACAAGGTAGGCAAACCCACCGTCAAGCACACCAGAGTAAAGCGAAGACAGCCCAGCCCACGTACATAACTTTCAACCCTTAAAGTACAAAAACTACGTTATCAAAATAAATGAAAATAACACTACCATACAAAACAAAACTCACCAGCAATTACACGCACACAAAGGGCGGAGGGAAAATATCGGGAGGGGGCAAGTACACGCGACCAAAAGAAAATAACACAGAAAAAGAGTTTTAAATTACCGAAATATGAAACAGAACTACAGTAAAGCAATTACTGATTACGACATACAGACACCTCGCCATGGTTTCACCTTGAACGCGGGCACTTTCCCTAGAATATGGGAATACGTCTAGCCTACTTGGCTGCAAGAAAGAAATGCCTCGAAACAAAGCAAATGACGACGCAAAACAAAGGTAACTGCGTGCTAAAATTTGATTGGTCACGACCCCTTCCAAAATATAAATCACTGGCCAATAAGGGGACAAGATGCAGATATGTCCATATATGGTATTAAGACATCAGAGGGCTATTAATAGCTTCACAGACCAAGGTTTCACAAAGGCGTGCATTGATCACATCAGATAAAAATGGTACAAAGGAGTAACTTATATATCACATAAAAATGGCTCAAGCTTCAGCAGTTGACTCAGAAAGCACTGCACGGCTGTCATTCGTATTATCTCAGTCAGGAATATGCCGACATACAGCTGGCTGACCCGAGCGGATCCACAGTATTTCCTGAGACTGAGGGGTTCATGGTGAAGTGGTGGTAACAAACAACTATCTAAAATACAGGGTGATTCTTTTTCTGGAGCGACCGGCTGCTGGGCGCGCCCACCTTCCGCCAGCCAACCGAGCTCGCACCGTGAATTATGCGCAGGTGGAAACCGTAACAAAGTACATTAATTAATGGTAAATTCACCAGAAAATCATGATTAAAGTACTTACCTTTTCACTGAAGATGCTGAGAGTGATCCCCTTCAGCTGACAGACAGGCGTTGTATTGTGTAGATACAATTCCCTTCTGTTGTGAGGGATATCTGCTGCCGTATATTGTTCTCCAGCTCCACTAGAGTGCGGGTAATTGATCTGTACACTTTGAATGTTAAATTAACCTACAATTAAACAACAAATGGGCTTAGGTCCGTGCTTCGATTAATTACAGTAAACACGCAGAGGAGGAAAGGGGGGGGGGGTGCAGGAGTAGTGACATAATGTAACGATGTCTGTCTCTCAGTTGAAGGAGAACATTTTTAGTATCTTCTGTGAAAAGATAAGTTCTAACCTTTAACTGGTGACGTGAGGTCATCCAGATTCCCAAGAAATAAAGAAACGTCTGTGCTTCTTTAATTAAATCTTGCAGCTGTTGTTTATGTTACCTTCTTTTCTGTGTGCTGACATTACACACCCTCGTCGATGACTTAATGGACTTTAATGACCCTGGTTAGCTCGCCTCCGACTCGCACAACCCCGCAGCCCGAGCTCGGTTGGCTGGCGGTCCCGCTCCAGCAAAAGAATCTCACTGTACATCATTAAGGTAGACATATCAGATTACAAACGTAGCAGATGCCATCGCGAATCGGAGACCATCCAGCATATTACACAGGCTGTCCAACAATTCCATCTACGTATTACTTGAAGAGGAATGACCAAGTGGCCAAATAGCTGAAGTAATAATTAGTTGAAACCCGTCAAAACATGACGGTCAATGAAAAAATATTTACTGAAGAACTTTCTTATATAAGTTACATTCTTTGAACGATTACTTTTTGACACTATTGCAACTCTTAAGTCAAAGATTCCACTCTCGACATTGCAACATACTGCTGGTCATGACTGAAAACTTGATGAGGTAAATAGCAACCTACAGTATACGTTCGAGAGTTTCCCCTTGAGCTTTACTGTTGGTGATAAACTATGCCAAGCGAATTGAAAATTGTTGCCCCTTAAAAGAAAATGTACTCCAAGTGTTTTATCTGAAGGTGTTAAATCAAGTCGTAGGATTAGAGCTCTCTGCCTAATATTAATAATTAATTTCTTACATATTTCTTACAATTAATAAGGTTCCATATAGGAGCCCTTGGGAAACGTTCAGATTTCTAAGTAGCATATTATGGCTCAAACGTTTGGAGTAATTCCAAGGAATTCATCTTCAGTATTTAATCTGTTAACGCTGATGTATGTGTTTGAACTACTGGATATAAGTTCAATGACTTATGCCATTACATTGTTCTTTTTTTTTTTTTGGTGTGTAATAATGAAAACTTTCGAGAAATGTATTTTAATCTTTGCAGAAATGAAAGTTTCGCGGTAAATTTCAGTCACGATATCATCATGAGTTGAAAGTCTATCTGGTAATTCAACAACATTTGATTCCTCACAATACACGAAGGAGTAGTCGTTTTTAACATGTAGCAAAAAAGTAATAATGTTCTGCCTTTCTACCAATATATTCCTACTGCTGTTCTGGAGAACGATAACCACAACCTACTCTGGGACAGGTCAGTGATCACAGATAGACCTATATCAGCAAACAGGCCAGACATTATTCATATTCATAAAGAGCAGAAGAGAACTCTTCTATTAGACTCGTATAATATCCAACACATTTATCCTGAGAAAGTGGCCAAATAATGTGCATGCCTCTGGCTGAAGAGATCCAACAGATGTTGGGACAGGAATAGGGGAAGTCCGTGTAATTTGGACCGGCGTGAAATTTGGACTGGTGTTACTTTTGGTATTTGCAAGTTTGGCCATCGCCTTTCTCAGGCAAGGTCAGCAAGGCAGTTGAGGGTTCATTTCGCCTTGCGAGTTGTTCTAATCTTGGACTCAAGGTTGAGGGGGAATTAGTAAAATAAGTTTGTCACCACATTCCTTGTAAGATTATATGACCATGAGGAAGAGTGTGTGCCGCTTTCACAAGTACTGCTGAAACATCGTGGTAAGTTCTAATATACCTTCCTGCATCAAATTTTAAATAATTTTCATATTATTTGAATTATTATTAAATACAGGGTGTAACAAAAAGGTACGGCACAAATTGCAAGACACATTCCTCACACGTAGACGAAGAAATTTTGTTATACTGTATGAACATGTGTCCATGTTATGCCTCATTGTCTCCAACTCATTAATCATAGGAAGCACACAAGACAATCAGAATGACGACACTGTGTTGTATGTTAACAAGAGTGCCTTGCAAATGATGACAATGTCTACTATGTCGTCAAAGGCGCCTTGCAGATGACGACAATCTGTTGTATATTGTCAAGAGCGCCTTGCAGATGACGACAATGTGTTGTATGTTGACAAGAGCGCCTTGAAGATGACGACAATTTGTACTATGTTAACAAGAGCGCCTTACAGATGACGACAATCTGTTGTATATTAACAGGAGCGCCTTGCAGATGACGACAATGTGTACTATGATGACAGGAGCGCCTTGCAGATGACGTCAATGAATGGCAGGAATCTTATCGCTGTCCACAGCTGTAAATCTTCCATGACACCCGCTAACGAGTGCACAATATATGCGGAGCGCACTGATTTATAGGCCAGCTTTTGTATGCAAGGCTATAGCGGGATCTTCCGAACAAAAAGGCTGCATTAACTTCTTTTGTTTAGAGTGCGCGCACCGATTAGCGGGCAAGGCAACATATGTTCCATGCGCTCTTAATTAGTCCCCAAGATAATGATTATCAAATTCAAACCTCAGAGTACGCCAAAAAATAGCCGGACTGGAAACGTCCTTTTAATTTACTTGCGTAAATACAACGAAGCGAGCAAATGTGGTTAGTCTTGCGAGGTGACGCACTAGAATATCCTTACACCGAGTTAAAATATGCCATACCCTAAATTTCTTTTTTCCAAATCAGTTAGTCCCTTGAATTGGCTAATGAAAGGTCGAATGATATCTTACTGACAAAAGTGGGCTGATCAATATTGAATATAGATGAGAACGGCGTTCGCGGAATACCTAGCGAAATTCTCTTTCGTAAATCAACCGACGGTAGTGCCTTGGCCACAAGAAATGATACGATGAAATCATGACAATTGCAGTGTAACAGGTATCGTAGACATTCTTCAGTGGTACTTCTTACCCACCATTGAAAACCGTCCTCGCTAATCCCAGAAAGACCACAGCCTAGAAGCATAGTAACCATAAACTGTCCTCGCTGATCCCAGATAGACCATAACCTAGAAGAATAGTAACCTTAAACTGTCCTCGCTAATCCCAGATAGACCATAACCAAGAAGCATAGTAATCTTAAACTGTCCTCACTAATTCCAGGTAGACCATAAACTAGAAGCATAGTAACCTTACACTATCCCCACTATTTCCAGACAGGCCAGAGTCTAGAAGCATAGTAACCTTACACTATCCCCACTATTTCCAGACAGGCCAGAGTCTAGAAGCATAGTAATCTTAAACTGTCCGCGCTAATCCCAGATAGACCACAGTCTAGAAGCATAGTAATCTTAAACTATCCTCGCTAGTCCCAGATAGACCACAGTCTAGAAGCATAGTAACCTTAAACTAGCCTCGCTAATCCCAGATAGACCACAGTCTAGAAGCATAGTAACCTTAAACTATCCTCGCTAGTCCCAGATAGACCACAGTCTAGAAGCATAGTAATCTTAAACTATCCTCGCTAATCCCAGATAGACCACAGTCTAGAAGCATAGTAACCTTAAACTAGCCTCGCTAATCCCAGATAGACCACAGTCTAGAAGCATAGTAACCTTACTATCCTCGCTAATCCCAGATAGACCACAGTCTAGAAGCATAGTAACCTTAAACTATCCTCGCTAGTCCCAGATAGACCACAGTCTAGAAGCATAGTAACCTTAAACTATCCTCGCTAGTCCCAGATAGACCACAGTCTAGAAGCATAGTAATCTTAAACTATCCTCGCTAATCCCAGACAGACCACAGTCTAGAAGCATAGTAACCTTAAACTATCCTCGCTAGTCCCAGATAGACCACAGTCTAGAAGCATAGTAACCTTAAACTAGCCTCGCTAATCCCAGATAGACCACCGTCTAGAAGCATAGTAACCATAAACTATCCTCGCTAATCCCAGATAGACCACAGTCTAGAAGCATAGTAACCTTAAACTATCCTCACTAGTCCCAGATAGACCACAGTCTAGAAGCATAGTAATCTTAAACTATCCTTGCTAATCCCAGACAGACCACAGTCTAGAAGCATAGTAACCTTAAACTAGCCTCGCTAATCCCAGATAGACCACAGTCTAGAAGCATAGTAACCTTAAACTATCCTCGCTAATCCCAGATAGACCACAGTCTAGAAGCATAGTAATCTTAAACTATCCTCGCTAATCCAAGATAGACCACAGTTTAGAAGCATAGTAATCTTAAACTGTCCGCGCTAATCCCAGATAGACCACAGTCTAGAAGCATAGTAATCTTAAACTATCCTCGCTAATCCCAGACAGACCACAGTCTAGAAGCATAGTAACCTTAAACTAGCCTCGCTCATCCCAGATAGACCACAGTCTAGAAGCATAGTAACCTTAAACTATCCTCGCTAATCCCAGATAGACCACAGTCTAGAAGCATAGTAATCTTAAACTATCCTCGCTAATCCAAGATAGACCACAGTTTAGAAGCATAGTAATCTTAAACTGTCCGCGCTAATCCCAGATAGACCACAGTCTAGAAGCATAGTAACCTTAAACTATCCTCGCTAATCCCAGACATACCACAGTCTAGAAGCATAGTAACCTTAAACTATCCTCGCTAATCCCAGATAGACCACAGTCTAGAAGCACAGTAATCTTAAACTGTCCGCGCTAATCCCAGATAGACCACAGTCTAGAAGCATAGTAACCTTAAACTAGCCTCGCTAATCCCAGATTGACCACAGTCTAGAAGCATAGTAACCTTAAACTATCCTCGCTAATCCCAGATAGACCACAGTCTAGAAGCATAGTAACCTTAAACTATCCTCACTAGTCCCAGATAGACCACAGTCCAGAAGCATAGTAATCTTAAACTATCCTCGCTAATCCCAGACAGACCACAGTCTAGAAGCATAGTAACCTTAAACTAGCCTCGCTAATCCCAGATAGACCACAGCCTAGAAGCATAGTAATCATAAACTGTTCATGCTAATCCCAGATATACCACAACCTAGAAGCATAGTAATCTTAAACTTTTCACGCTAATCCCAGATAGACCGCAGTCTCGAAGGATAGTAATCTTAAACTATCCTCGCTTATCTCAGATAGATCACAGCCTAGAAGCATAGTTATCTTAAACTGTTCACGCTAATCCCAAATAGACCACAGCCTAGAAGCATAGTAATCTTAAACTGTTCACGCTAATCCCAGATATACCACAACCTAGAAGCATAGTAATCTTGAACTGTCCTGCTAATCCCAGATAGACCACAACCTAGAAGCATAGTAATCTTAAACTATCCTCGCTAATTCCAGATAGACCGCAACCTAGAAGCATAGTAATCTTAAACTGTTCACGCTAATCCCAGTTAGATCACAGCCTAGAAGCATAGTTATCTTAAACTGTTCACGCTAATCCCATATAGACCGCAGTCTCGAAGGATAGTAATCTTAAACTATCCTCGCTTATCTCAGATATATCACAGCCTAGAAGCATAGTTATCTTAAACTATTCACGCTAATCCCTGATAGACCACAGCCTAGAAGCATAGTTATCTTAAACTATTCACGCTAATCCCAGATAGACCACAGCCTAGAAGTATAGTAATCTGAAACTGTTCACGCTATTTCCTGATAGACCGCAGTCTCGAAGCATAGTTATCTTAAACTGTTCACGCTAATTCCTGATAGACCACAGCCTAGAGACACATCCATGAAGATTTCAAGTAATTACTCACAAGACGTGCTTGTTCATATCTTTATGTTTGACGATGTCGATATGTAATATTATATGTCAGAAAACTGTATCATAATGGGGGTCATTATAACACCAACCAATCAGAGCTAAATATTGTCATTCTTTAACCAGTTAGGTAAAGATAGCGTCTGACATGTACTGAAAATCCAACATGTCGGACATGATTTACATGATTTGAAAGTTGACAATGTAGCCTATATTGGATCAACCAATGTAACATTGCAAAAGAAATAGCACAGCACCTTAATATTCGCAACTCCAATTTCTACACATTCGTAACATTTCGCCGACAATTTTAGTGAATGCAGTAATTGACATAAACACACCATAACGTCATGGAGGAAGCAGGCGTATAGCATTAGTTCCACGGAAATTATAAACCAGCTCCCTGTTCAGTAAATGGATTTCTTATGCGAAACTTTTCCGCCAGATACCGTTACTGTTCTATTTGGGACTCAATTGATGTGCCTTCCGTTGACATTCTATACGCATCGAATTTGAAGAATAACTAGTTGATAATACGATACATTTTAATTTTAAAGCGTTTGTAACAGCCTATTTTGTGTTATTTGACCAAAATAACAAAATGATCCAACATAGTACCAGTGCGCTATCTGTTGGTGCTACTTCAGGATAAACAATGTTTCAAAGCTTTGGGATTCGTTATTGGGTAGAGATCAAATGCTGAGCCCACACAGTTCCCAAGAGGAAGAATTCAACCGACAGAATCTCGACATATATTTATGAATATTTATGTTAGAACATATAATAAAGTTATAATTATCGTCGAACATAAACAGTCGTATTCAACTCGCCTATAATGGTAATTAAGACACTCGTATGGACATTATAAAACTCGCTTCGCTCGTTCTATAAACATACTCGTGTCTATAGGCTCGTTGCATAATGTACTATTACAATACATACCTAAAGAATATGAGCCATAATTAAAACTCTTGTTAAAGCACTGCTGATGGGGCAATATTATTTGTTTTGCTCCATGGAACTTGCACTCACTTACCATATGTATACTCTTTGGGAGTGCAGGAAGCCATTTGCACCGCACCCTCCACGCACAATGGGAGAGATACGGAGTCTTTTCAAGCCCCGACTATAAAGGCATTTGATGACGTCACGTGCGCCATGAGATAGGGGCGAGGAAGAGGGGAAAATCTTTGTCGCCTGGGAAATGGTTTTCCCGGATCACGAGGTGTAAACGAGCTTACGCAGCGTGTTCTCTGATTCTGCCTTCTAAATTCATTTGCCGCCATCATTTTTTAAAACATTGAAGTGTAATATCGATCTTCTATTCTCCTTTCAGTATTTCGCTGATGTTAGGGTCATAGGTTATGGTAGCCGAGCTTGATAAGTCGTACAAGTGGAGCTTCCAATCATCCAGTAGGCCTAAGTGATTCTCACTTCCACCCCTGGCAAATGCTGAGATGGTCCCTAGCTTAAAGCCACGGCCGCCTCCTTCCGAATACTATCCCAAATACACATTAGTAGAGCTATCGCAGGTCATCTCACAAATTGAGGTAATACATCAATTGAAATAAATTAGTGGATTAAATTTTGTGTAAGCATTTAGCGATTTACCGCACCAAGTTTTACTGCGCTCGGATGGTTAAAATGCGGGAAACGCCCATTCAAATATTTAAATTTCGCGTCGCCACCATGTTGGATTTGTACACACCAGATTATTGAAATACCCATAGGTGAACTTATATTTATAACCTTTATCCACATACAAAATTACAGTTGGATTGCTATCATAGATTAGTAGATATTGAGAACCGTCTAAATATTCCGGATGGTCGCCATGCTGGATTCTTATTTATGTAGACCATAGAGTTATGTACTATTAGATGACAATTATTGCGTAGGTTCATTATTCAAACGTTGACTTCAATCGCACGATTATCACACAAGAAATAGAAACCTAATTTTAAAATTTCGCACAGCCTTCATCTAGATTAGGCTATGTAAAAAAAATGAACAAAACTAGATGTCAGTGCATTACAATGAGTATCAACATTTGCTGTACCAAGTTTCGCTGCGCTCAGATGGTTAAATCACGGCAAAAGTCTATTTCAATGTTTCAACTTCGCTTAGCCGCCAGGTTCGTTTTGTACTTAACAGGTTTCTGAAAGTCACATTGGTGAAAATTTAGACTTTCACGACCGGCGTTGAAATAGGAATCTCTGTTTCGCGGGCTTATAGGCCGAGTTCCAAGGACATTAAGGCACGAGTATGTTTATAAAACAGGCAAAGCGAGTTTTATAATTATAGGGACGAGTTGCATACGACTGTTTATGTTCGACGACATTTTGTCCTTGGAACACGGCCTATAAGCCCGCGAAACAGAGATTCCTATCACATAGGTGAACTGCTCTTTATCACCATACAAAATTTCAGGGTGATATCAGTAGTAGTTTCGGAGATATAGATTGCCGGTGAAATATTTCGCACAGCCGCCATGTTGGATTGGTGAGACGTAATAAAATTTAAAGGACAAGTTCGGGGTAGGACAAAATAAATTGCTCCAGCCGTTTAGATTTTATTAAGGGACACACACACACACACACACGGACAAAAAGGTGATCTCATAAGCCACCAATTTTCATAATTCAAAATAGGCTAAAGGTAATGAGTATTGCAGTAATGATTGATTGTAACCAGAACATCACCAAATAATTGCCAGACTCGTAATTAAAATCCCTAATATTAATTAATTGTGGAAATAAAATGTTATACTAAGGATGTCTTTATATTGCACGGAGCCGATGATCAATGTGTCCCTACGGTATATCGACCCTCACACGTTCCAGCGAGCTCGCCGTGTATAATGCCGGGACACATCTGCTTCATTGAGATAGGAAACTGAAATATGGGGCTGACTCGTGTCTTATAACCGTGGCACGCGCAAGAGCGTGAAATTGATATCGCCCCTCATTGAGGACATTAACATGGACTGGAGCAGCAGGGGTTGATACAAGTCTTGACTCGCCTTTCATTATTCTTGATCGGATGTAAGGAGCAGGTGGTATTGATCATTGTTGGCAGGCCTGGTTCTTGCAAATTCTACTACGTAAGCAGAACACCTGTGAAGTGGAGTGCCAAAACCGTGAATGATCTCACATACCATGCCAGTAATAGCAAATGGAAGCATATGCAGGGTTATTCAAAAAGAAGGAACAGATTTCAAACCTTTATTTCGTCCAAACTACAAAAGGTAGAACCATAATTCCAACGTTCCTGGACAAACAAAAATGTAAAATGTGAACGATTTTTTTTCTCCCATGAATCCACTTTACATCTTTCCGGTACAGTTAATCGCCATGACGTTAGAATTTGGGCTAGTAAAAATCCCATGGCAGATGAACAAGATTCACCGAAGATTAACGTCTTCTGTGCCATATCTGTAAATGAAGTTTATGGACATTTCTTCTTCATGGAGAAAACTGTGACATGACTAACCTATCTAGACATGCTTGAAAACTGGTTATTCCCCGACTGACGTTACCTGAATGACACCATTCCAGGACGTTAGATTGGAAGAGGAGGAGCCGAAGATCAAATTCATCACCGGTGGCCTTCCATGTCTCCAGACCTCACTCCATGTGATATTTATCTGTGGGGTTACGTAAAGACCATGATTTTATCCCCCATATGCCTGAAACTGTTACAAGTCTGCAACATCGCATTGTTGGATCTGTGAATGCGATAACTAGAGACCAGCTGATTCGTGTGTGCCAAGAAATGAGCCATCGTTCTGATATTTATCGTGTAACACATGGTGCTCATATTGAATGCATAAAAAGGGAAAATTGAACTTTTGTCTGTCCAGGAACGTTGGAATTATGTTTCTATCTTTTGTAGTTTTGAATAAATAAATGTTTGAAACCTGTTCCTTCTTTTTGAATAACCCTGTACAGGGTCTGTCCTGAAAGTAGTCGGACTGAGTCAATTAAAAAAAATATATATTGGCAGAAATGAAACATACGCTCAATATTCTTCAAAGTAGGACCCTTCTGCATCCACACACCGCTGTTAGCGGGGTTTCATACCCTCGTACGCTTTCTGGATGGCGGCAAACGGAAGTGAAATATATGTACAACCTCTTCAGTGACTGTAAAACCTCCTCCGCCAGATGGCGTGCTGCAAAATCATTGGGAGTTGGTGCCAGTTCAGTCACTGATGTTGAGATGCCTGTCTCTGCATCACAATTAAATGAACATTACTCAAATGTTGCCTCAATTGGTGATGTATTAAGAGTATCAGAGACCGTCACGAAATACACATCCATCCCTCCCCCTGCCCATGAATTTTTTTTCTTTATGTATGTTTACCCACACCAGATTGTGAAAGCAATCAAATCAATTCGTACAAAAGCAAGAGGCCCTGATAGCATCCCAATTTCTCTTATTTCTAACTGTCTTGAAGTATTTCTACCCCCAATTATCCATCTATTTAATTTCTCTCTACAAAGTGGAGTATACCCGTCTCTTTGGAAGTGTGCTAACATACGTCCAGTGCCAAAAAAAATAAAAACCCCACTAGCTGTAGTGACTTTAGACCAATAAATATCCGTTGTGCCCTTAGTAAAGCGCTTAAGAAAATAGTTCATGAACAAGTATGTGAATACCTAACTAAATTTAATATCTTCAATCCTTACCAATCTGGGTTTAAAAAGGGTCATAGTACTGTCCCCGTAAATCCGGATAGTAGGCTGTCAGATATCCGCCCCCCTCAATCGGATTGCCAAAAATCAAACGCACCGGCACAGCTACATCAATGAAAATGGCACTGACAGATACTACCGAGATTAGAGCACAGCAGTTAACGAGAAAATTATTGTGGAACACACCAAAATATACGGGGGTTCATACTTACCTTTACTTACCTCTTCAAATTAATCTCGGGAATGGGTTGCCAACTGGATCACTTAAAGTATGCCCACACAATAACCTCCACCATGATATTTAAAATGAACCAAAACGAAGACAAGAAACTTTAAACTGTACAATAATTTATTTCACATAAAGGGAATGACTTTAACAAAAACTCAACAAAATACACGTGGCAATCAGAAGCCATTGTCAATATAATCTAGTCCTCCTGTAGGACTGGTAGACGTTACATACAAAATTTTATCTTTCACTTGCTTATAAAGAACGTAATAATAGTAATACACTTGGAATGGATGAGGGAATTGGGACAAGACACGTAGCAATTGTTTTCCTCTTTCATAAACATCACACTTTATTTATAACTGCAAGTCTGTTATGTAATTGACCTTGGCCTCTAACATACAGTTGTCAGGCCAGCTGCGATCCACCCTTCAACAAGTCGGATGCCCACGTCGTCAAACGGGCCCACCTGTGCGGTCAGTGCTAGCATATGCTCGTAACCTCAGAGCTTAGCTCCTTTTCAAACGCTTTAAATGTCCTCAACTCAACTCAAATGTTATCACGCAAATCTTTTAAATGCTTCATTCACATGTTACTGGATTACTCTAATAATCCCAAAACTTGTTTAATTACATAATCCACTTGTATAATTAGCGTTCTTTAGAGTATATTAACAAAACTCTTAATGTTTATAACAAATGCTCATTAATTGTTTATAACAATTACAAATTGTTTATAATATTGTCAAATGACAATTGAAAAATCTATACACGCCTCTCTTAATTCCTTTCATTACAAATTATTATTAAAGATAATTACACAATTTATTTACAATATTTATATTTATTTATTTTAGAAATACATTAAACCACACGTTTATCCGGTTGATAATTACTCAAATCAGGTTAACATAATCGACCAATGAAGGTTAGTTATATTTAAGTGTTATAAATCCGGGTTTAATAAGTTTTAATAATTATTATTATTATTAGTGACGGTAACCTCCATTCAAAATCGTTATCTCAAATTATTTAACACTCTTGTTAATTTTAACAGTAATTTCACATGATTAATTTTCAAAGGACCTGGACAATAAACTCAGCGGAAAAATACTTCGCTTCAAATGCACAAATTGCATAAAATAGGCCCAGAATTCATCATATATTTCAATATATATGGCATAAAAATCTTCCATAATCCATACACAAAACCTCCACGTATAATCTCATCAACATCATTAATATTACTGTGGGAACCTCCTTCAATTATTCAAGGGCATTATTCATCAGCGACTTTTACATGTCCACTGAACTAACGATTATACATCCATAGTTCCACTTTAAAAATTCTTATATTCATTAATTGTTTCAAAACTGTTATTTTATTTAACCTTCGTAGGTTTCATTCATGAATCGATATGACGTAAAAATTTGCCAATCACAAATATAAATTTAATAGCAAATACGATTATACACGCCTTTCTGGTCTATCAAAATTGAGATTAATATCTCCTAAGTATCGTAGTATAAAAATACTATCTTCAAACAAAGTTCATCTAAACTGCAAAATAGTCGAATAGAATACAATTAGACTGTGGAATGCAAACATTATTGTTCCAATCTAGTATTGAGAAAAATTCCTATCAAATGTTCATTACTATAGTGTATTCAATAAATCGTAATCAATGTTCATATTTCATAAAATTGTCTATAATGCAATGGTAATGACGATAACTGACGATAAATGTCTATGTTGCAATCATGTTCATATAACGACTAGTATTTCCAAGATCGTCGATACAGAAATAGATTTTAACGCTCTAAAATCTTTTAATTATTCTTCTTTCTTGAGGATGACAGAAAATTGGTCAAAGTAATTTACTGAAAAGAATTACTTTAATAAAATGACACGCTGTCTGAATTCAAATCTGCCATAGAAAATCATTAATTGTACAGCCAAATCGTGACTAGAAAAATATGCAAATTACTGAAAGAATATAGAATATTATCAGTCTCAACTGATCCAAAATATTTAACTATGCCAATGACATAACAATGTCTTAATAAATCGTAGAAAAAGGCGTAAATCAACGAAGTGTACTGAGTACATAAATATGAAGCAAGAAAATGGGGCAAAATATATATAGGACAAAAATATGGGAAAAATGGTTGCTCAGACATCGCTAAATGGCTCAAATAAAACAAGAAACGTTCACGACTACCTTATCTGTTGATTGAAGTTCCAGAGGAAAATCTTCCAAAGAAGACTGGTGATGGTTCCATTTCACCAAAAAGATGTGCTCGGTCCTCGAACCTGGAATCAGCGCCCTCGGAGAATCGAACTGCTTCCTCCTCCGGAAATTGCACTGCTCCGTGTATACGATAGACATCCTTCTGGCAAAACTCTTCTGTGTGAGCCGGGTCCACCCTGGCCTCTCTTGATAGTTCCCTGAAGTTCTGGTAGTAATTCGCCATGAAGTTTATTGCAGTTATTTCCGCAGAAATATTCATATTTGTGGAGTATGAATATGTTTCCACTGCCATTTGAAATAATTCAGCGTTGGACTACGATGCATGAGTGTAGTTGGATGTTCACTACATGCTCGCTTTTGTAGAAAGACGATTAGCGAAGTTCCATGCTGTTAATTCACTCCATCGATATATGTCCCAATTGCATTAAAGTCTTTAGTCTTCCATCTCCACTTCCGTTATAATAGTTGAAAGAATTGCCATATTATATTGTTCCATGTTAGAATGCAGCGTTATATTATCAAAAGCAATATGTAGTAGCACGGTTGCAATAACAGTGTCAGCCGTAGCGTATAATGTGATATATTTTAAAAGTGCTTCTCAGGTGGCGAGAAAATCACTTTTGTCTGCCGTCTTAAAATGCCAATATCTTTCGAATTATAATCTTGAAAATGTTCAACCTTTCTACACACTTTAATATAGTACTGCACAATCGAATTAGCTTAAAGGCATTAGTCAACTCTTGATATGTTAACTTGTAGACTTGAAAATGAGTGCGTTTAAACTTCCCCTAGTTTCAAACACCGTAAAATGGAACTGCGGCACGCTCGAAGCTCGTTCGATGCGGTTGGCTTTACCACACGCTAAAGACGACTTGTTTCACTTTATCCCTCGAAAACGACTATAACATCAGCAATATATATGCGGTATCAGACATATGAGATATGAGAGCTCCTCTCTGCTGTGCAAGACCTTTTATCAACTTCTTAAGGGGCGTATCCATCCCTTCCATAGCTCGTTTCTCCGTCATAGCTAAAAGTTCTAACTTTGGCAATACTTGACGGATTTTCAAATTTCAAAAACTCAAAAATAATTTCTTCGAAATTCCAAATCAATGCCATAACTGAAAATAGATTTCCGCAATTCTGCATGCCAAAAGTAATTAAAATATAGTAGTTTCAGTAATCTCCGTCTCCCTCCTAACTATCGTTCATTGGTTTGAGCCTTTCCTCCAATCGCGTAACTTCTTCCTCAGCACAATTCCATGTTTCCCTGCGACTGCGTCGTAAATCTCAGATCTTTCTCGAACAAAATCATGACGTCACCAAGAAGCTCAGTTCAATCAGCCTACTTGCGTGAAGTCTGCGTCATCCGTGCCTACGTCATAGATATCCACGTCACAACTATGATAGCCATAACTTTCTTCACATTTTCCAATACAGCCACCGTGGTCTCAACATAATTCAAATTACGGGGGCATTCTCCCTTCACCACGTTTTAAAAACAGTTGCAAATTTTTTTTAAACTCTGTGTTATAAATATCTCAATTCACTTGAACACGAAATTGAATTATTATTGGCTTACTCTTGTATGATATTTCCTCTATGTTCCTTAATCATAAGTCTCTTCTACTCTGGGTTTGTGTGTGGCTAATGTATTCTCTCCTCTACTTTCTCTTCTGTCCAGTATTCCTATTTTCCAAGTTCTGCTGACTTGTAGAAGGACCAGGATCGATCACTACATCCTGTCTTTTCTTTTGGTTTTCAGCTTCCTTCTCCCTTAATTCCTTAAGATACTGCTGACTTTCTTTCTCTCTTTCCTGATATTTGTCGGGTGTCATAACCTGACCTTGAGAATTCTGATTTTGATTCTGGTAATTTATATTGTAATTCCTATTGTAGCCCTGGTTATTGTAGTATCTACCTCTTCCGTTGTTGTAGTTTCCTCTATTATTATTCCAGCCTCTTCTTTGCTGATATGGACGGTAACCTTGCGATCTGTGGTTTCGAAAGTGATGGTTCCTGTGAGGACCTACATTTTCTGTTTTTTCTTCATCAGGCTTGTCAGTTTGCTGAACTTGATCCATATAGACAGTATTGATGTCTTTGAATTCGTGCCTCTGACCTTTTTGTACCACATTTGGCATTGGACTCGTGTAGTCAAGCCTTCTTAATAATTCGTCCATACTGGTCAAATCCCTGATGTTTGACGATATGATGAGTCTTCTCACCTCCACAGGCAGCATACGAGAAATCGCATCTAACAACTGCTCTGTTGACAATGGGGGTTGCAAAAATCTCAAGCGTGATAACTGGCTCGTGAAGAAATCAGCGTACCGTGTTGGAAGAGTACCTGAATACTTCCTTGAGTATACCTCAGCTCTTAGTGAATTCTGCGCTTCGATGGACCAGAATCGTTTTATCAGTGCCTCTGCAAATTCGTCAAAATTACTGAACGTATAGCGAAATGCTCTGAACCATTCAAGGGGTCCTCCAGCTAGAAATCTCTCCACTATCCTCATCTCTCTTTCTCTGGGAATGTGAGCTTCAATGAAATAGTCTTTCAGGTTCCGGATATATTCTATTGGTGTTAGACTATCAGTATTGCTAAATTTTTGAGGTTTGTCCTCGAAGTTCCGGATGACTGTCACATTTCTCGGATATGAATCCATGTAATTCTTCCCACTATCACGATATCTCCATTCAGGTTCAATATTCCTATCCTCTTCTTCTTCCCGGAATCTGGATATACGTTCCTCAGGACTAATATCTCTTTCTTCTGTAGCGAGGTTACATCGTCTGACGTAATTCCTATCATCGTCACCAGTCAAAACTTCTGGATCCTTATCCGTGATTTCCGTGATGACTTTCCTGATCAACTCTTCTTTATAGGTTTCCATCATGCTGGCTTCTCCTAGTTTCAAATTCTGAAGTTTGCTCGTGGTTTCATTAACATCAGAGACAATCTTATGCATTTGTTCCTCTAACGCGGTTTTTAATGCTTGCACGTCCTGACCTATTTGCGTTCTATCCTCTACCTGTTTTTCGGAAAGCGAATCCATCCTTATACTCAAATCTTTCCTAATTTGCACTACCTCATTATTGATGTCTACTTGTGTACTGGCAAGTTTTCTTTCAATTCGTTCCTGAATCTGAGTTACTTGTTCCCCACTTGACCTATTCCATTCATCTTTCCACACCGTTACATTTGCAGTTAACATTTCCGCAATATCTACTTCGATATCTTCTTTAAGTAAACGATTATGATCTAATACTTGGGTTCTCATGACCTCTACATCATACTTTAAACCTGCTAAAGAAGCTGTTGTCCTAACAGACTCGTCAACTAACCTAGTTGTTAATGCACTAATGTTACGAGTACAAAGTGTTTTTGAAGTTTCAATTACTTCTCTAACTTTATTAACATCAGTTTGAACTTTAGCAATATCTACAAAAACAGTGTTAACTTCTACTTGTATCTTAGTTATATCGCTTTGCATCTCATTTACATCGGAATGAATGTTATTAATGTCTACTTGAACATTTGACACATCGGTTCGAACATTATGAATCTCTCTTTGAACCTCTTCAACTTTATCATGTACAGTAGCAACCTCGTTCCTAACAACAATTACTTCAGCTCTAGCACATGAAATATCACCCCGGACATTAGCAACATCAAGATTCAACATAGTAAGATCTTTCTGTACCTTAGAAACATCAGTCTTAACATCAGAAACATCTTTATGTACATTGGATAAATCTTTATGGACATTGGACACGTCTGTGCGCATGTCAGTTACAGCATTCTCGATTCCCTGGGTACTGATCTGTAAACGCGACATATCATTTTCTAAGTTTGCAGAACTGGTCTGAATAACTTTCAAATTTTCATCCATCCTAGTAGACAAATTACTAGCATTCTCCTTCATCATCTCCTGCATTCGACTAGTATTCCTAGCTTCCATCTCCTTCATGCCTTCATTCAGCCTAATAGACAAATTGTTGGACATCTCCTCCAACATTTTCCTCATACTCTCATCTGCCATTTCAATATTATTCAAAAATAAACTGCTTTAGGGACATACATCAAACAGAGCAAAATAACAACATCTGAGCAACATCTTTCACCATATATAAATTTGAGCAATTTTCTGTCTTAAATCTAACTTATAATTACCTTATAATTAACCTTCGTAGACATCTTATGTTGAAATAAACTCAAGCACATGTTCAAATTTCTTTGGTTCATTTTAAAATATCCTAACACAAATAATTTACATTTACAATCCAAATAGTTTAAATTTATCTTTAATATGACGAAACATGTCATAAGCCGGTCAAATAAAATAAGATTCCAGATCATAGGCGATTTTTCTAAGTTTCCAGCCTATTTAACCTCTCTCAAGTTGTATAAGATCTGATCTTTTCTGAGTGTAATTTTCCTAATACAACACAACATTTAATCCCTATATAATCACACTCTCAAATTTTACAATTGGCCAAGACATCTAACAAAGAATCAACCTCTTTATTTGAGTCTTCACAATCCCATTGACATCGATAACTTGGTAATCCAATGTTATTCGAGCACTCCACTAAATTGCGGTGCCAATTCTACTGCAATAACTTGGTAATCCAATGTTTTGCTGATCGTGCCAATCGAGCTGATCGTGCCCCACGAAATTGCGGTGCCAATCCTACTGGCGTTCAACCTGGTAATCCAGTTTTGTCGAACCTTCCCCACGTTATAGGGTCGCCAATCCTACTGTCCCCGTAAATCCGGATAGTAGGCTGTCAGATATCCGCCCCCCTCAATCGGATTGCCAATAATCAAACGCACCGGCACAGCTACATCAATGAAAATGGCACTGACAGATACTACCGAGATTAGAGCACAGCAGTTAACGAGAAAATTATTGTGGAACACACCAAAATATACGGGGGTTCATACTTACCTTTACTTACCTCTTCAAATTAATCTCGGGAATGGGTTGCCAACTGGATCACTTAAAGTATGCCCACACAATAACCTCCACCATGATATTTAAAATGAACCAAAACGAAGACAAGAAACTTTAAACTGTATAATAATTTATTTCACATAAAGGGAATGACTTTAACAAAAACTCAACAAAATACACGTGGCAATCAGAAGCCATTGTCAATATAATCTAGTCCTCCTGTAGGACTGGTAGACGTTACATACAAAATTTTATCTTTCACTTGCTTATAAAGAACGTAATAATAGTAATACACTTGGAATGGATGAGGGAATTGGGACAAGACACGTAGCAATTGTTTTCCTCTTTCATAAACATCACACTTTATTTATAACTGCAAGTCTGTTATGTAATTGACCTCGGACTCTAACATACAGTTGTCAGGCCAGCTGCGATCCACCCTTCAACAAGTCGGATGCCCACGTCGTCAAACGGGCCCACCTGTGCGGTCAGTGCTAGCATATGCTCGTAACCTCAGAGCTTAGCTCCTTTTCAAACGCTTTAAATGTCCTCAACTCAACTCAAATGTTATCACGCAAATCTTTTAAATGCTTCATTCACATGTTACTGGATTACTCTAATAATCCCAAAACTTGTTTAATTACTTAATCCACTTGTATTATTAGCGTTCTTTAGAGTATATTAACAAAACTCTTAATGTTTATAACAAATGCTCATTAATTGTTTATAACAATTACAAATTGTTTATAATATTGTCAAATGACAATTGAAAAATCTATACACGCCTCTCTTAATTCCTTTCATTACAAATTATTATTAAAGATAGTTACACAATTTATTTACAATATTTATATTTATTTATTTTAGAAATACATTAAACCACACGTTTATCCGGATGATAATTACTCAAATCAGGTTAACATAATCGACCAATGAAGGTTAGTTATATTTAAGTGTTATAAATCCGGGTTTAATAAGTTTTAATAATTATTAATATTATTAGTGACGGTAACCTCCATTCAAAATCGTTATCTCAAATTATTTAACACTCTTGTTAATTTTAACAGTAATTTCACATGATTAATTTTCAAAGGACCTGGACAATAAACTCAGCGGAAAAATACTTCGCTTCAAATGCACAAATTGCATAAAATAGGCCCAGAATTCATCATATATTTCAATATATATGGCATAAAAATCTTCCATAATCCATACACAAAACCTCCACGTATAATCTCATCAACATCATTAATATTACTGTGGGAACCTCCTTCAATTATTCAAGGGCATTATTCATCAGCGACTTTTACATGTCCACTGAACTAACGATTATACATCCATAGTTCCACTTTAAAAATTCTTATATTCATTAATTGTTTCAAAACTGTTATTTTATTTAACCTTCGTGGGTTTCATTCATGAATCGATATGACGTAAAAATTTGCCAATCACAAATATAAATTTAATAGCAAATACGATTATACACGCCTTTCTGGTCTATCAAAATTGAGATTAATATCTCCTAAGTATCGTAGTATAAAAATACTATCTTCAAACAAAGTTCATCTAAACTGCAAAATAGTCGAATAGAATACAATTAGACTGTGGAATGCAAACATTATTGTTCCAATCTAGTATTGAGAAAAATTCCTATCAAATGTTCATTACTATAGTGTATTCAATAAATCGTAATCAATGTTCATATTTCATAAAATTGTCTATAATGCAATGGTAATGACGATAACTGACGATAAATGTCTATGTTGCAATCATGTTCATATAACGACTAGTATTTCCAAGATCGTCGATACAGAAATAGATTTTAACGCTCTAAAATCTTTTAATTATTCTTCTTTCTTGAGGATGACAGAAAATTGGTTAATGTAATTTACTGAAAAGAATTACTTTAATAAAATGACACGCTGTCTGAATTCAAATCTGCCATAGAAAATCATTAACTTTACAGCCAAAACGTGACTAGAAAAATATGCAAATTACTGAAAGAATATAGAATATTATCAGTCTCAACTGATCCAAAATATTTAACTATGCCAATGACATAACAATGTCTTAATAAATCGTAGAAAAAGGCGTAAATCAACGAAGTGTACTGAGTACATAAATATGAAGCAAGAAAATGGGGCAAAATATATATAGGACAAAAATATGGGAAAAATGGTTTCTCAGACATCGCTAAATGGCTCAAATAAAACAAGAAACGTTCACGACTACCTTATCTGTTGATTGAAGTTTCAGAGGAAAATCTTCCAAAGAAGACTGGTGATGGTTCCATTTCACCAAAAAGATGTGCTCGGTCCTCGAACCTGGAATCAGCGCCCTCGGAGAATCGAACTGCTTCCTCCTCCGGAAATTGCACTGCTCCGTGTATACGATAGACATCCTTCTGGCAAAACTCTTCTGTGTGAGCCGGGTCCACCCTGGCCTCTCTTGATAGTTCCCTGAAGTTCTGGTAGTAATTCGCCATGAAGTTTATTGCAGTTATTTCCGCAGAAATATTCATATTTGTGGAGTATGAATATGTTTCCACTGCCATTTGAAATAATTCAGCGTTGGACTACGATGCATGAGTGTAGTTGGATGTTCACTACATGCTCGCTTTTGTAGAAAGACGATTAGCGAAGTTCCATGCTGTTAATTCACTCCATCGATATATGTCCCAATTGCATTAAAGTCTTTAGTCTTCCATCTCCACTTCCGTTATAATAGTTGAAAGAATTGCCATATTATATTGTTCCATGTTAGAATGCAGCGTTATATTATCAAAAGCAATATGTAGTAGCACGGTTGCAATACCAGTGTCAGCCGTAGCGTATAATGTGATATATTTTAAAAGTGCTTCTCAGGTGGCGAGAAAATCACTTTTGTCTGCCGTCTTAAAATGCCAATATCTTTCGAATTATAATCTTGAAAATGTTCAACCTTTCTACACACTTTAATATAGTACTGCACAATCGAATTAGCTTAAAGGCATTAGTCAACTCTTGATATGTTAACTTGTAGACTTGAAAATGAGTGCGTTTCAACTTCGCCTAGTTTCAAACACCGTAAAATGGAACTGCGGCACGCTCGAAGCTCGTTCGATGCGGTTGGCTTTACCACACGCTAAAGACAACTTGTTTCACTTTATCCCTCGAAAACGACTATAACATCAGCAATATATATGCGGTATCAGACATATGAGATATGAGAGCTCCTCTCTGCTGTGCAAGACCTTTTATCAACTTCTTAAGGGGCGTATCCATCCCTTCCATAGCTCGTTTCTCCGTCATAGCTAAAAGTTCTAACTTTGGCAATACTTACGGATTTTCAAATTTCAAAAACTCAAAAATAATTTCTTCAAAATTCCAAATCAATGCCATAACTGAAAATAGATTTCCACAATTCTGCATGCCAAAAGTAATTAAAATATAGTAGTTTCAGTAATCTCCGTCTCCCTCCTAACTATCGTTCATTGGTTTGAGCATTTCCTCCAATCGCGTAACTTCTTCCTCAGCACAATTCCATGTTTCCCTGCGACTGCGTCGTAAATCTCAGATCTTTCTCGAACAAAATCATGACGTCAACAAGAATCTCAGTTCAATCAGCCTACTTGCGTGAAGTCTGCGTCATCCGTGCCTACGTCATAGATATCCACGTCACAACTATGATAGCCATAACTTTCTTCACATTTTCCAATACAGCCACCGTGGTCTCAATATAATTCAAATTACGGGGGCAGTACCACCACTGCATTGTTAAAGGTCAGCGATGATATACGCTCAGCTATGGACAAGCGTCAGCTTACAATCCTATGTCTTTTCGATTTCAGTAAGGCTTTTGACTGTGTGAACCACAATATACTTCTTGCAAAGCTGAAATCTTTTGGCTTCTCTCAGAGTGCTCTTTCCTGGTTCAAATCCTACCTTTCCATGCGTACACAGAGAGTGGTCCTCGCGGATGGCTCCTCCTCAGACCGGAAATCGGTAGAAAGTGGAGTACCTCAGGGATCTGTCTTAGGACCACTATGCTTCTCGCTATATATAAACGATGTTTCTAATGAATTCCGAAATAGTTCTGTTCATATATACGCTGATGACCTCCAAGCCTATTTTCACCTCACGCCTAACACTGCATGTGATCGTATAAATCTATTTAATGAAGATATTGACAGGCTTTGTGAATGGGCCCTAAATCATAATCTTAACTTGAACATATCTAAAACACAACTTATATCCATTGGATATACAAAACTTCTAAATTCAGTAGATTTTAATTCACTACCACCCATCAAGATACTAGATAATAATATTAAATATAGAAACACTGTCAATAATCTCGGAGTGATATTTGATAGAACACTGTCGTGGGCAGAGAATACGTCTAATGTGGTAAGGAAGGTTGTATCAACTATGCATCTCCTGAAAAGAACTGTTTCTTACACCCCACCTAACATACGTAAGCTCTTCGTCCAAACTCTCATCTTTCCAATCATTGATTATGGCTCTGCTGTATACAATGATTTACCAGAAACACAGAACATCAAATTACAAAGAGTCCAGAATGCATGTGTTCGGTACATTCTGGATGTAAGGCGAGATGAACATATCACACCTTACTACGTGCAGCTGAAATGGCTGAAACTCCACTAGCGCAGGCAGTTATCAGTTGCCATTCTGACACATAAAATATTACATACCAAGACCCCGTTATATCTCTACAATGCCTTTACACCAATGCATTCTGTTCATAATCGAGAAAATAGATACACAAAATTAACACTCCAGATTTCTATACACCGAACCATGAAGTTCAATAAATCTTTTGTTTGCACCGCCTCTCGCCTCTTCAACACCTTCGATTTATATAAGTTCGTCAACATTGCAAGCACTGCAGCTTTCAAAAGACATCTTTCATCCTGCTTCTTGGAGCAGTATACCTCTCACATTTTATTACTGTATTATATTAAAATACTTTTTTTTAAGTTAAATGATAACACAAGGACAATAGCTGACAACCTGTCTACTTCAATAGCTCTTCTTGTACAGTATATGGTGTTTGTTTTTCGGGCTGATAGTCTGTATGCACTCTCACTCTTTTGTATATAATTTTTCCATTATCATTAGTAATATTATTATTATTGTATTGTTACTATATTTTTGTTACTATAATTGTTAGACTATGATTATTTATATTGTGAATGTAGGTGAAATGTTTTATTTTTATAAGCCCTAACCTTATTTTATGTACGGCGCTACTGTAAAGGAGCTCTTAAGCTCTTAAGTGTAGCAGTGAAAATAAATAAATCAAATCAATCCCCTCCCGAAACAGCTTGTGTCAGTCAAAAACACTCAATCTGCCCATGGTCTTATCACCGTTAGCCTTCTTGATCATATCGTGAGCCTCTTTCCCGGTTTTGTCGAGCCTAACACAAAATTTGATGGCGTAGTGCGCTGTTTCAACAGACGAACCAATACGCAGCGTGACAAGCGATTTACACTCCACTACAGCTGAGAACCAACTGTGTGGCTGGCTCCCAGCCTTCCTTACACCCCCCTCCACCAACCCCAGGCGGAGAAGCCGCGGGCAGTCTGTCCGTCTGCGCGGGGAAAGTCCAGTCCGACTACTTTCAGGACAGACTCTGTATATACAACGAGGACCATCCTTATACAGGGTGATGTTTTCGGTGGAGCGGGGCCAGCGGCCAGCAACCAGGCGCGTTCACGCCTTCCGTCAGCCAACCGAACTCGGGCCGCAGATTTCACGAGAGTATTTAATATTACACTGCCTTTAAATATTTTAGTTTTAAAGGGTGATTTATGTATTTTATGATTGTATTTAAGTAGTTTATAAACCGTAACAGAGTACATTAATTAATGGTAAATTCACCAGCAAATCATGATTAAAGAACTTACCTTTTCACAGAAGATGCTGAAAATGTACTCCTTGAGCTGACAGACAGGTGTTGTATCGTGTAAATAAATTAGCGATCACACTTTCTGAGGGATATCTGCTGCCGTATATTGTTCTCCAGCTCTACTAGAGTACGGGTAATTTATCTGTACACTTTGTATTTTAAATTACCCGACAATTAAACATCAAACGGGCTTAGGTCTGTACTTCGATTAATTACAGTAAACACGCAGGGTAGTATATGAGTAGCTACGTAATGTAACTATGTAACTTCCAAAGATACTGGCTGTCAGCTGAAGGAGAACATTTTCACCATCTTCTGTGAAAAAGTAAGTTCTGACCTTTAACTGGTGACGTGAGGTCATCCAGACTCCCAAGAAATAAGAAAAAAATCATCTGTGCTTTATTAATTAAATCTTGCAGGGAGCTGTTGTTTATGTTACCTTATTATCTGTGTGCTGAAACTTCACACCCTTGTTGATCAAAGTTTGGTGGCCCTGGTAGTACGCCTCGTTAGGTTGAAGTTAATGTTTCTACCTGCGCGCAATCTGTGGACCTAGTTCGGTTGGCTGGCGGAAGGAGTTTGCGCGCCTGGTAGCTGGCTGCTGGCCCGCTCCAGCAAAAGAATCTCACTGTAGAACGGAGCCCCGGATGCGCCGCATGACGGACGGGCCACTGTGTAGCAAGGCACTGGTGCTAACAGCAGCGGAGCGCCCAACTATTTTATTACATTTACACATATTTACGTATTGAATAATCAACATTACTAACATGAATTTCACTGTACAGTAGTTGCTGGAAATGCTTTCCTTCGTTTTCTAAACACACATTGCACCAACGTAGGAAGTTTTGGTACACTCACTGTAATTCTTCCTCACTGATATCAGTGCAGTTATTTCGTTCTCGAGAGCCTCCAGAGTACGTGGATTGTTTCTGTATACCTTTAGTTTGAGGTTCCTCCACAAGTAAAAACCCCACGCACTGAAACGTACGAACACATTTACTGGAAGACGTCTTCTTAAGAAGATAAGTTTCCACTAGCAAAATTCGGCGTTCACCCGATACGACGTAGCCTACAGTTGGCTACTTCACAGCAAGTCTTAATTTTCACAACTAAGGTAATGCTTGGTTCCAAGCTCTGTGAGATGGCGTGGCAGGCGGGAAGAGAAGGGCCTGTCAACAGTCCGCTGCGTTATTTGGAATTCCTGTCTATTCCAATACTGCTAACATAGGGCTGTTGCCTAAACCACTGAGGTGTTGCGAATGAGTGAGTAAGTCACCGACCAATGTTACTACGCACAGAGCGGGAATACCCCACATCACTCCTCATCGTCCGCGATCCACATTCCTCTCAGGTTCACAGAGCTTGGACTCGAGCCAGCTGCGTATCTACTGTATTATCCTATCACGAATTGATTGCCGGTGGTAGAGATGGGAACTATTCTTTGTTTACTTGCGTCGAACGTCAGCCTGCTTCGTTGACAGGTACAGTTGCGATGACTCAGCTCCAGTAGCCTCAGTCATCGTTTAACTGCCCGTGGTAACATGAGCTCCTGTGACGCAATGCTGCTTGACTTATGTGCAGACTGCACACTCTCATCGCTGTGTCCTCCGCTTCGCCCCACGGGGATCCAGCTACAATAAACAACAAACGATGGTGCAGCCACGCTCAGCGGCAATCAAATGTTGAAAGGGTAATAATAAATGCAATGCCAGCATTCAGGGCTGTTGTGCTCGAACTTTGACGGTGAGTCATTGCGACCTGTCGGCGGCACGGCATTCGGAAAACCCCATTCTTTAAGGATGGCCCTCACTGTATATAGAGTGAAACCTGCCTACAGCGGAACGCAATCGTTCCGGATTTATTTTTCCGTTTTCGCAGGTTTCCGTTTTACAAAGGGTTGAGTGTTAATAAGACAAAATACACTACAAATAAATAGTGTATTATCGCATAGGATTACTATGAAATAATTTTAGTTTTCCCCACTATAAGGGGATACGGAGCCGCCTATCTTACCAATGTTAAATTTGTTTAATTCATGTTCCTGTTTCTCAGGATCTAAAAAAGTTATGAAAATGAAATTTATGTCATATTTTATTCAAACCTTATTTGACATACTGAATGAGCGTTTTCTTTATTGAACTTAACGGGACTCAGACACATATTTTTTTTAAACAGTCAATAAATATAATTATTTTTTTCCTAAAAAAACAGCCAAATATCAAACAGTTTTATATAAATCAGGAAATCCCTGCGTTAAAATCTTAACCAATATGAGACAAATTCATGATGTAAATTACACAGTTCTGTGATAAATAGTCGCCTAGAAAAACTAACATAGGCCTACATTTGAAAAAATCGGAAACTGAGAAAACTGCAGTTAAAACTTTCCACACATGTTTTCATATTTCAGTGCATCCCTGTACCATATGAAGGAGAATCTGGATCTTCCTGTGATTCATACACGTCTTCTAGCTTCCGTTTAGCCTTGTCCCTGGATTGCCTAGCTTTTTTCTGCACGTGCCTCACCACTGGCTTGAGAGCAATGGGCGTCATGTCTGATCGCCTAGCAGCTACCGTGGCGGAGCAAACTCACAGTGGGAAGCAGCAGGTATCGCACTTGCTATGACGTGATCCTGTCAGTCCAGAGATCTGTGTTCAAATCCCTCCCCTGGCGATGCTTGACGCTCTCAAATCAGTTTTGAGTCATGTGCAGATTTGGCAACTTCGTCCCGCTAAGCCCACCTGAATTCGCCCACGCAACGATGTGTTTTTCTAACTTCAGCAGCTGATATCAACTTATTTTCTTCAAATTATTTGTCAGTATGATCATTCCTCTAACGCTTACAGTATCTTATTATAGTGTTACGAATGCTAGACAGTTTCGTCGCCCGCGCGTGACTCAGGCCGCCCCAGGCTATTCCAGACTGTGTGTTGCCAGCGCCTTACGCAACAGGGCTGAAAGACCAAAAGGGCACGGTCTAGAACCTACGCAGCCCACCCAGAAATGAAACACTCGAGAAACCGTGAACCCTGGTCCGCTCTAGAAGCATCCATTGAGTCATCAGCTCCGATATATAAGAGCGACCCTCGCCGGTGAGGAAGGACTGAGGTTTTGAGGAGTGTGTGTGTTTGACTGTGCGGCAGAAGTATTGAGGCGAAGTGCCGAGCGAGTGTGTTTTCCTGTGCGACGGAGGTTATTGTGGTGGATTGCGAAACGCAGTGGACTGTTCCCTAGCCTGCGGACGGCAAGACTGTGGCTTGTTTACAAGAGGAAGAGTGCAGTTATTTCTCTCCAGGACACGGGTCTACCTCATTAGTGAGAGATTAACTTCTGTGAGTGAGTGAAAAGAGGTGAGTGAACTCTATAAGGAAGGAACTTGACTCAGACTACTAAATGGTTTCCAAGTGTTTATTGTGTGGTGTAACTTTCTTGACCTGCAATAAAGCTATAATTCATTAAAGGACCAAATTGTGTTGTGCTTTTAACCACTGTAATCCAGTTAACGAACTTGCCACTACGAGTAACACGTATCAATATACTGTATATAATAGTCTACGCTAAGGTGTATGTTTCACAAAACTCAAGCTCCTAAACCAGAGGGAGTTAGAAGGTATGGTTTGTACCAAAATCTTCCCAATCGTCTCAATAGTACAGGAAAAATCTTGCATTTCTTGAAAAGTCAACGGAAATACATTTATTTGTTTATAAAGTGCTTTTAAACAAATAAACAAGACGATAGCCCCTGACGGAACTGTGTCGCGTACAGCCCTCAGCACTAGAGCCGGGCGAGTAGTCTGTACACATGGGACGCACACAATCCAGATACCCCTGGCAGAACTGTGTCGCGTACAGCGCACATAGCCCTAGAGCCGTGTGAAAGACAGTGTATATAACATCTTCCACCTGTAGTTATTTCTGAACACGCCCCTGCCAAGAAAAGTAGTGATAATTAAGACAAGAGAATGAAAGAGCTAATTACTGGAAGCTTCACATATGAGAGTATTTATGCGCCTTGGCGAATCCATTTAACAATATGTGTCCTGTTCAGTCATCCCTCACTCGTGATCTGAACAACGAATGGGCGTTAAATTAGATTGCGTACTACAGAAGAGAATTGGATAACATCCAGCGAGACATTTCGCACTACCAGAATAGATTCCATTTATCTCATGCGACTGTACGCAGTCAGCTGATTCAGCAGTTTGTGGGAAAGAGAAACATGATGAAATCTCGCTGGGATGGAGGAGATAAGGTACAATGTATTCCACTTGAGGTGGCGTGGCTGTCGCCTTATAGAGAACATACCAAGTTATCGATGTCGAGATTGGCACAGTGTTGTCAAATCAACTTGCTAGCAGGGGCGTATTTAAGGGGAGAGCTGTGGGGACTCCAGCCAGCCCTCCCCCGAAAAAAGCCAATAAAAATTAAGAAAGTATTGTTTTGGAAAAAACATAAAATAATTGCTAATTTGGTTCTACCCTAATCTTAAATTATTGGCTAAGTTATAAACAATATTAACATTGAAATTAGACTACCTCGTGGTGTAGTGACTAGCATTCTTGGCTGCCACCCCAGAACTCCAAATTCGATTCTCGGCACTGCGAAGAAATTTTAATTCTGGCCTGAGGGCTGGAACGGGGTACACTCAGGCTTGAGAGGCCAAACTGAGAATTCCACAGAACAGAACTTTTGAGAAATAAATTACCAATTTCTAAAAATAAAAAAAAATAAAAACAGGAAACTGTTTACCTTTCTGCTTAATATATTGACAAATATTTAGATATTTGCCATTCATACTCTTCTTCTTCTTCTTCTTCTTCTTTTCCTTCTTAGCGTTGTCCCGCTGGTGCAGGGTCTGCTTTCTTGGTCATTGACCGCCTTTTTGTCCGGTTTCGTGCGTCAACTGGATTTAGGCCGGTAATTTTTAAGTCATCATTTATAGTGTCTTGCCAACGCTGCTTCGGTCGTCCTTTGGGGCGTAGGCCTTCAACCTCAAAATGAAGAACAGAGTTATTAACAGTATCAGGCGCTGCACGCAGGGCATGGCCATACCATCGGAGCCGTTTCTCTCTCATTTTGTCCACAATTGGGGCGACACCCATTTGCTCCCGGATTGTGTCGTTTCTGACATGGTCAATAAGGGAGATGCCCATTGTCCAACGGAGCATTCTCATTTCCATGGCGTGCAGGCGACGTTCTGAAATGTTGTCGGATGGTCGACATTCAACTCCATACAGCGCAACTGGCCGTACCACTGTCCGATATATTTTCGATTTGAGACGAAGTGGCATTTTATTCTCGCAAAGCACACCCGTGACCTCCTTCCACCGCAACCAGGTTGCGTTTACCCTGGCTCTTACTTCATCATTGAAGTTGCCATCATTCTGCAGACGAGATCCAAGGTACCTGAAGCATTCTGTCTTGACTGGATTTTGTCCAGTGACTTGAATGGTACCGTCGCTTGGGTTTAAATCCAGATACTCCGTCTTTTTCACATTCAGACATAGGCCATGCTGGGAGAGGCGGTTATTCCAGTCTTCAACTTGTTATTGGAATTTTTTCTCAGGTGTCATCTGAAACCATTATATCATCCACATACAGAAGGGTCTAAGGAACATTCCGTTGCAGGTCACAAGTGATGGTGTCCATCACAAGAACAACAAGAAGTTCCGTGACGAACTAAAGAGCCTACTTTTCATAAAATGTAAGATTCATGCCAATGATTAATCTATATGGATCTATCAAGGATAATGACGAAATTAAGTTGGTAATATCAAAATTTCTAATTAGTTCGAAATACTGCATACCTGGCATAATGTAGCCCAATAGAGCACTACAGTTGGCAGCCCTGGTGACTGAATATATTCTCAGTTCCACCTTTTAAGGTACAGAATACAAAATTTGGTTGGAGTCCAATGAATAGCATTGACGTTACTTGCAGTTAAACATTGGATATAACAGCGCGCGTAAAATTATATTGGCAACAATTTCATGCATGTATTGGTCAGAAATAATCTGAAATAATATGGCCTATTGTTGTGCCAATTTTGAATGAAATCCATTAGTTAGTATAGAAGTTACATGCATTTTAAAATTGGACCTATCACCAGGCTTAGAATCATGTTGGCAGCACTGACGTATATTAGTTACTCCAAATTCATCTAGAATGCCAGGTACTATACGTGTGCAAAGTTTAGAGCCATTGGCTTGCATGCTTTCTGATATATTGATATTAGGGTAACAAAATTAGATACAGCACATATTAACAGTTGGCAGCCCTGGTTGCACTTAAGAATACGCATAGTCATATCTGTTGCTGTACACATAGCACATGCGAAATTTGGTTGATATCCAAATGATAGTATGGAAGTTACATGTATTTAAAGTTGAACCTCTCAGCAGGCTTAGAATCATGTTGGTAGCACTGACGTATATAAGTTACTCCAAATTAATATAGAATGTCAGGTACTATACGTGTGCATAGTTTAAAGCTGTCGGCTTGCATACTTTCTGATATATTGGTATTTGGATAAAAGAAATTAAGAGCAATTATTAACAGTTGGCAGCCCTGGTGGTTCTTAAGAATACGCTCAGTCATATAGGGTTATGTACACATACAACATGCGAAATTTGGTTGAATTCCAATTGATAGTGTAGAAGTTATATGCATTTAAAAATTGGGCTTATCAGCAGGCTTATAATCATTTTGGCAACATTGGCATGTATGGCCTCCTGGAAATTAAATTGCAATATTATTATCTATACGTGTACCAATTTTGAAATAGCTCCCATTGATACCTTCCAAGATATCCAACATGGAGCTCAAATTTCAATTTCGATTTTTCAGCAGTTGGTAGCACTGACATCATTTTCAAATATGGCCGTGAGATATTCACGTATAGATCTTTACTCCAACCAAATTTTGTTTCGATTCCTCCAGCTGTTTAGGAGTTGATAGGGGGCACACACACACACACAGCCAGACAGACAGACAGACAGACAGAAGGACAGACAGACACACATTTGCCGAATCTCATAAGTCTACTTTTTCCTCATTTTTGCAAAATGTGAAAAGTAGGCTAAAAAGGGACGGTGATAGTGCTGAGCCTTGGTGGACGCCGACATTTACAGAAAAGTTTCCCGAGGTGCCAACAGCACAACGTACTCTACTGCTGGTGTTCGTGTATAACATCTTGACCACATTTACAAATGACTCTGGCACACCATAGCTACGGAGCGTATACCAAATCAACTCATGAGGAACACGATCGAAGGCCTTTTCAAGGTCAAGAAAGGCAATATGCAGAGGCTTCCTTTTCATACTCCATAGGCCATAATAGAAAATTCATAAAAATGTATTTTGCCTTGTGTTGTATTTTACAACTTACTAGTATTGCCACTAATTGGAGGCTCTATAAACTTAGCATTTTACAATCAACTCTTATCTGAAATAATTACACAAAGTTATATGCTCTAAGATATTGGTTGATATTTCTGGGTATCTTCGGTGACAATCCCCTGAGAATACTCACAATTTTCCAGGATTGTCAGCCATCCACCCCCGAAAAAGATTGTACAGGGTGTCTCAAAAATGTACTAACACTTTGAATGACTAAAAAATGATTAAAACTCAGCAAATCTTCTAGGTTTGTGCCGTGTCTTGTGTGGGGTTTCGCCTAGGACACCAAGCTAGGCTCATCGGCGGGCTCTTGGTGTCCCCGCCCGGACCCCCACAGGAGTGACGAACTGCGCGCCACCTCCCTTTATATAAGGTGCAACTGCACCACTTGACTACGAGAACTAAAAGCTCAAGCAGCCTTAACCTCCCTATGAAGGCTTCCAAAAAGATGGTATATTAGCTTTCACGGCCGGTGAATTAAAACTCAGCAATTCTTCTAGATTTGTGCCGTGTGTTGTGTGGGGTTTCGCCTAGGACACCAAGCTAGGCTCATCGGTGGGCTCTTGGTGTCCCCGCCCGGACCCCCACAGGAGTGACGAACTGCGCGCCACCTCCCTTTATATAGACTAAGGTGCAACTGCACCACTTGACTAGGAGAACTAAAAGCTCAAGCAGCCTTAACCTCCCTATGAAGGCTTCCAAAAAGATGGTATATTGGCTTTCACGGCCGGTGAATTAAAACTCAGCAATTCTTCTAGGTTTGTGCCGTGTCTTGTGTGGGGTATCGCCTAGGACACCAAGCTAGGCTCATCGGCGGGCTCTTGGTGTCCCCGCCCGGACCCCCACAGGAGTGACGAACTGCGCGCCACCTCCCTTTATATAAGGTGCAACTGCACCACTTGACTACGAGAACTAAAAGCTCAAGCAGCCTTAACCTCCCTATCAAGGCTTCCAAAAAGATGGTATATTGGCTTTCACGGCCGATGAATTAAAACTCAGCAATTCTTCTAGGTTTGTGCCGTGTCTTGTGTGGGGTTTCGCCTAGGACACCAAGCTAGGCTCATCGGCGGGCTCTTGGTGTCCCCGCCCGGCCCCCACAGGAGTGACGAACTGCGCGCCACCTCCCTTTAGATAAGGTGCAACTGCACCACTTGACTACGAGAACTAAAAGCTCAAGCAGCCTTAACCTCCCTATGAAGGCTTCCAAAAAGATGGTATATTGGCTTTCACGGCCGGTGAATTAAAACTCAGCAATTCTTCTAGGTTTGTGCCGTGTCTTGTGCGGGGTTTCGCCTACGTTACACCAAGCTAGGCTCATCGGCGGGCTCTTGGTGTCCCCGCCCGGACCCCCACAGGAGTGACGAACTGCGCGCCACCTCCCTTTATATAAGGTGCAACTGCACCACTTGACTACGAGAACTAAAAGCTCAAGCAGCCTTAACCTCCCTATGAAGGCTTCCAAAAAGATGGTATATTGGCTTTCACGGCCGGTGAATTAAAACTCAGCAATTCTTCTAGGTTTGTGCCGTGTCTTGTGTGGGGTTTCGCCTAGGACACCAAGCTAGGCTCATCGGCGGGCTCTTGGTGTCCCCGCCCGGACCCCCACAGGAGTGACGAACTGCGCGCCACCTCCCTTTATATAAGGTGCAACTGCACCACTTGACTACGAGAACTAAAAGCTCAAGCAGCCTTAACCTCCCTATGAAGGCTTCCAAAAAGATGGTATATTGGCTTTCACGGCCGGTGAATTAAAACTCAGCAATTCTTCTAGGTTTGTGCCGTGTCTTGTGTGGGGTTTCGCCTAGGACACCAAGCTAGGCTCATCGGCGGGCTCTTGGTGTCCCCGCCCGGACCCCCACAGGAGTGACGAACTGCGCGCCACCTCCCTTTATATAAGGTGCAACTGCACCACTTGACTACGAGAACTAAAAGCTCAAGCAGCCTTAACCTCCCTATGAAGGCTTCCAAAAAGACGGTATATTGGCTTTCACGGCCGGTGAATTAAAACTCAGCAATTCTTCTAGGTTTGTGCCGTGTCTTGTGTGGGGTTTCGCCTACGACACCAAGCTAGGCTCATCGGCGGGCTCTTGGTGTCCCCGCCCGGACCCCCACAGGAGTGACGAACTGCGCGCCACCTCCCTTTATATAAGGTGCAACTGCACCACTTGACTACGAGAACTAAAAGCTCAAGCAGCCTTAACCTCCCTATGAAGGCTTCCAAAAAGATGGTATATTGGATTTCACGGCCGGTGAATTAAAACTCAGCAATTCTTCTAGGTTTGTGCCGTGTCTTGTGTGGGGTTTCGACTAGGACACCAAGCTAGGCTCATCGGTGGGCTCTTGGTGTCCCCACCCGGACCCCCACAGGAGTGACGAACTGCGCGCCACCTCCCTTTATATAAGGTGCAACTGCACCACTTGACTACGAGAACTAAAAGCTCAAGCAGCCTTAACCTCCCTATGAAGGCTTCCAAAAAGATGGTATAATGGCTTTAACGGCCGGTGAATTAAAACTCAGCAATTCTTCTAGGTTTGTGCCGTGTCTTGTGTGGGGTTTCGCCTAGGACACCAAGCTAGGCTCATCGGCGGGCTCTTGGTGTCCCCACCCGGACCCCCACAGGAGTGACGAACTGCGCGCCACCTCCCTTTATATAAGGTGCAACTGCACCACTTGACTACGAGAACTAAAAGCTCAAGCAGCCTTAACCTCCCTATGAAGGCTTCCAAAAAGATGGTATATTGGCTTTCACGGCCGGTGAATTAAAACTCAGCAATTCTTCTAGGTTTGTGCCGTGTCTTGTGTGGGGGTTTCGCCTAGGACACCAAGCTAGGCTCATCGGCGGGCTCTTGGTGTCCCCGCCCGGACCCCCACAGGAGTGACGAACTGCGCGCCACCTCCCTTTACATAACGTGCAACTGCACCACTTGACTACGAGAACTAAAAGCTCAAGCAGCCTTAACCTCCCTATGAAGGCTTCCAAAAAGATGGTATATTGGCATTCACGGCCGGTGAATTAAAACTCAGCAATTCTTCTAGGTTTGTGCCGTGTCTTGTGTGGGGTTTCGCCGATGACACCAAGCTAGGCTCATCGGCGGGCTCTTGGTGTCCCCGCCCGGACCCACACAGGAGTGACGAACTGCGCGCCACCTCCCTTTATATAAGGTGCAACTGCACCACTTGACTACGAGAACTAAAAGCTCAAGCAGCCTTAACCTCCCTATGAAGGCTTCCAAAAAGATGGTATATCGGCTTTCACGGCCGGTGAATTAAAACTCAGCAATTCTTCTAGGTTTGTGCCGTGTCTTGTGTGGGGTTTCGCCTACGACACCAAGCTAGGCTCATCGGCGGGCTCTTGGTGTCCCCGCCCGGACCCCCACAGGAGTGACGAACTGCGCGCCTCCTCCCTTTATATAAGGTGCAACTGCACCACTTGACTACGAGAACTAAAAGCTCAAGCAGCCTTAACCTCCCTATGAAGGCTTCCAAAAAGATGGTATATTGGCTTTCACGGCCGGTGAATTAAAACTCAGCAATTCTTCTAGGTTTGTGCCGTGTCTTGTGTGGGGTTTCGCCTAGGACACCAAGCTAGGCTCATCGGCGGGCTCTTGGTGTCCCCACCCGGACCCCCACAGGAGTGACGAACTGCGCGCCACCTCCCTTTATATAAGGTGCATCTGCACCACTTGACTACGAGAACTAAAAGCTCAAGCAGCCTTAACCTCCCTATGAAGGCTCCAAAAAGATGGTATATTAGCTTTCACGGCCGGTGAATTAAAACTCAGCAATTCTTCTAGGTTTGTGCCGTTTCTTGTGTGGGGTTTCGCCTAGGACACCAAGCTAGGCTCATCGGCGGGCTCTTGGTGTCCCCACCCGGACCCCCACAGGAGTGACGAACTGCGCGCCACCTCCCTTTATATAAGGTGCAACTGCACCACTTGACTACGAGAACTAAAAGTTCAAGCAGCCTTAACCTCCCTATGAAGGCTTCCAAAAAGATGGTATATTGGCTTTCACGGCCGGTGAATTAAAACTCAGCAATTCTTCTAGGTTTGTTCCGTGTCTTGTGTGGGGTTTCGCCTAGGACACCAAGCTAGGCTTATCGGTGGGCTCTTGGTGTCCCCGCCCGGACCCCCACAGGAGTGACGAACTGCGCGCCACCTCCCTTTATATAAGGTGCAACTGCACCACTTGACTACGAGAACTAAAAGCTCAAGCAGCCTTAACCTCCCTATGAAGGCTTCCAAAAAGATGGTATATTGGCTTTCACGGCCGGTGAATTAAAACTCAGCAATTCTTCTAGGTTTGTGCCGTGTGTTGTGTGGGGTTTCGCCTAGGACACCAAGCTAGGCTCATCGGCGGGCTCTTGGTGTCCCCGCCCGTACCCCCACAGGAGTGACGAACTGCGCGCCACCTCCCTTTATATAAGGTGCAACTGCACCACTTGACTACGAGAACTAAAAGCTCAAGCAGCCTTAACCTCCCTATGAAGGCTTCCAAAAAGATGGTATATTGGCTTTCTCGGCCGGTGAATTAAAACTCAGCAATTCTTCTAGGTTTGTGCCGTGTCTTCTGTGGGGTTTCGCCTAGGACACCAAGCTAGGCTCATCGGCGGGCTCTTGGTGTCCCCGCCCGGACCCCCACAGGAGTGACGAACTGCGCGCCACCTCCCTTTATATAAGGTGCAACTGCACCACTTGACTACGAGAACTAAAAGCTCAAGCAGCCTTAACCTCCCTATGAAGGCTTCCAAAAAGATGGTATATTGGCTTTCACGGCCGGTGAATTAAAACTCAGCAATTCTTCTAGGTTTGTGCCGTGTCTTGTGTGGGGTTTCACCTAGGACACCAAGCTAGGCTCATCGGCAGGCTCTTGGTGTCCCCGCCCAGACCCCCACAGGAGTGACGAACTGCGCGCCACCTCCCTTCATATAAGGTGCAACTGCACCACTTGACTACGAGAACTAAAAGCTCAAGCAGCCTTAACCTCCCTATGAAGGCTTCCAAAAAGATGGTATATTGGCTTTCACGGCCGGTGAATTAAAACTCAGCAATTCTTCTAGGTTTGTGCCGTGTCATGTGTGGGGTTTCGCCTAGGACACCAAGCTAGGCTCATCGGCGGGCTCTTGGTGTCCCCGCCCGGACCCCCACAGGAGTGACGAACTGCGCGCCACCTCCCTTTATATAAGGTGCAACTGCACCACTTGACAACGAGAACTAAAAGCTCAAGCAGCCTTAACCTCCCTCTGAAGGCTTCCAAAAAGATGGTATATTGGCTTTCACGGCCGGTGAATTAAAACTCAGCAATTCTTCTAGGTTTGTGCCGTGTCTTGTGTGGGGTTTCGCCTAGGACACCAAGCTAGGCTCATCGGCAGGCTCTTGGTGTCCCCGCCCAGACCCCCACAGGAGTGACGAACTGCGCGCCACCTCCCTTCATATAAGGTGCAACTGCACCACTTGACTACGAGAACTAAAAGCTCAAGCAGCCTTAACCTCCCTATGAAAATGAAAATCCACAGCCTGCTTCCAGTCTTCGACCGGGTCAGGAATGGAATGAATGGAGCCCCCATCCAGCGGCGAGGATATGAACTGTGCCGGCTGCCGAGGCCTGACGCACTCCTCTGGGGCAATGATGAAATGAATGACAGATGAAATGAAATGTTAGTGGAGAGTGTTGCTGGAATGAAATTTTGACAGGGAAAACCGGAGTACCCGGAGAAAAACCTGTCTGCCTCCGTTTTGTCCAGCACAGATCTCACATGGAGTGGCCGGGACTTAACCTCCCTATGAAGGCTTCCAAAAAGATGGTATATTGGCTTTCACGGCCGGTGAATTAAAACTCAGCAATTCTTCTAGGTTTGTGCCGTGTCTTGTGTGGGGTTTCGCCTAGGACACCAAGCTAGGCTCATCGGCGGGCTCTTTGTGTCCCCGCCAGGACCCCCACAGGAGTGACGAACTGCGCGCCACCTCCCTTTATATAAGGTGCAACTGCACCACTTGACTACGAGAACTAAAAGCTCAAGCAGCCTTAACCTCCCTTTGAAGGCTTCCAAAAAGATGGTATATTGGCTTTCACGGCCGGTGAATTAAAACTCAGCAATTCTTCTAGGTTTGTGCCGTGTCTTGTGTGGGGTTTCGCCTAGGACACCAAGCTAGGCTCATCGGCGGGCTCTTGGTGTCCCCGCCCGGACCCCCACAGGAGTGACGAACTGCGCGCCACCTCCCTTTATATAAGGTGCAATTGCACCACATGACTACGAGAACTAAAAGCTCAAGCAGCCTTAACCCCCCTATGAAGGCTTCCAAAAAGATGGTATATTGGCTTTCACGGCCGGTGAATCAAAACTCAGCAATTCTTCTAGGTTTGTGCCGTGTCTTGTGTGGAGTTTCGCCTAGGACACCAAGCTAGGCTCATCGGCGGGCTCTTGGTGTCCCCGCCCGGACCCCCACAGGAGTGACGAACTGCGCGCCACCTCCCTTTATATAAGGTGCAACTGCACCACTTGACTACGAGAACTAAAAGCTCAAGCAGCCTTAACCTCCCTATGAAGGCTTCCAAAAAGATGGTATATTGGCTTTCACGGCCGGTGAATTAAAACTCAGCAATTCTTCTAGGTTTGTGCCGTGTCTTGTGTGGGGTTTCGCCTACGACACCAAGCTAGGCTCATCGGCGGGCTCTTGGTGTCCCCGCCCGGACCCCCACAGGAGTGACGAACTGCGCGCCACCTCCCTTTATATAAGGTGCAACTGCACCACTTGACTACGAGAACTAAAAGCTCAAGCAGCCTTAACCTCCCTATGAAGGCTTCCAAAAAGATGGTATATTGGCTTTCACGGCCGGTGAATTAAAACTCAACAATTCTTCTAGGTTTGTGCCGTGTCTTGTGTGGGGTTTCGCCTAGGACACCAAGCTAGGCTCATCGGCGGGCTCTTGGTGTCCCCGCCCGGACCCCCGCAGGAGTGACGAACTGCGCGCCACCTCCCTTTATATAAGGTGCAACTGCACCACTTGACTACGAGAACTAAAACCTCAAGCAGCCTTAACCTCCCTATGAAGGCTTCCAAAAAGATGGTATATTGGCTTTCACGGCCGGTGAATTAAAACTCAGCAATTCTTCTAGGTTTGTGCCGTGTCTTGTGTGGGGGTTTCGCCTAGGACACCAAGCTAGGCTCATCGGCGCGCTCTTGGTGTCCCCGTCCGGACCCCCACAGGAGTGACGAACTGTGCGCCACCTCCCTTTATATAAGGTGCAACTGCACCACTTGACTACGAGAACTAAAAGCTCAAGCAGCCTTAACCTCCCTATGAAGGCTTCCAAAAAGATGGTATATTGGCTTTCAGGGCCGGTGAATTAAAACTCAGCAATTCTTCTAGGTTTGTGCCGTGTCTTGTGTGGGGTTTCGCCTAGGACACCAAGCTAGGCTCATCGGCGGGCTCTTGGTGTCCCCGCCCGGACCCCCACAGGAGTGACGAACTGCGCGCCACCTCCCTTTATATAAGGTGCAACTGCACCACTTGACTATGAGAACTAAAAGCTCAAGCAGCCTTAACCTCCCTATGAAGGCTTCCAAAAAGATGGTATATTGGCTTTCACGGCCGGTGAATTAAAACTCAGCAATTCTTCTAGGTTTGTGCCGTGTCTTGTGTGGGGTTTCGCCTAGGACACCAAGCTAGGCTCATCGGCGGGCTCTTGGTTTCCCCGCCCGGACCCCCCACAGGAGTGACGAACTGCGCGCCACCTCCCTTTATATAAGGTGCAACTGCACCACTTGACTACGAGAACTAAAAGCTCAAGCAGCCTTAACCTCCCTATGAAGGCTTCCAAAAAGATGGTATATTGGCTTTCACGGCCGGTGAATTAAAACTCAGCAATTCTTCTAGGTTTGTGCCGTGTGTTGTGTGGGGTTTCGCCTAGGACACCAAGCTAGGCTCATCGGCGGGCTCTTGGTGTCCCCGCCCGTACCCCCACAGGAGTGACGAACTGCGCGCCACCTCCCTTTATATAAGGTGCAACTGCACCACTTGACTACGAGAACTAAAAGCTCAAGCAGCCTTAACCTCCCTATGAAGGCTTCCAAAAAGATGGTATATTGGCTTTCTCGGCCGGTGAATTAAAACTCAGCAATTCTTCTAGGTTTGTGCCGTGTCTTCTGTGGGGTTTCGCCTAGGACACCAAGCTAGGCTCATCGGCGGGCTCTTGGTGTCCCCACCCGGCCCCCACAGGAGTGACGAACTGCGCGCCACCTCCCTTTATATAAGGTGCAACTGCACCACTTGACTACGAGAACTAAAAGCTCAAGCAGCCTTAACCGCCCTATGAAGGCTTCCAAAAAGATGGTATATCGGCTTTCACGGCCGGTGAATTAAAACTCAGCAATTCTTCTAGGTTTGTGCCGTGTCTTGTGTGGGGTTTCGCCTACGACACCAAGCTAGGCTCATCGGCGGGCTCTTGGTGTCCCCGCCCGGACCCCCACAGGAGTGACGAACTGCGCGCCTCCTCCCTTTATATAAGGTGCAACTGCACCACTTGACTACGAGAACTAAAAGCTCAAGCAGCCTTAACCTCCCTATGAAGGCTTCCAAAAAGATGGTATATTGGCTTTCACGGCCGGTGAATTAAAACTCAGCAATTCTTCTAGGTTTGTGCCGTGTCTTGTGTGGGGTTTCGCCTAGGACACCAAGCTAGGCTCATCGGCGGGCTCTTGGTGTCCCCACCCGGACCCCCACAGGAGTGACGAACTGCGCGCCACCTCCCTTTATATAAGGTGCATCTGCACCACTTGACTACGAGAACTAAAAGCTCAAGCAGCCTTAACCTCCCTATGAAGGCTCCAAAAAGATGGTATATTAGCTTTCACGGCCGGTGAATTAAAACTCAGCAATTCTTCTAGGTTTGTGCCGTGTCTTGTGTGGGGTTTCGCCTAGGACACCAAGCTAGGCTCATCGGCGGGCTCTTGGTGTCCCCACCCGGACCCCCACAGGAGTGACGAACTGCGCGCCACCTCCCTTTATATAAGGTGCAACTGCACCACTTGACTACGAGAACTAAAAGCTCAAGCAGCCTTAACCTCCCTATGAAGGCTTCCAAAAAGATGGTATATTGGCTTTCACGGCCGGTGAATTAAAACTCAGCAATTCTTCTAGGTTTGTGCCGTGTCTTGTGTGGGGTTTCGCCTAGGACACCAAGCTAGGCTTATCGGTGGGCTCTTGGTGTCCCCGCCCGGACCCCCACAGGAGTGACGAACTGCGCGCCACCTCCCTTTATATAAGGTGCAACTGCACCACTTGACTACGAGAACTAAAAGCTCAAGCAGCCTTAACCTCCCTATGAAGGCTTCCAAAAAGATGGCATATTGGCTTTCACGGCCGGTGAATTAAAACTCAGCAATTCTTCTAGGTTTGTGCCGTGTGTTGTGTGGGGTTTCGCCTAGGACACCAAGCTAGGCTCATCGGCGGGCTCTTGGTGTCTCCGCCCGTACCCCCACAGGAGTGACGAACTGCGCGCCACCTCCCTTTATATAAGGTGCAACTGCACCACTTGACTACGAGAACTAAAAGCTCAAGCAGCCTTAACCTCCCTATGAAGGCTTCCAAAAAATGGTATATTGGCTTTCTCGGCCGGTGAATTAAAACTCAGCAATTCTTCTAGGTTTGTGCCGTGTCTTCTGTGGGGTTTCGCCTAGGACACCAAGCTAGGCTCATCGGCGGGCTCTTGGTGTCCCCGCCCGGACCCCCACAGGAGTGACGAACTGCGCGCCACCTCCCTTTATATAAGGTGCAACTGCACCACTTGACTACGAGAACTAAAAGCTCAAGCAGCCTTAACCTCCCTATGAAGGCTTCCAAAAAGATGGTATATTGGCTTTCACGGCCGGTGAATTAAAACTCAGCAATTCTTCTAGGTTTGTGCCGTGTCTTGTGTGGGGTTTCGCCTAGGACACCAAGCTAGGCTCATCGGCAGGCTCTTGGTGTCCCCGCCCAGACCCCCACAGGAGTGACGAACTGCGCGCCACCTCCCTTCATATAAGGTGCAACTGCACCACTTGACTACGAGAACTAAAAGCTCAAGCAGCCTTAACCTCCCTATGAAGGCTTCCAAAAAGATGGTATATTGGCTTTCACGGCCGGTGAATAAAAACTCAGCAATTCTTCTAGGTTTGTGCCGTGTCTTGTGTGGGGTTTCGCCTAGGACACCAAGCTAGGCTCATCGGCGGGCTCTTGGTGTCCCCGCCCGGACCCCCACAGGAGTGACGAACTGCGCGCCACCTCCCTTTATATAAGGTGCAACTGCACCACTTGACAACGAGAACTAAAAGCTCAAGCAGCCTTAACCTCCCTCTGAAGGCTTCCAAAAAGATGGTATATTGGCTTTCACGGCCGGTGAATTAAAACTCAGCAATTCCTCTAGGTTTGTGCCGTGTCTTGTGTGGGGTTTCGCCTAGGACACCAAGCTAGGCTCATCGGCGGGCTCTTGGTGTCCCCGCCTGGACCCCCACAGGACTGACGAACTGCGCGCCACCTCCCTTTATATAAGGTGCAACTGCACCACTTGACTACGAGAACTAAAAGCTCAAGCAGCCTTAACCTCCCTATGAAGGCTTCCAAAAAGATGGTATATTGGCTTTCACGGCCGGTGAATTAAAACTCAGCAATTCTTCTAGGTTTGTGCCGTGTCTTGTGTGGGGTTTCGCCTAGGACACCAAGCTAGGCTCATCGGCGGGCTCTTGGTGTCCCCGCCCGGACCCCCACAGGAGTGACGAACTGGGCGCCACCTCCCTTTATATAAGATGCAACTGCACCACTTGACTACGAGAACTAAAAGCTCAAGCAGCATTAACCTCCCTATGAAGCCTTCCAAAAAGATGGTATATTGGCTTTCACGGCCGGTGAATTAAAACTCAGCAATTCTTCTAGGTTTGTGCCGTGTCTTGTGTGGGGGTTTCGCCTAGGACACCAAGCTAGGCTCATCGGCGGGCTCTTGGTGTCCCCGCCCGGACCCCCACAGGAGTGACGAACTGCGCGCCACCTCCCTTTATATAAGGTGCAACTGCACCACTTGACTACGGGAACTAAAAGCTCAAGCAGCCTTAACCTCCCTATGAAGGCTTCCAAAAAGATGGTATATTGGCTTTCACGGCCGGTGAAATAAAACTCAGCAATTCTTCTAGGTTTGTGCCGTGTCTTGTGTGGGGTTTCGCCGAGGACACCAAGCTAGGCTCATCGGCGGGCTCTTGGTGTCCCCGCCCGGACCCCCACAGGAGGGACGAACTGCGCGCCACCTCCCTTTATATAAGGTGCAACTGCACCACTTGACTACGAGAACTAAAAGCTCAAGCAGCCTTAACCTCCCTATGAAGGCTTCCAAAAAGATGGTATATCGGCTTTCACGGCCGGTGAATTAAAACTCAGCAATTCTTCTAGGTTTGTGCCGTGTCTTGTGTGGGGTTTCGCCTACGACACCAAGCTAGGCTCATCGGCGGGCTCTTGGAGTCCCCGCCCGGACCCCCACAGGAGTGACGAACTGCGCGCCTCCTCCCTTTATATAAGGTGCAACTGCACCACTTGACTACGAGAACTAAAAGCTCAAGCAGCCTTAACCTCCCTATGAAGGCTTCCAAAAAGATGGTATATTGGCTTTCACGGCAAGTGAATTAAAACACAGCAATTCTTCTAGGTTTGTGCCGTGTCTTGTGTGGGGTTTCGCCTAGGACACCAAGCTAGGCTCATCGGCGGGCTCTTGGTGTCCCCACCCGGACCCCCACAGGAGTGACGAACTGCGCGCCACCTCCCTTTATATAAGGTGCAACTGCACCACTTGACTACGAGAACTAAAAGCTCAAGCAGCCTTAACCTCCCTATGAAGGCTCCAAAAAGATGGTATATTGGCTTTCACGGCCGGTGAATTAAAACTCAGCAATTCTTCTAGGTTTGTGCCGTGTCTTGTGTGGGGTTTCGCCTAGGACACCAAGCTAGGCTCATCGGCGGGCTCTTGGTGTCCCCGCCCGGACCCCCACAGGAGTGACGAACTGCGCGCCACCTCCCTTTATATAAGGTGCAACTGCACCACTTAACAACGAGAACTAAAAGCTCAAGCAGCCTTAACCTCCCTCTGAAGGCTTCCAAAAAGATGGTATATTGGCTTTCACGGCCGGTGAATTAAAACTCAGCAATTCCTCTAGGTTTGTGCCGTGTCTTGTGTGGGGTTTCGCCTAGGACACCAAGCTAGGCTCATCGGCGGGCTCTTGGTGTCCCCGCCCGGACCCCCACAGGACTGACGAACTGCGCGCCACCTCCCTTTATATAAGGTGCAACTGCACCACTTGACTACGAGAACTAAAAGCTCAAGCAGCCTTAACCTCCCTATGAAGGCTTCCAAAATGATGGTATATTGGCTTTCACGGCCGGTGAATTAAAACTCAGCAATTCTTCTAGGTTTGTGCCGTGTCTTGTGTGGGGTTTCGCCTAGGACACCAAGCTAGGCTCATCGGCGGGCTCTTGGTGTCCCCGCCCGGACTCCCACAGGAGTGACGAACTGGGCGCCACCTCCCTTTATATAAGATGCAACTGCACCACTTGACTACGAGAACTAAAATCTCAAGCAGCATTAACCTCCCTATGAAGGCTTCCAAAAAGATGGTATATTGGCTTTCACGGCCGGTGAATTAAAACTCAGCAATTCTTCTAGGTTTGTGCCGTGTCTTGTGTGGGGGTTTCGCCTAGGACACCAAGCTAGGCTCATCGGCGGGCTCTTGGTGTCCCCGCCCGGACCCCCACAGGAGTGACGAACTGCGCGCCACCTCCCTTTATATAAGGTGCAACTGCACCACTTGACTACGAGAGCTAAAAGCTCAAGCAGCCTTAACCTCACTATGAAGGCTTCCAAAAAGATGGTATATTGGCTTTCACGGCCGGTGAATTAAAACTCAGCAATTCTTCTAGGTTTGTGCCGTGTCTTGTGTGGGGTTTCGCCTAGGACACCAAGCTAGGCTCATCGGCGGGCTCTTGGTGTCCCCACCCGGACCCCCACAGGAGTGACGAACTGCGCGCCACCTCCCTTTATATAAGGTGCAACTGCACCACTTGACTACGAGAACTAAAAGCTCAAGCAGCCTTAACCTCCCTATGAAGGCTCCAAAAAGATGGTATATTGGCTTTCACGGCCGGTGAATTAAAACTCAGCAATTCTTCTAGGTTTGTGCCGTGTCTTGTGTGGGGTTTCGCCTAGGACACCAAGCTAGGCTCATCGGCGGGCTCTTGGTGTCCCCACCCGGACCCCCACAGGAGTGACGAACTGCGCGCCACCTCCCTTTATATAAGGTGCAACTGCACCACTTGACTACGAGAACTAAAAGCTCAAGCAGCCTTAACCTCCCTATGAAGGCTTCCAAAAAGATGGTATATTGGCTTTCACGGCCGGTGAATTAAAACTCAGCAATTCCTCTAGGTTTGTGCCGTGTGTCGTGTGGGGTTTCGCCTAGGACACCAAGCTAGGCTTATCGGTGGGCTCTTGGTGTCCCCGCCCGGACCCCCACAGGAGTGACGAACTGCGCGCCACCTCCCTTTATATAAGGTGCAACTGCACCACTTGACTACGAGAACTAAAAGCTCAAGCAGCCTTAACCTCCCTATGAAGGCTTCCAAAAAGATGGTATATTGGCTTTCACGGCCGGTGAATTAAAACTCAGCAATTCTTCTAGGTTTGTGCCGTGTCTTGTGTGGGGTTTCGCCTAGGACACCAAGCTAGGCTCATCGGCAGGCTCTTGGTGTCCCCGCCCAGACCCCCACAGGAGTGACGAACTGCGCGCCACCTCCCTTCATATAAGGTGCAACTGCACCACTTGACTACGAGAACTAAAAGCTCAAGCAGCCTTAACCTCCCTATGAAAATGAAAATCCACAGCCTGCTTCCAGTCTTCGACCGGGTCAGGAATGGAATGAATGGAGCCCCCATCCAGCGGCGAGGATATGAACTGTGCCGGCTGCCGAGGCCTGACGCACTCCTCTGGGGCAATGATGAAATGAATGACAGATGAAATGAAATGTTAGTGGAGAGTGTTGCTGGAATGAAATTTTGACAGGGAAAACCGGAGTACCCGGAGAAAAACCTGTCTGCCTCCGTTTTGTCCAGCACAGATCTCACATGGAGTGGCCGGGACTTAACCTCCCTATGAAGGCTTCCAAAAAGATGGTATATTGGCTTTCACGGCCGGTGAATTAAAACTCAGCAATTCTTCTAGGTTTGTGCCGTTTCTTGTGTGGGGTTTCGCCTGGGACACCAAGCTAGGCTCATCGGCGGGCTCTTTGTGTCCCCGCCAGGACCCCCACAGGAGTGACGAACTGCGCGCCACCTCCCTTTATATAAGGTGCAACTGCACCACTTGACTACGAGAACTAAAAGCTCAAGCAGCCTTAACCTCCCTTTGAAGGCTTCCAAAAAGATGGTATATTGGCTTTCACGGCCGGTGAATTAAAACTCAGCAATTCTTCTAGGTTTGTGCCGTGTCTTGTGTGGGGTTTCGCCTAGGACACCAAGCTAGGCTCATCGGCGGGCTCTTGGTGTCCCCGCCCGGACCCCCACAGGAGTGACGAACTGCGCGCCACCTCCCTTTATATAAGGTGCAACTGCACCACTTGACTACGAGAACTAAAAGCTCAAGCAGCCTTAACCCCCCTATGAAGGCTTCCAAAAAGATGGTATATTGGCTTTCACGGCCGGTGAATTAAAACTCAGCAATTCTTCTAGGTTCGTGCCGTGTCTTGTGTGGAGTTTCGCCTAGGACACCAAGCTAGGCTCATCGGCGGTCTCTTGGTGTCCCCGCCCGGACCCCCACAGGAGTGACGAATTGCGCGCCACCTCCCTTTATATAAGGTGCAACTGCACCACTTGACTACGAGAACTAAAAGCTCAAGCAGCCTTAACCTCCCTATGAAGGCTTCCAAAAAGATGGTATATTGGCTTTCACGGCCGGTGAATTAAAACTCAGCAATTCTTCTAGGTTTGTGCCGTGTCTTGTGTGGGGTTTCGCCTACGACACCAAGCTAGGCTCATCGGCGGGCTCTTGGTGTCCCCGCCCGGACCCCCACAGGAGTGACGAACTGCGCGCCACCTCCCTTTATATAAGGTGCAACTGCACCACTTGACTACGAGAACTAAAAGCTCAAGCAGCCTTAACCTCCCTATGAAGGCTTCCAAAAAGATGGTATATTGGCTTTCACGGCCGGTGAATTAAAACTCAACAATTCTTCTAGGTTTGTGCCGTGTCTTGTGTGGGGTTTCGCCTAGGACACCAAGCTAGGCTCATCGGCGGGCTCTTGGTGTCCCCGCCCGGACCCCCGCAGGAGTGACGAACTGCGCGCCACCTCCCTTTATATAAGGTGCAACTGCACCACTTGACTACGAGAACTAAAAGCTCAAGCAGCCTTAACCTCCCTATGAAGGCTTCCAAAAAGATGGTATATTGGCTTTCACGGCCGGTGAATTAAAACTCAGCAATTCTTCTAGGTTTGTGCCGTGTCTTGTGTGGGGGTTTCGCCTAGGACACCAAGCTAGGCTCATCGGCGGGCTCTTGGTGTCCCCGCCCGGACCCCCACAGGAGTGACGAACTGTGCGCCACCTCCCTTTATATAAGGTGCAACTGCACCACTTGACTACGAGAACTAAAAGCTCAAGCAGCCTTAACCTCCCTATGAAGGCTTCCAAAAAGATGGTATATTGGCTTTCACGGCCGGTGAATTAAAACTCAGCAATTCTTCTAGGTTTGTGCCGTGTCTTGTGTGGGGTTTCGCCTAGGACACCAAGCTAGGCTCATCGGCGGGCTCTTGGTGTCCCCGCCCGGACCCCCACAGGAGTGACGAACTGCGCGCCACCTCCCTTTATATAAGGTGCAACTGCACCACTTGACTATGAGAACTAAAAGCTCAAGCAGCCTTAACCTCCCTATGAAGGCTTCCAAAAAGATGGTATATTGGCTTTCACGGCCGGTGAATTAAAACTCAGCAATTCTTCTAGGTTTGTGCCGTGTCTTGTGTGGGGTTTCGCCTAGGACACCAAGCTAGGCTCATCGGCGGGCTCTTGGTTTCCCCGCCCGGACCCCCCACAGGAGTGACGAACTGCGCGCCACCTCCCTTTATATAAGGTGCAACTGCACCACTTGACTACGAGAACTAAAAGCTCAAGCAGCCTTAACCTCCCTATGAAGGCTTCCAAAAAGATGGTATATTGGCTTTCACGGCCGGTGAATTAAAACTCAGCAATTCTTCTAGGTTTGTGCCGTGTGTTGTGTGGGGTTTCGCCTAGGACACCAAGCTAGGCTCATCGGCGGGCTCTTGGTGTCCCCGCCCGGACCCCCACAGGAGTGACGAACTGCGCGCCACCTCCCTTTATATAAGGTGCAACTGCACCACTTGACTACGAGAACTAAAAGCTCAAGCAGCCTTAACCTCCCTATGAAGGCTTCCAAAAAGATGGTATATTGGCTTTCACGGCCGGTGAATTAAAACTCAGCAATTCTTCTAGGTTTGTGCCGTGTCTTGTGTGGGGTTTCGCCTAGGACACCAAGCTAGGCTCATCGGCAGGCTCTTGGTGGCCCCGCCCAGACCCCCACAGGAGTGACGAACTGCGCGCCACCTCCCTTCATATAAGGTGCAACTGCACCACTTGACTACGAGAACTAAAAGCTCAAGCAGCCTTAACCTCCCTATGAAAATGAAAATCCACAGCCTGCTTCCAGTCTTCGACCGGGTCAGGAATGGAATGAATGGAGCCCCCATCCAGCGGCGAGGATATGAACTGTGCCGGCTGCCGAGGCCTGACGCACTCCTCTGGGGCAATGATGAAATGAATGACAGATGAAATGAAATGTTAGTGGAGAGTGTTGCTGGAATGAAATTTTGACAGGGAAAACCGGAGTACCCGGAGAAAAACCTGTCTGCCTCCGTTTTGTCCAGCACAGATCTCACATGGAGTGGCCGGGACTTAACCTCCCTATGAAGGCTTCCAAAAAGATGGTATATTGGCTTTCACGGCCGGTGAATTAAAACTCAGCAATTCTTCTAGGTTTGTGCCGTGTCTTGTGTGGGGTTTCGCCTAGGACACCAAGCTAGGCTCATCGGCGGGCTCTTTGTGTCCCCGCCAGGACCCCCACAGGAGTGACGAACTGCGCGCCACCTCCCTTTATATAAGGTGCAACTGCACCACTTGACTACGAGAACTAAAAGCTCAAGCAGCCTTAACCTCCCTTTGAAGGCTTCCAAAAAGATGGTATATTGGCTTTCACGGCCGGTGAATTAAAACTCAGCAATTCTTCTAGGTTTGTGCCGTGTCTTGTGTGGGGTTTCGCCTAGGACACCAAGCTAGGCTCATCGGCGGGCTCTTGGTGTCCCCGCCCGGACCCCCACAGGAGTGACGAACTGCGCGCCACCTCCCTTTATATAAGGTGCAACTGCACCACTTGACTACGAGAACTAAAAGCTCAAGCAGCCTTAACCCCCCTATGAAGGCTTCCAAAAAGATGGTATATTGGCTTTCACGGCCGGTGAATTAAAACTCAGCAATTCTTCTAGGTTTGTGCCGTGTCTTGTGTGGAGTTTCGCCTAGGACACCAAGCTAGGCTCATCGGCGGGCTCTTGGTGTCCCCGCCCGGACCCCCACAGGAGTGACGAATTGCGCGCCACCTCCCTTTATATAAGGTTCAACTGCACCACTTGACTACGAGAACTAAAAGCTCAAGCAGCCTTAACCTCCCTATGAAGGCTTCCAAAAAGATGGTATATTGGCTTTCACGGCCGGTGAATTAAAACTCAGCAATTCTTCTAGGTTTGTGCCGTGTCTTGTGTGGGGTTTCGCCTAGGACACCAAGCTAGGCTCATCGGCAGGCTCTTGGTGTCCCCGCCCAGACCCCCACAGGAGTGACGAACTGCGCGCCACCTCCCTTCATATAAGGTGCAACTGCACCACTTGACTACGAGAACTAAAAGCTCAAGCAGCCTTAACCTCCCTATGAAAATGAAAATCCACAGCCTGCTTCCAGTCTTCGACCGGGTCAGGAATGGAATGAATGGAGCCCCCATCCAGCGGCGAGGATATGAACTGTGCCGGCTGCCGAGGCCTGACGCACTCCTCTGGGGCAATGATGAAATGAATGACAGATGAAATGAAATGTTAGTGGAGAGTGTTGCTGGAATGAAATTTTGACAGGGAAAACCGGAGTACCCGGAGAAAAACCTGTCTGCCTCCGTTTTGTCCAGCACAGATCTCACATGGAGTGGCCGGGACTTAACCTCCCTATGAAGGCTTCCAAAAAGATGGTATATTGGCTTTCACGGCCGGTGAATTAAAACTCAGCAATTCTTCTAGGTTTGTGCCGTTTCTTGTGTGGGGTTTCGCCTGGGACACCAAGCTAGGCTCATCGGCGGGCTCTTTGTGTCCCCGCCAGGACCCCCACAGGAGTGACGAACTGCGCGCCACCTCCCTTTATATAAGGTGCAACTGCACCACTTGACTACGAGAACTAAAAGCTCAAGCAGCCTTAACCTCCCTTTGAAGGCTTCCAAAAAGATGGTATATTGGCTTTCACGGCTGGTGAATTAAAACTCAGCAATTCTTCTAGGTTTGTGCCGTGTCTTGTGTGGGGTTTCGCCTAGGACACCAAGCTAGGCTCATCGGCGGGCTCATGGTGTCCCCGCCCGGACCCCCACAGGAGTGACGAACTGCGCGCCACCTCCCTTTATATAAGGTGCAACTGCACCACTTGACTACGAGAACTAAAAGCTCAAGCAGCCTTAACCCCCCTATGAAGGCTTCCAAAAAGATGGTATATTGGCTTTCACGGCCGGTGAATTAAAACTCAGCAATTCTTCTAGGTTCGTGCCGTGTCTTGTGTGGAGTTTCGCCTAGGACACCAAGCTAGGCTCATCGGCGGTCTCTTGGTGTCCCCGCCCGGACCCCCACAGGAGTGACGAATTGCGCGCCACCTCCCTTTATATAAGGTGCAACTGCACCACTTGACTACGAGAACTAAAAGCTCAAGCAGCCTTAACCTCCCTATGAAGGCTTCCAAAAAGATGGTATATTGGCTTTCACGGCCGGTGAATTAAAACTCAGCAATTCTTCTAGGTTTGTGCCGTGTCTTGTGTGGGGTTTCGCCTACGACACCAAGCTAGGCTCATCGGCGGGCTCTTGGTGTCCCCGCCCGGACCCCCGCAGGAGTGACGAACTGCGCGCCACCTCCCTTTATATAAGGTGCAACTGCACCACTTGACTACGAGAACTAAAAGCTCAAGCAGCCTTAACCTCCCTATGAAGGCTTCCAAAAAGATGGTATATTGGCTTTCACGGCCGGTGAATTAAAACTCAGCAATTCTTCTAGGTTTGTGCCGTGTCTTGTGTGGGGTTTCGCCTAGGACACCAAGCTAGGCTCATCGGCGGGCTCTTGGTTTCCCCGCCCGGACCCCCCACAGGAGTGACGAACTGCGCGCCACCTCCCTTTATATAAGGTGCAACTGCACCACTTGACTACGAGAACTAAAAGCTCAAGCAGCCTTAACCTCCCTATGAAGGCTTCCAAAAAGATGGTATATTGGCTTTCACGGCCGGTGAATTAAAACTCAGCAATTCTTCTAGGTTTGTGCCGTGTGTTGTGTGGGGTTTCGCCTAGGACACCAAGCTAGGCTCATCGGCGGGCTCTTGGTGTCCCCGCCCGGACCCCCACAGGAGTGACGAACTGCGCGCCACCTCCCTTTATATAAGGTGCAACTGCACCACTTGACTACGAGAACTAAAAGCTCAAGCAGCCTTAACCTCCCTATGAAGGCTTCCAAAAAGATGGTATATTGGCTTTCACGGCCGGTGAATTAAAACTCAGCAATTCTTCTAGGTTTGTGCCGTGTCTTGTGTGGGGTTTCGCCTAGGACACCAAGCTAGGCTCATCGGCAGGCTCTTGGTGTCCCCGCCCAGACCCCCACAGGAGTGACGAACTGCGCGCCACCTCCCTTCATATAAGGTGCAACTGCACCACTTGACTACGAGAACTAAAAGCTCAAGCAGCCTTAACCTCCCTATGAAAATGAAAATCCACAGCCTGCTTCCAGTCTTCGACCGGGTCAGGAATGGAATGAATGGAGCCCCCATCCAGCGGCGAGGATATGAACTGTGCCGGCTGCCGAGGCCTGACGCACTCCTCTGGGGCAATGATGAAATGAATGACAGATGAAATGAAATGTTAGTGGAGAGTGTTGCTGGAATGAAATTTTGACAGGGAAAACCGGAGTACCCGGAGAAAAACCTGTCTGCCTCCGTTTTGTCCAGCACAGATCTCACATGGAGTGGCCGGGACTTAACCTCCCTATGAAGGCTTCCAAAAAGATGGTATATTGGCTTTCACGGCCGGTGAATTAAAACTCAGCAATTCTTCTAGGTTTGTGCCGTGTCTTGTGTGGGGTTTCGCCTAGGACACCAAGCTAGGCTCATCGGCGGGCACTTTGTGTCCCCGCCAGGACCCCCACAGGAGTGACGAACTGCGCGCCACCTCCCTTTATATAAGGTGCAACTGCACCACTTGACTACGAGAACTAAAAGCTCAAGCAGCCTTAACCTCCCTTTGAAGGCTTCCAAAAAGATGGTATATTGGCTTTCACGGCCGGTGAATTAAAACTCAGCAATTCTTCTAGGTTTGTGCCGTGTCTTGTGTGGGGTTTCGCCTAGGACACCAAGCTAGGCTCATCGGCGGGCTCTTGGTGTCCCCGCCCGGACCCCCACAGGAGTGACGAACTGCGCGCCACCTCCCTTTATATAAGGTGCAACTGCACCACTTGACTACGAGAACTAAAAGCTCAAGCTGCCTTAACCCCCCTATGAAGGCTTCCAAAAAGATGGTATATTGGCTTTCACGGCCGGTGAATTAAAACTCAGCAATTCTTCTAGGTTTGTGCCGTGTCTTGTGTGGAGTTTCGCCTAGGACACCAAGCTAGGCTCATCGGCGGGCTCTTGGTGTCCCCGCCCGGACCCCCACAGGAGTGACGAATTGCGCGCCACCTCCCTTTATATAAGGTTCAACTGCACCACTTGACTACGAGAACTAAAAGCTCAAGCAGCCTTAACCTCCCTATGAAGGCTTCCAAAAAGATGGTATATTGGCTTTCACGGCCGGTGAATTAAAACTCAGCAATTCTTCTAGGTTTGTGCCGTGTCTTGTGTGGGGTTTCGCCTAGGACACCAAGCTAGGCTCATCGGCAGGCTCTTGGTGTCCCCGCCCAGACCCCCACAGGAGTGACGAACTGCGCGCCACCTCCCTTCATATAAGGTGCAACTGCACCACTTGACTACGAGAACTAAAAGCTCAAGCAGCCTTAACCTCCCTATGAAAATGAAAATCCACAGCCTGCTTCCAGTCTTCGACCGGGTCAGGAATGGAATGAATGGAGCCCCCATCCAGCGGCGAGGATATGAACTGTGCCGGCTGCCGAGGCCTGACGCACTCCTCTGGGGCAATGATGAAATGAATGACAGATGAAATGAAATGTTAGTGGAGAGTGTTGCTGGAATGAAATTTTGACAGGGAAAACCGGAGTACCCGGAGAAAAACCTGTCTGCCTCCGTTTTGTCCAGCACAGATCTCACATGGAGTGGCCGGGACTTAACCTCCCTATGAAGGCTTCCAAAAAGATGGTATATTGGCTTTCACGGCCGGTGAATTAAAACTCAGCAATTCTTCTAGGTTTGTGCCGTTTCTTGTGTGGGGTTTCGCCTGGGACACCAAGCTAGGCTCATCGGCGGGCTCTTTGTGTCCCCGCCAGGACCCCCACAGGAGTGACGAACTGCGCGCCACCTCCCTTTATATAAGGTGCAACTGCACCACTTGACTACGAGAACTAAAAGCTCAAGCAGCCTTAACCTCCCTTTGAAGGCTTCCAAAAAGATGGTATATTGGCTTTCACGGCCGGTGAATTAAAACTCAGCAATTCTTCTAGGTTTGTGCCGTGTCTTGTGTGGGGTTTCGCCTAGGACACCAAGCTAGGCTCATCGGCGGGCTCTTGGTGTCCCCGCCCGGACCCCCACAGGAGTGACGAACTGCGCGCCACCTCCCTTTATATAAGGTGCAACTGCACCACTTGACTACGAGAACTAAAAGCTCAAGCAGCCTTAACCCCCTATGAAGGCTTCCAAAAAGATGGTATATTGGCTTTCACGGCCGGTGAATTAAAACTCAGCAATTCTTCTAGGTTCGTGCCGTGTCTTGTGTGGAGTTTCGCCTAGGACACCAAGCTAGGCTCATCGGCGGTCTCTTGGTGTCCCCGCCCGGACCCCCACAGGAGTGACGAATTGCGCGCCACCTCCCTTTATATAAGGTGCAACTGCACCACTTGACTACGAGAACTAAAAGCTCAAGCAGCCTTAACCTCCCTATGAAGGCTTCCAAAAAGATGGTATATTGGCTTTCACGGCCGGTGAATTAAAACTCAGCAATTCTTCTAGGTTTGTGCCGTGTCTTGTGTGGGGTTTCGCCTACGACACCAAGCTAGGCTCATCGGCGGGCTCTTGGTGTCCCCGCCCGGACCCCCACAGGAGTGACGAACTGCGCGCCACCTCCCTTTATATAAGGTGCAACTGCACCACTTGACTACGAGAACTAAAAGCTCAAGCAGCCTTAACCTCCCTATGAAGGCTTCCAAAAAGATGGTATATTGGCTTTCACGGCCGGTGAATTAAAACTCAACAATTCTTCTAGGTTTGTGCCGTGTCTTGTGTGGGGTTTCGCCTAGGACACCAAGCTAGGCTCATCGGCGGGCTCTTGGTGTCCCCGCCCGGACCCCCGCAGGAGTGACGAACTGCGCGCCACCTCCCTTTATATAAGGTGCAACTGCACCACTTGACTACGAGAACTAAAAGCTCAAGCAGCCTTAACCTCCCTATGAAGGCTTCCAAAAAGATGGTATATTGGCTTTCACGGCCGGTGAATTAAAACTCAGCAATTCTTCTAGGTTTGTGCCGTGTCTTGTGTGGGGGTTTCGCCTAGGACACCAAGCTAGGCTCATCGGCGGGCTCTTGGTGTCCCCGCCCGGACCCCCACAGGAGTGACGAACTGTGCGCCACCTCCCTTTATATAAGGTGCAACTGCACCACTTGACTACGAGAACTAAAAGCTCAAGCAGCCTTAACCTCCCTATGAAGGCTTCCAAAAAGATGGTATATTGGCTTTCACGGCCGGTGAATTAAAACTCAGCAATTCTTCTAGGTTTGTGCCGTGTCTTGTGTGGGGTTTCGCCTAGGACACCAAGCTAGGCTCATCGGCGGGCTCTTGGTGTCCCCGCCCGGACCCCCACAGGAGTGACGAACTGCGCGCCACCTCCCTTTATATAAGGTGCAACTGCACCACTTGACTATGAGAACTAAAAGCTCAAGCAGCCTTAACCTCCCTATGAAGGCTTCCAAAAAGATGGTATATTGGCTTTCACGGCCGGTGAATTAAAACTCAGCAATTCTTCTAGGTTTGTGCCGTGTCTTGTGTGGGGTTTCGCCTAGGACACCAAGCTAGGCTCATCGGCGGGCTCTTGGTTTCCCCGCCCGGACCCCCCACAGGAGTGACGAACTGCGCGCCACCTCCCTTTATATAAGGTGCAACTGCACCACTTGACTACGAGAACTAAAAGCTCAAGCAGCCTTAACCTCCCTATGAAGGCTTCCAAAAAGATGGTATATTGGCTTTCACGGCCGGTGAATTAAAACTCAGCAATTCTTCTAGGTTTGTGCCGTGTGTTGTGTGGGGTTTCGCCTAGGACACCAAGCTAGGCTCATCGGCGGGCTCTTGGTGTCCCCGCCCGGACCCCCACAGGAGTGACGAACTGCGCGCCACCTCCCTTTATATAAGGTGCAACTGCACCACTTGACTACGAGAACTAAAAGCTCAAGCAGCCTTAACCTCCCTATGAAGGCTTCCAAAAAGATGGTATATTGGCTTTCACGGCCGGTGAATTAAAACTCAGCAATTCTTCTAGGTTTGTGCCGTGTCTTGTGTGGGGTTTCGCCTAGGACACCAAGCTAGGCTCATCGGCAGGCTCTTGGTGTCCCCGCCCAGACCCCCACAGGAGTGACGAACTGCGCGCCACCTCCCTTCATATAAGGTGCAACTGCACCACTTGACTACGAGAACTAAAAGCTCAAGCAGCCTTAACCTCCCTATGAAAATGAAAATCCACAGCCTGCTTCCAGTCTTCGACCGGGTCAGGAATGGAATGAATGGAGCCCCCATCCAGCGGCGAGGATATGAACTGTGCCGGCTGCCGAGGCCTGACGCACTCCTCTGGGGCAATGATGAAATGAATGACAGATGAAATGAAATGTTAGTGGAGAGTGTTGCTGGAATGAAATTTTGACAGGGAAAACCGGAGTACCCGGAGAAAAACCTGTCTGCCTCCGTTTTGTCCAGCACAGATCTCACATGGAGTGGCCGGGACTTAACCTCCCTATGAAGGCTTCCAAAAAGATGGTATATTGGCTTTCACGGCCGGTGAATTAAAACTCAGCAATTCTTCTAGGTTTGTGCCGTGTCTTGTGTGGGGTTTCGCCTAGGACACCAAGCTAGGCTCATCGGCGGGCTCTTTGTGTCCCCGCCAGGACCCCCACAGGAGTGACGAACTGCGCGCCACCTCCCTTTATATAAGGTGCAACTGCACCACTTGACTACGAGAACTAAAAGCTCAAGCAGCCTTAACCCTCCCTTTGAAGGCTTCCCAAAAAGATGGTATATTGGCTTTCACGGCCGGTGAATTAAACTCAGCAATTCTTCTAGGTTTGTGCCGTGTCTTGTGTGGGGTTTCGCCTAGGACACCAAGCTAGGCTCATCGGCGGGCTCTTGGTGTCCCCGCCCGGACCCCCACAGGAGTGACGAACTGCGCGCCACCTCCCTTTATATAAGGTGCAACTGCACCACTTGACTACGAGAACTAAAAGCTCAAGCAGCCTTAACCCCCCTATGAAGGCTTCCAAAAAGATGGTATATTGGCTTTCACGGCCGGTGAATTAAAACTCAGCAATTCTTCTAGGTTTGTGCCGTGTCTTGTGTGGAGTTTCGCCTAGGACACCAAGCTAGGCTCATCGGCGGGCTCTTGGTGTCCCCGCCCGGACCCCCACAGGAGTGACGAATTGCGCGCCACCTCCCTTTATATAAGGTTCAACTGCACCACTTGACTACGAGAACTAAAAGCTCAAGCAGCCTTAACCTCCCTATGAAGGCTTCCAAAATGATGGTATATTGGCTTTCACGGCCGGTGAATTAAAACTCAGCAATTCTTCTAGGTTTGTGCCGTGTCTTGTGTGGGGTTTCGCCTAGGACACCAAGCTAGGCTCATCGGCGGGCTCTTGGTGTCCCCGCCCGGACCCCCACAGGAGTGACGAACAGGGCGCCACCTCCCTTTATATAAGATGCAACTGCACCACTTGACTACGAGAACTAAAATCTCAAGCAGCATTAACCTCCCTATGAAGGCTTCCAAAAAGATGGTATATTGGCTTTCATGGCCGGTGAATTAAAACTCAGCAATTCTTCTAGGTTTGTGCCGTGTCTTGTGTGGGGGTTTCGCCTGGGACACCAAGCTAGGCTCATCGGCGGGCTCTTGGTGTCCCCGCCCGGACCCCCACAGGAGTGACGAACTGCGCGCCACCTCCCTTTATATAAGGTGCAACTGCACCACTTGACTACGAGAACTAAAAGCTCAAGCAGCCTTAACCTCACTATGAAGGCTTCCAAAAAGATGTTATATTGGCTTTCACGGCCGGTGAATTAAAACTCAGCAATTCTTCTAGGTTTGTGCCGTGTCTTGTGTGGGGTTTCGCCTAGGACACCAAGCTAGGCTCATCGGCGGGCTCTTGGTGTCCCCACCCGGACCCCCACAGGAGTGACGAACTGCGCGCCACCTCCCTTTATATAAGGTGCAACTGCACCACTTGACTACGAGAACTAAAAGCTCAAGCAGCCTTAACCTCCCTATGAAGGCTCCAAAAAGATGGTATATTGGCTTTCACGGCCGGTGAATTAAAACTCAGCAATTCTTCTAGGTTTGTGCCGTGTCTTGTGTGGGGTTTCGCCTAGGACACCAAGCTAGGCTCATCGGCGGGCTCTTGGTGTCCCCACCCGGACCCCCACAGGAGTGACGAACTGCGCGCCACCTCCCTTTATATAAGGTGCAACTGCACCACTTGACTACGAGAACTAAAAGCTCAAGCAGCCTTAACCTCCCTATGAAGGCTTCCAAAAAGATGGTATATTGGCTTTCACGGCCGGTGAATTAAAACTCAGCAATTCTTCTAGGTTTGTGCCGTGTCTCGTGTGGGGTTTCGCCTAGGACACCAAGCTAGGCTTATCGGTGGGCTCTTGGTGTCCCCGCCCGGACCCCCACAGGAGTGACGAACTGCGCGCCACCTCCCTTTATATAAGGTGCAACTGCACCACTTGACTACGAGAACTAAAAGCTCAAGCAGCCTTAACCTCCCTATGAAGGCTTCCAAAAAGATGGTATATTGGCTTTCACGGCCGGTGAATTAAAACTCAGCAATTCTTCTAGGTTTGTGCCGTGTCTTGTGTGGGGTTTCGCCTAGGACACCAAGCTAGGCTCATCGGCAGGCTCTTGGTGTCCCCGCCCAGACCCCCACAGGAGTGACGAACTGCGCGCCACCTCCCTTCATATAAGGTGCAACTGCACCACTTGACTACGAGAACTAAAAGCTCAAGCAGCCTTAACCTCCCTATGAAAATGAAAATCCACAGCCTGCTTCCAGTCTTCGACCGGGTCAGGAATGGAATGAATGGAGCCCCCATCCAGCGGCGAGGATATGAACTGTGCCGGCTGCCGAGGCCTGACGCACTCCTCTGGGGCAATGATGAAATGAATGACAGATGAAATGAAATGTTAGTGGAGAGTGTTGCTGGAATGAAATTTTGACAGGGAAAACCGGAGTACCCGGAGAAAAACCTGTCTGCCTCCGTTTTGTCCAGCACAGATCTCACATGGAGTGGCCGGGACTTAACCTCCCTATGAAGGCTTCCAAAAAGATGGTATATTGGCTTTCACGGCCGGTGAATTAAAACTCAGCAATTCTTCTAGGTTTGTGCCGTTTCTTGTGTGGGGTTTCGCCTGGGACACCAAGCTAGGCTCATCGGCGGGCTCTTTGTGTCCCCGCCAGGACCCCCACAGGAGTGACGAACTGCGCGCCACCTCCCTTTATATAAGGTGCAACTGCACCACTTGACTACGAGAACTAAAAGCTCAAGCAGCCTTAACCTCCCTTTGAAGGCTTCCAAAAAGATGGTATATTGGCTTTCACGGCCGGTGAATTAAAACTCAGCAATTCTTCTAGGTTTGTGCCGTGTCTTGTGTGGGGTTTCGCCTAGGACACCAAGCTAGGCTCATCGGCGGGCTCTTGGTGTCCCCGCCCGGACCCCCACAGGAGTGACGAACTGCGCGCCACCTCCCTTTATATAAGGTGCAACTGCACCACTTGACTACGAGAACTAAAAGCTCAAGCAGCCTTAACCCCCCTATGAAGGCTTCCAAAAAGATGGTATATTGGCTTTCACGGCCGGTGAATTAAAACTCAGCAATTCTTCTAGGTTTGTGCCGTGTCTTGTGTGGAGTTTCGCCTAGGACACCAAGCTAGGCTCATCGGCGGTCTCTTGGTGTCCCCGCCCGGACCCCCACAGGAGTGACGAATTGCGCGCCACCTCCCTTTATATAAGGTGCAACTGCACCACTTGACTACGAGAACTAAAAGCTCAAGCAGCCTTAACCTCCCTATGAAGGCTTCCAAAAAGATGGTATATTGGCTTTCACGGCCGGTGAATTAAAACTCAGCAATTCTTCTAGGTTTGTGCCGTGTCTTGTGTGGGGTTTCGCCTACGACACCAAGCTAGGCTCATCGGCGGGCTCTTGGTGTCCCCGCCCGGACCCCCACAGGAGTGACGAACTGCGCGCCACCTCCCTTTATATAAGGTGCAACTGCACCACTTGACTACGAGAACTAAAAGCTCAAGCAGCCTTAACCTCCCTATGAAGGCTTCCAAAAAGATGGTATATTGGCTTTCACGGCCGGTGAATTAAAACTCAACAATTCTTCTAGGTTTGTGCCGTGTCTTGTGTGGGGTTTCGCCTAGGACACCAAGCTAGGCTCATCGGCGGGCTCTTGGTGTCCCCGCCCGGACCCCCGCAGGAGTGACGAACTGCGCGCCACCTCCCTTTATATAAGGTGCAACTGCACCACTTGACTACGAGAACTAAAAGCTCAAGCAGCCTTAACCTCCCTATGAAGGCTTCCAAAAAGATGGTATATTGGCTTTCACGGCCGGTGAATTAAAACTCAGCAATTCTTCTAGGTTTGTGCCGTGTCTTGTGTGGGGGTTTCGCCTAGGACACCAAGCTAGGCTCATCGGCGGGCTCTTGGTGTCCCCGCCCGGACCCCCACAGGAGTGACGAACTGTGCGCCACCTCCCTTTATATAAGGTGCAACTGCACCACTTGACTACGAGAACTAAAAGCTCAAGCAGCCTTAACCTCCCTATGAAGGCTTCCAAAAAGATGGTATATTGGCTTTCACGGCCGGTGAATTAAAACTCAGCAATTCTTCTAGGTTTGTGCCGTGTCTTGTGTGGGGTTTCGCCTAGGACACCAAGCTAGGCTCATCGGCGGGCTCTTGGTGTCCCCGCCCGGACCCCCACAGGAGTGACGAACTGCGCGCCACCTCCCTTTATATAAGGTGCAACTGCACCACTTGACTATGAGAACTAAAAGCTCAAGCAGCCTTAACCTCCCTATGAAGGCTTCCAAAAAGATGGTATATTGGCTTTCACGGCCGGTGAATTAAAACTCAGCAATTCTTCTAGGTTTGTGCCGTGTCTTGTGTGGGGTTTCGCCTAGGACACCAAGCTAGGCTCATCGGCGGGCTCTTGGTTTCCCCGCCCGGACCCCCCACAGGAGTGACGAACTGCGCGCCACCTCCCTTTATATAAGGTGCAACTGCACCACTTGACTACGAGAACTAAAAGCTCAAGCAGCCTTAACCTCCCTATGAAGGCTTCCAAAAAGATGGTATATTGGCTTTCACGGCCGGTGAATTAAAACTCAGCAATTCTTCTAGGTTTGTGCCGTGTGTTGTGTGGGGTTTCGCCTAGGACACCAAGCTAGGCTCATCGGCGGGCTCTTGGTGTCCCCGCCCGGACCCCCACAGGAGTGACGAACTGCGCGCCACCTCCCTTTATATAAGGTGCAACTGCACCACTTGACTACGAGAACTAAAAGCTCAAGCAGCCTTAACCTCCCTATGAAGGCTTCCAAAAAGATGGTATATTGGCTTTCACGGCCGGTGAATTAAAACTCAGCAATTCTTCTAGGTTTGTGCCGTGTCTTGTGTGGGGTTTCGCCTAGGACACCAAGCTAGGCTCATCGGCAGGCTCTTGGTGTCCCCGCCCAGACCCCCACAGGAGTGACGAACTGCGCGCCACCTCCCTTCATATAAGGTGCAACTGCACCACTTGACTACGAGAACTAAAAGCTCAAGCAGCCTTAACCTCCCTATGAAAATGAAAATCCACAGCCTGCTTCCAGTCTTCGACCGGGTCAGGAATGGAATGAATGGAGCCCCCATCCAGCGGCGAGGATATGAACTGTGCCGGCTGCCGAGGCCTGACGCACTCCTCTGGGGCAATGATGAAATGAATGACAGATGAAATGAAATGTTAGTGGAGAGTGTTGCTGGAATGAAATTTTGACAGGGAAAACCGGAGTACCCGGAGAAAAACCTGTCTGCCTCCGTTTTGTCCAGCACAGATCTCACATGGAGTGGCCGGGACTTAACCTCCCTATGAAGGCTTCCAAAAAGATGGTATATTGGCTTTCACGGCCGGTGAATTAAAACTCAGCAATTCTTCTAGGTTTGTGCCGTGTCTTGTGTGGGGTTTCGCCTAGGACACCAAGCTAGGCTCATCGGCGGGCTCTTTGTGTCCCCGCCAGGACCCCCACAGGAGTGACGAACTGCGCGCCACCTCCCTTTATATAAGGTGCAACTGCACCACTTGACTACGAGAACTAAAAGCTCAAGCAGCCTTAACCTCCCTTTGAAGGCTTCCAAAAAGATGGTATATTGGCTTTCACGGCCGGTGAATTAAAACTCAGCAATTCTTCTAGGTTTGTGCCGTGTCTTGTGTGGGGTTTCGCCTAGGACACCAAGCTAGGCTCATCGGCGGGCTCTTGGTGTCCCCGCCCGGACCCCCACAGGAGTGACGAACTGCGCGCCACCTCCCTTTATATAAGGTGCAACTGCACCACTTGACTACGAGAACTAAAAGCTCAAGCAGCCTTAACCCCCCTATGAAGGCTTCCAAAAAGATGGTATATTGGCTTTCACGGCCGGTGAATTAAAACTCAGCAATTCTTCTAGGTTTGTGCCGTGTCTTGTGTGGAGTTTCGCCTAGGACACCAAGCTAGGCTCATCGGCGGGCTCTTGGTGTCCCCGCCCGGACCCCCACAGGAGTGACGAATTGCGCGCCACCTCCCTTTATATAAGGTGCAACTGCACCACTTGACTACGAGAACTAAAAGCTCAAGCAGCCTTAACCTCCCTATGAAGGCTTCCAAAAAGATGGTATATTGGCTTTCACGGCCGGTGAATTAAAACTCAGCAATTCTTCTAGGTTTATGCCGTGTCTTGTGTGGGGTTTCGCCTACGACACCAAGCTAGGCTCATCGGCGGGCTCTTGGTGTCCCCGCCCGGACCCCCACAGGAGTGACGAACTGCGCGCCACCTCCCTTTATATAAGGTGCAACTGCATCACTTGACTACGAGAACTAAAAGCTCAAGCAGCCTTAACCTCCCTATGAAGGCTTCCAAAAAGATGGTATATTGGCTTTCACGGCCGGTGAATTAAAACTCAACAATTCTTCTAGGTTTGTGCCGTGTCTTGTGTGGGGTTTCGCCTAGGACACCAAGCTAGGCTCATCGGCGGGCTCTTGGTGTCCCCGCCCGGACCCCCGCAGGAGTGACGAACTGCGCGCCACCTCCCTTTATATAAGGTGCAACTGCACCACTTGACTACGAGAACTAAAAGCTCAAGCAGCCTTAACCTCCCTATGAAGGCTTCCAAAAAGATGGTATATTGGCTTTCACGGCCGGTGAATTAAAACTCAGCAATTCTTCTAGGTTTGTGCCGTGTCTTGTGTGGGGGTTTCGCCTAGGACACCAAGCTAGGCTCATCGGCGGGCTCTTGGTGTCCCCGCCCGGACCCCCACAGGAGTGACGAACTGTGCGCCACCTCCCTTTATATAAGGTGCAACTGCACCACTTGACTACGAGAACTAAAAGCTCAAGCAGTCTTAACCTCCCTATGAAGGCTTCCAAAAAGATGGTATATTGGCTTTCACGGCCGGTGAATTAAAACTCAGCAATTCTTCTAGGTTTGTGCCGTGTCTTGTGTGGGGTTTCGCCTAGGACACCAAGCTAGGCTCATCGGCGGGCTCTTGGTGTCCCCGCCCGGACCCCCACAGGAGTGACGAACTGCGCGCCACCTCCCTTTATATAAGGTGCAACTGCACCACTTGACTATGAGAACTAAAAGCTCAAGCAGCCTTAACCTCCCTATGAAGGCTTCCAAAAAGATGGTATATTGGCTTTCACGGCCGGTGAATTAAAACTCAGCAATTCTTCTAGGTTTGTGCCGTGTCTTGTGTGGGGTTTCGCCTAGGACACCAAGCTAGGCTCATCGGCGGGCTCTTGGTTTCCCCGCCCGGACCCCCCACAGGAGTGACGAACTGCGCGCCACCACCCTTTATATAAGGTGCAACTGCACCACTTGACTACGAGAACTAAAAGCTCAAGCAGCCTTAACCTCCCTATGAAGGCTACCAAAAAGATGGTATATTGGCTTTCACGGCCGGTGAATTAAAACTCAGCAATTCTTCTAGGTTTGTGCCGTGTGTTGTGTGGGGTTTCGCCTAGGACACCAAGCTAGGCTCATCGGCGGGCTCTTGGTGTCCCCGCCCGTACCCCCACAGGAGTGACGAACTGCGCGCCACCTCTCTTTATATAAGGTGCAACTGCACCACTTGACTACGAGGACTAAAAGCTCAAGCAGCCTTAACCTCCCTATGAAGGCTTCCAAAAAGATGGTATATTGGCTTTCTCGGCCGGTGAATTAAAACTCAGCAATTCTTCTAGGTTTGTGCCGTGTCTTCTGTGGAGTTTCGCCTAGGACACCAAGCTAGGCTCATCGGCGGGCTCTTGGTGTCCCCACCCGGACCCCCACAGGAGTGACGAACTGCGCGCCACCTCCCTTTATATAAGGTGCAACTGCACCACTTGACTACGAGAACTAAAAGCTCAAGCAGCCTTAACCTCCCTATGAAGGCTCCAAAAAGATGGTATATTGGCTTTCACGGCCGGTGAATTAAAACTCAGCAATTCTTCTAGGTTTGTGCCGTGTCTTGTGTGGGGTTTCGCCTAGGACACCAAGCTAGGCTCATCGGCGGGCTCTTGGTGTCCCCACCCGGACCCCCACAGGAGTGACGAACTGCGCGCCACCTCCCTTTATATAAGGTGCAACTGCACCACTTGACTACGAGAACTAAAAGCTCAAGCAGCCTTAACCTCCCTATGAAGGCTTCCAAAAAGATGGTATATTGGCTTTCACGGCCGGTGAATTAAAACTCAGCAATTCTTCTAGGTTTGTGCCGTGTCTTGTGTGGGGTTTCGCCTAGGACACCAAGCTAGGCTTATCGGTGGGCTCTTGGTGTCCCCGCCCGGACCCCCACAGGAGTGACGAACTGCGCGCCACCTCCCTTTATATAAGGTGCAACTGCACCACTTGACTACGAGAACTAAAAGCTCAAGCAGCCTTAACCTCCCTATGAAGGCTTCCAAAAAGATGGTATATTGGCTTTCACGGCCGGTGAATTAAAACTCAGCAATTCTTCTAGGTTTGTGCCGTGTCTTGTGTGGGGTTTCGCCTAGGACACCAAGCTAGGCTCATCGGCAGGCTCTTGGTGTCCCCGCCCAGACCCCCACAGGAGTGACGAACTGCGCATCACCTCCCTTCATATAAGGTGCAACTGCACCACTTGACTACGAGAACTAAAAGCTCAAGCAGCCTTAACCTCCCTATGAAAATGAAAATCCACAGCCTGCTTCCAGTCTTCGACCGGGTCAAGAATGGAATGAATGGAGCCCCCATCCAGCGGCGAGGATATGAACTGTGCCGGCTGCCGAGGCCTGACGCACTCCTCTGGGGCAATGATGAAATGAATGACAGATGAAATGAAATGTTAGTGGAGAGTGTTGCTGGAATGAAATTTTGACAGGGAAAACCGGAGTACCCGGAGAAACACCTGTCTGCCTCCGTTTTGTCCAGCACAGATCTCACATGGAGTGGCCGGGACTTAACCTCCCTATGAAGGCTTCCAAAAGATGGTATATTGGCTTTCACGGCCGGTGAATTAAAACTCAGCAATTCTTCTAGGTTTGTGCCGTGTCTTGTGTGGGGTTTCGCCTAGGACACCAAGCTAGGCTCACCGGCGGGCTCTTTGTGTCCCCGCCAGGACCCCCACAGGAGTGACGAACTGCGCGCCACCTCCCTTTTTTATAAGGTGCAACTGCACCACTTGACTACGAGAACTAAAAGCTCAAGCAGCCTTAACCTCCCTTTGAAGGCTTCCAAAAAGATGGTATATTGGCTTTCACGGCCGGTGAATTAAAACTCAGCAATTCTTCTAGGTTTGTGCCGTGTCTTGTGTGGGGTTTCGCCTAGGACACCAAGCTAGGCTCATCGGCGGGCTCTTGGTGTCCCCGCCCGGACCCCCGCAGGAGTGACGAACTGCGCGCCTCCTCCCTTTATATAAGGTGCAACTGCACCACTTGACTACGAGAACTAAAAGCTCAAGCAGCCTTAACCTTCCTATGAAGGCTTCCAAAAAGATGGTATATTGGCTTTCACGGCCTGTGAATTAAAACTCAGCAATTCTTCTAGTTTTGTGCCGTGTGTTGTGTGGGGTTTCGCCTAGGACACCAAGCTAGGCTCATCGGCGGGCTCTTGGTGTCCCCGCCCGGACCCCCACAGGAGTGACGAATTGCGCGCCACCTCCCTTTATATAAGGTGCAACTGCACCACTTGACTACGAGAACTAAAAGCTCAAGCAGCCTTAACCTCCCTATGAAGGCTTCCAAAAAGATGGTATATTGGCTTTCACGGCCGGTGAATTAAAACTCAGCAATTCTTCTAGGTTTGTGCCGTGTCTTGTGTGGGGTTTCGCCTACGACACCAAGCTAGGCTCATCGGCGGGCTCTTGGTGTCCCCGCCCGGACCCCCACAGGAGTGACGAACTGCGCGCCACCTCCCTTTATATAAGGTGCAACTGCACCACTTGACTACGAGAACTAAAAGCTCAAGCAGCCTTAACCTCCCTATGAAAATGAAAATCCTCAGCCTGCTTCCAGTCTTCGACCGGGTCAGGAATGGAATGAATGGAGCCCCCATCCAGCGCCGAGGATATGAACTGTGCCGGCTGCCGAGGCCTGACGCACTCCTCTGGGGCAATGATGAAATGAATGACAGATGAAATGAAATGTTAGTGGAGAGTGTTGCTGGAATGAAATTTTGACAGGGAAAACCGGAGTACCCGGAGAAAAACCTGTCTGCCTCCGTTTTGTCCAGCACAGATCTCACATGGAGTGGCCGGGACTTAACCTCCCTATGTAGGCTTCCAAAAAGATGGTATATTGGCTTTCACGGCCGGTGAATTAAAACTCAGCAATTCTTCTAGGTTTGTGCCGTGTCTTGTGTGGGGTTTCGCCTAGGACACCAAGCTAGGCTCACCGGCGGGCTCTTTGTGTCCCCGCCAGGACCCCCACAGGAGTGACGAACTGCGCGCCACCTCCCTTTTTTATAAGGTGCAACTGCACCACTTGACTACGAGAACTAAAAGCTCAAGCAGCCTTAACCTCCCTTTGAAGGCTTCCAAAAAGATGGTATATTGGCTTTCACGGCCGGTGAATTAAAACTCAGCAATTCTTCTAGGTTTGTGCCGTGTCTTGTGTGGGGTTTCGCCTAGGACACCAAGCTAGGCTCATCGGCGGGCTCTTGGTGTCCCCGCCCGGACCCCCGCAGGAGTGACGAACTGCGCGCCACCTCCCTTTATATAAGGTGCAACTGCACCACTTGACTACGAGAACTAAAAGCTCAAGCAGCCTTAACCTCCCTATGAAGGCTTCCAAAAAGTTGGTATATTGGCTTTCACGGCCGGTGAATTAAAACTCAGCAATTCTTCTAGTTTTGTGCCGTGTGTTGTGTGGGGTTTCGCCTAGGACACCAAGCTAGGCTCATCGGCGGGCTCTTGGTGTCCCCGCCCGGACCCCCACAGGAGTGACGAACTGCGCGCCACCTCCCTTTATATAAGGTGCAACTGCACCACTTGACTATGAGAACTAAAAGCTCAAGCAGCCTTAACCTCCCTATGAAGGCTTCCAAAAAGATGGTATATTGGCTTTCACGGCCGGTGAATTAAAACTCAGCAATTCTTCTAGGTTTGTGCCGTGTCTTGTGTGGGGTTTCGCCTAGGACACCAAGCTAGGCTCATCGGCGGGCTCTTGGTTTCCCCGCCCGGACCCCCCACAGGAGTGACGAACTGCGCGCCACCTCCCTTTATATAAGGTGCAACTGCACCACTTGACTACGAGAACTAAAAGCTCAAGCAGCCTTAACCTCCCTATGAAGGCTTCCAAAAAGATGGTATATTGGCTTTCACGGCCGGTGAATTAAAACTCAGCAATTCTTCTAGGTTTGTGCCGTGTGTTGTGTGGGGTTTCGCCTAGGACACCAAGCTAGGCTCATCGGCGGGCTCTTGGTGTCCCCGCCCGTACCCCCACAGGAGTGACGAACTGCGCGCCACCTCCCTTTATATAAGGTGCAACTGCACCACTTGACTACGAGAACTAAAAGCTCAAGCAGCCTTAACCTCCCTATGAAGGCTTCCAAAAAGATGGTATATTGGCTTTCTCGGCCGGTGAATTAAAACTCAGCAATTCTTCTAGGTTTGTGCCGTGTCTTCTGTGGGGTTTCGCCTAGGACACCAAGCTAGGCTCATCGGCGGGCTCTTGGTGTCCCCGCCCGGACCCCCACAGGAGTGACGAACTGCGCGCCACCTCCCTTTATATAAGGTGCAACTGCACCACTTGACTACGAGAACTAAAAGCTCAAGCAGCCTTAACCTCCCTATGAAGGCTTCCAAAAAGATGGTATATTGGCTTTCACGGCCGGTGAATTAAAACTCAGCAATTCTTCTAGGTTTGTGCCGTGTCTTGTGTGGGGGTTTCGCCTAGGACACCAAGCTAGGCTCATCGGCGGGCTCTTGGTGTCCCCGCCCGGACCCCCACAGGAGTGACGAACTGTGCGCCACCTCCCTTTATATAAGGTGCAACTGCACCACTTGACTACGAGAACTAAAAGCTCAAGCAGCCTTAACCTCCCTATGAAGGCTTCCAAAAAGATGGTATATTGGCTTTCACGGCCGGTGAATTAAAACTCAGCAATTCTTCTAGGTTTGTGCCGTGTCTTGTGTGGGGTTTCGCCTAGGACACCAAGCTAGGCTCATCGGCGGGCTCTTGGTGTCCCCGCCCGGACCCCCACAGGAGTGACGAACTGCGCGCCACCTCCCTTTATATATGGTGCAACTGCACCAAGAGCCCGCCGATGAGCCTAGCTTGGTGTCCTAGGCGAAACCCCACACAAGACACGGCACAAACCTAGAAGAATTGCTGAGTTTTAATTCACCGGCCGTGAAAGCCAATATACCATCTTTTTATAAAATGATTATTTATGAACATAGAGACAAGTTTAAGGGATTCAATTATAGAAGAGACATGACATTCAAGACTCACATTCGCAAATGTTCAAATTGATCACCGTCAATGTCCAGGAGTTCGACAAACCGCCACCAACGCACCGGACCATTGCTCGCATCAGAGATAAATTTGAAACTGATGGAAACGTTCACAACGTCAACAAGAAACGTTCTGGATGACCACGGACATCCACCAGTCCTAGAAAATGAGAACAGGTGCAGGAAGCCGTCACTCGATCCCCACCGAAATCACTATGACAAACGGCTCGAGAGACACACATCTCAAAAGATAGCGTCCATCGCATCATGAAGCGTCTGCGCTGGAAATCCTACATTCCAACACGAAATTGGAAATTGAAAGACAACGTCACGAAATTCCAAATGAACTTTGTCGTAACGTTTGCGAATCCATTGCTTCGCGTTATCAGCTTTGTCTGGACACTGACGGTCATCAATTTGAACATTTAAGAACATGAGTCTTTAATTACATGTCTCCTCTATAATTGAAGCCCTTAAACTTGTCACTATGTTCATAAAAAATCATTTTATAGTCATTCAAAACATTTTTGAGACACTCTGTATATACACCCCTGCTTGCTACGGTTACACAATCTCAATTTCACCCTGTCATGGGAATATCTCTTGCCACGATGGGTGAGTGGTTATCGTGTCGGTCTACTGACCTCAAGCTTGCAGGATCGATCTTGGCCGTAGTAAGTGATTTTTGAAAGGCGGCAAAAATACGACACGCATGTTATACGATGTTGGCATGTTAAATATCCAATTTGAATTCAGTAGGCCGTGTTCATAATGGCTAAATTAATCTCGGGTTTTCCCGCCAACACAAAGTTCCTCAATTCTCTTCTAGAAAGCACTGTAGTGTCAAGGAGCTATGGGGTAACCAGAGACAATAAAAACAATGTACACTCGTTGGTCTTTGGGAATGGTATTGTAAGATGAAAACTTAGATAACCAGGACTAATAAAGCAATCAAACTCACGTTCCAATTTATCTCTACATTGACGACCCTGACGTGATTGAATATTCATCACGCAAGCATCATGGAGCAGCTGCAGGAAGAATTGCAGCAACTTCAAGAACAGAATCACCAGCTGTAACAACTGCAAATACATCTCGCATATCAAACCCACAGGTTGGTACAGCACCAGCTGTTAATCGTGTGTAATAAAATTACCCGTGTTCTGGCCAGACAAACCCGCGTTGATGTTTGCACAAGTGGAAGCCCAGTTGAGAATTTCCGGAGTAACACAGGACTCTACTAAATATGCGTATGTGGTCTCCCAGCTGGACAGCCGTTATGCAGCAGAGGTGGAGGATATAATAACCAATCCGCCTCCACAAATCGCGTACGCACATTTACGTAACGAACTCATTAGTCGGCTTTCCCTGTCGATAGAACAACGTGTACGACATTTGTTAATGGAGGAAGAGCTTGGTGACCGTAAAGCATCCCAATTCTTGAGACATTTGATCATTAGCGGATACAGGGCAGCTGGACCAGTAGGGTTACATTGGGTGTATAGACTATTTCGTGTGAAGTACCAGAAGATTGGAGGAAGGGTCTGATAATTCCAGTATTTAAGAAGGGTGATAAGAAAGAATGTAACAATTATCGGGGAATCATACTTATTTCCAAAGTTGGAAAGATCTTTGAGGGGATATTAGAGAAAAGAGTGAGAATGAAAGTTGAGGCAGAAATGGAGGAAGAACAACATGGATCAACCTTCGTCCTAATCTTTGCTCTAAGAAACATGATGGAGAAAAGATGGGAGTTCAAAAAGTATTTGGTGATGACATTTCTAGATATTGAGAAGACATACGACAATGTACCACGAAGATTGGTCTGGGACGCATTGATAAACAAGATGTTCAGTAAAGAACATATAGCCTACTTTCTCCTAAATGCATGGGTATTGTTATAACTCTTTGTCCTTTTCAAGGAGTATGATTGAATGTTGGTTGTAGTAGCTATAGGGATACTAAACATGAATATGAGGTGCCCTTTGCTTGTGCTACCTCTGTACCAAATTTCGTTCCATTCGGTTCCACCGTGTTCGAATTAATAGGGGGAATCAATTTTGACATAAAGATGGCCGCCATCCGCAAACTATTAGGCGAATGACCTATTAGATTGGTCAAAGGATGCTCCCTCCATAAAGGTATGTTGTTGCAAAGTTTGGTAGAGATCGGATGGTTATGTTAGTCGTAATTTAACTTAAGCTTTGAACATTTGTGTGGCCGCCATTACGTTTCAGTCAATATGGCGGCGATATAAAACATGACACTGAGATGCCCCTTGCTAGTGCTACCTCTGTACCAAATTTCGTTCCATTCGGTTCCACCGTGTTCGAATTAATAGGGGGAATCAATTTTGACATAAAGATGGCCGCCATCCGCAAACTATTAGGCGAATGACCTATTAGATTGGTCAAAGGATGCTCCCTCTATAAAGGTATGTTGTTGCAAAGTTTGGTAGAGATCGGATGGTTATGTTAGTCGTAATTTAACTTAAGCTTTGAACATTTGTGTGGCCGCCATTACGTTTCTGTCAATATGGCGGCGATATAAAACATGACACTGAGATGCCCCTTGCTAGTGCTACCTCTGTACCAAATTTCGTTCCATTCGGTTTCACCATGTTTGAATTAATAGGGGGAATTTATTTTCACACAAAGATGGCCGCAATCCGCAAACTATTAGGCTAATGACCTATTCATTTGGTCAAAGGATGACTTCCTCTATAAGGGTATGTTGTTGCAAAATTTGGTAGAGATCGGATGATTAGGTTAATCGTAATTTGATTTAAGCTTTGAACATTTGTGTGGCCGCCATTACGTTCCCGTAAAGATGGAGGCGATATAAAACATGACACTGAGGTGCCTTTTGTTAGTACTACCTCTGTACCAAATTTCGTTCCATTCGGTTGCACCGTGTTCGAATTGATGGGGGGAATCGATTTTCACACAAAGATGGCCGCCATCCGCAAACTATTACGCTGATGACCTATTAGTTTGGTCAAAGGATGCTCCCCCCATAAAGGTATGTTGTTGCAAAATTTGGTAGAGATCGGATGATTAGGTTAGTCGCAATTTGATTTAAGCTTTGAACATTTGTGTGGCCGCCATTACGTTTCCGTCAAGATGGCGGCGATATAAGACATGACACTGAGGTGCCTTTTGTTAGTACTACCTCTGTACCAAATTTCGTTCCATTCGGTTGCACCGTGTTCGAATTAATTGGGGGAATCGATTTTCACACAAAGATGGCCGCCATCCGCAAACTATTACGCTGATGACCTATTAGTTTGGTCAAAGGATGCTCCCCCATAAAGGTATGTTGTTGCAAAATTTGGTAGAGATCGGATGATTAGGTTAGTCGTAATTTGATTTAAGCTTTGAACATTTGTGTGGCCGCCATTACGTTTCCGTCAAGATGGCGGCGATATAAAACATGACACTGAGGTGTCCTTTGCTAGTGCTACCTTTGTACCAAATTTCGTTCAATTCGCATTCACCGTGTTCGAATTGATAGGGGGGGGACAGACATTCAGAGTACACACACTCACACACACACAGACACACACACACACACACACACAGACTCACACACACACATACACACACACACACACAGACTCACACACACACACACATACACACACACAGACAGACACACTTTTTTCGCCCTGTGTTGATCTCATAAGTCTACTTTCATTTTTTGCAAAAATCGAAAGTAGGCTAAAAACAGGGTAGGCAGAGCAGAAATACAAATCATCCAAGCCATGTATGAAAAGTGTGAAGATTAAGCTAGGACAAACAAACTGGTTCAGTGTTGAAACGGGACTTCGACAAGGAAGTGTGTTATCCCTTATACTGTTTCTAACTGTCATGGATGAAATCCACAAGAGTGTGAAACGATGAATAGGAAGCAAGGAGACTAAGGCCTTACTCTTGGCAGACGACATAGTAATATGCAGTGGCGGCTGGTGATTTTTCACATGGTGGTGCCAGCATATTCAAAATTTGCAATAAAATCATTCAAAGTTGCAGGTACGGATAGTGCATATTTTATGCAATAAGTTATATGTTTAACATTATTTAACTGTGCTATTGTAGAAGACGTTTTTAATTGAAGTGTCAGCTGAAGTGAATTGAGAAATTGCATAACTACTACAAATATTTTAGTCTCGGGATTTTTCGCCAAAACAAAAGTTCCTCCTTTCTCTACTAGAAAGCGCTAAAGTGTCAAGGAGCTTAGATATCTAACCTCCTTGACTTTCATGGCCCTCCAAGGAACAACAACAATTCGACAAGCAAGCTGCCCTTTGGGTGTCAAACAACAACGCTTGCACCTGGCACCGAGGCCATACGATATTATATCATACACATATTTTGATCCATATGCATTTTAAATAAAAACCACTTTTAAGAATTATAATTGAACAAACCTCTCAGAAAAATAATTTGAAGAAAACAACATATGCTAGGCCTACTCATCAAAAATATTTGTTCCAAAACCTATATCGACACCTTCATTTGAATTAATAAGAGCGGTCCTATCGCTAAATGGAGATTGTAACAACTCACTTATTTTATTCATTGTTACACTTCCGAAAGGTGACACAGAGCTCATTGAGATTCCTACGGCTTCGTACGTTGCGCTCGAGCTATGCGATCTTCAAACATGAAACAAATCAAATTTTATTAAGGAACCTAGCTTGCATGTATCGATTCAAAAAGCACACTTATTAGATTAAAACGGTGTTTATATGGTCAATGCCGCATGATGCTATGCAAGTTTATGTAACATGTATATATAGGAAAAAAATAAGCCTGGCTATTGCTAACACACACGTGACCACAGCCTCTTTGTCGCAATTTCAGTTGCTGTCTCAAAATAAATAGGTGAGATGAAATGAACACGATGACCTACCTCTAAGACAACCTTACTTATCGTACATACGGATTGATTGGAAAGGATATCCCCTGCATCTAATATAAATGAACACAAAAGCTATTTAACGACGGACACTATTCATACACATTTGCAGTCAAACTTGAGAATTTGTGTTTACGCTTGGGACGTGAAACTGTGCCGCCAAATTAAATTAACGAAACACAGTAAAACTCGTTGAAAATTCCGAATTTTTACATTACAAAGAGAGAACAAATAATCCCCGTCATCAATATGAGCCTAAAAAGTTGCTAAATGTCAAACAAGAAAGATCTAAAACTATTTTGTGGTTTGAATTTACTTAATAGTCAAGACACAGTGATATATCGTCAAGCTGGTACCACTGGAGGTGTGCTGCCATATGCTGTACTCTAGTGGTTGAAAGAGAAAGCAGTTCAGCAGTTCTAACGTGTATGTAATGTGTGCTTGTACCTGTGACGTGCTGCTATCTCGTGGATAGAATTGAAGCTCCGCGTCACGAGGCCGTTGGCTCTACCTCAGGGTAATATGCGTCTCAACACAACACAAACAAACTCAAGCCAAACCAGTCCTTATTGCAGTACAGTGTCTGATGCGGTCTGATGTTCGTAGGTAGTGCCGGTTGGCTCTGGCTCAGTAATTCAATAAAGCGCCACCAGAACGCATGTCAGTTTGCGCGCTCGTTCAAATAAATGCAGAATGTGCATACAATTTCCTCAAAATGTAAATGTAATATAAACTGTTCTTGAGAGGGAAAAGTCACATATTCTCTCTTCATTACACTGGTGGTGCCATGGCACACGGGCACCACCTCAGGAGCCGCCCCTGGTAATATGGGAAGAAAATGAAATAGAAGTGCAAGAACAAGTCACTGTATGGAATCAAGAGATAGAGAAATATGGAATGAAAACAAGATGTTCAGTAAAGAACATATAGCCTACTTTCTCCTAAATGCATGGGTATTGTTATAACTCTTTGTCCTTTCCAAGGAGTATAATTGAATGTTGGTTGTAGTAGCTTGTTGAAATAAGTGTCATACGGATATTAAACATGAATATGAGGTGCCCTTTACTAGTGCTACCTCTGTACCAAATTTCGTTCAATTCGGTTTCACCGTGTTTGAATAGATAGGGGGAATCGATTGGCACACATACATGGCCGCCAGCCGCAAATTATTGGGCAGATGGCCTAGTAGTTTGGTCAAAAGATTCTTCATACATAAAGGTATAATGTTACAAAATTTGGTAGAGATCAGATAAAAAGGTTGGCCGTTATCTGATTTAAGCTTTGAACATTTGGGTGGCCGCCATTACGTTTCCGTCAAGATTGCGGCGATATAAAACATGACACTGAGGTGCTCTTTGCTTGTACTACCTCTGTACCAAATTTCGTTCAATTTGGTTTCACCGTGTTTGAATAGATAGGGGGAATCAATTGGCACACATACATAGCCGCCATCCGCAAATTATAGGGCAGATGACCTCGTAGTTTGGTCAAAAGATTCTTCATACATAAAGGTGTAACGTTGCAAAATTTGGTAGAGATCAGATGATTAGGTTGGTCGTAATATTATTTAAGCTTTTAACATTTGGGTGACCGCCATTACTTTTTCGTCAAGATGGCGGCGATATAAAACATGACACTGAGATGCCCTTTGCTAGTGTTACCTCTGTACCATATTTCGTTCAATTCGGATTCACCGTGTTTGAAAATATAGGGGGAATCAATTTGCACACAAACATGGCCGCCATCCGCAAATTATTGGGCAGATGACCTCGTAGTTTGGTCAAAAGATCCTCATACATAAAGGTATAATGTTACAAAATTTGGTAGAGATCAGAAAAATAGGTCGGTCGTAATTTGATTTAAGCTTTGAATATTTGGGTGGCCGCCATTACGTTTACGTCAAGATGGCAGCGATATAAAACATGACACTGGGGTGCCCTTTGCTAGTGCTACCTCTGTACCAAATTTCGTTCAATTTGGTTTCACCGTGTTTGAAAAGATAGGGGGAATCCATTTGCACACAAATATGGCCACCATCCGCAAATTATTAGGCAGATGACCTCGTAGTTCGGTCAAAGGATTCCTCGTACATAAAGCTATGATGTTACAAAATTTGGTAGAGATCAGATGACTAGGTTGGTCGTAATTTGATTTAAGCTTTGAACATTTGGGTGACCGCCATTACGTTTACGTCAAGATGGCGGTGATATAAAACATGACACTGAGGTGCCCTTTGCCAGTGCTACCTCTGTACCTAATGTCGTTCAATTCGGATTCACCGTGTTCGAATTGATAGGGGTGGGGGGGACAGACATTCAGAGTACACACACACACACACACTCTCTCACACACACACACACACACACACACACACACAAACATACACACAATTTTTGGCCCTGTAGTGATCTCATAAGTCTACTTTCATTTTTTGAAAAAATCGAAAGTAGGCTCATAAGTGTGGAGAAGAGTAAGACTGTGGTGATGACAAGAAACAAGAGAGAAGGAAGACAGAATATTGAAGTCAATTGAAATCCATTGGAAATGGTAAAAAGCTTTAAGTATTTGGGGAGCATACTCACAGAAGACGGTACACTAAATGAAGAAATTGGAAAGAGAATCCAACAAGCTAATCGGTTTTACCAGTGTGTGAGAGGTTTAGTAGGCTATTGAACCAGGAAGCCCCCGAGAAATGCAAGAAAGTTCTATTCTCAATGTATTACACACCAATTTTGACATATGCAGCAGGTACTTGTACCACAACAAAACGCGATGAAAGCCGAATCCAAGCAGCCGAGATGAAGTTCCTCAGAGGAATTTATTGGGAAGACACGGAGGGATGAAATCAGAAATGTGGACATTAGGGAGAGAACTGGGTTCCCAAAACTGCAAGACTAGATAGAGACCAGTAAGCTGAAGTGGTACGGACATATGATGAGAATGGAAGAATATAGAGTACCAAAAAGAATATTTATGGAGAAAATACCAGGAGGAAGACCACGAGGAAGGCCCAGAAAGAGGTGGATAGATACGGTGAAGGAAAGCATCGAGAAAAGAGGAGTAAAAGAAAAAGAAGCATTGAAAGAAGGAAATGAATTGTGGAGAGATTCGCAGATTCAAGATAACTTACTCCGTCAATTATGGATTCAGCGCCTACCACCGCAAGTTCAAGCCATCCTACAGACGCAAGGTGACACCCCGTTAGATAAGGTAGCTGAGTTAGCCGATAAAATTTTGGAGATATCACCACCACATTTTAACGCCAGCGTTCACGCCATCAAACATCTACCGGACAGCACACTCAGCCAACTAACTCAGCGCATTGATGAACTTGCTAAACAAATGGCAGCACTCAACACAATTTCGCTTGCGTTCTCGCTCACGCAGTCGTCAGAACAGTCCTAGTAACACACACTCCCGAGACTCATCGCCGAGAAGAGACCCTCCAGGGGCATGCTGGTATCACCACCGGTTTTGCGATAATGCCTGGAAATGCGAGCTGCATGCAACTATCAAACTCCAACCAGCCTGTAATGGCGGTAAATGGCTGCACGACGGTTGGAAACCGCCTCTTTATCACGGACAGGAACGACAAGCACAAATTTCTGATTGACACTGCTTCAATTTATGCTGTTTCCCACAAAAATTCTTGAAGGGGCGTCGTCACCATACCGGTTATGACCTCGTGGCTGCAAACAACTCCACTTTTCGCACTTACGGAACTTTGTCCCTGAAGCTCAACTTTGGACTCCGGGGAGACTTCCCCAGGAGATTCGTTATTGCCAACGTCGCAATTTTATAATAGGCTCAGAGTTCCTCGCCTATTATCACCTCCTTCCAGACTGTCAGAATAAACGAATTGTTGACGGCATCACAGGATTATCAGTGATCGTTCAACCTGCAAACTCAATTCAGCCCTGCGTCAAAGTTCTCCATCCCGTCAGATTTTTGAAAGACTTTCCGGATCAAACTCGCCTGTCTGGAACCCCACAAGAAGTACGTCATTCCACAGTACATTTTATTCGTACCACACCAGGGCCTCCTGTCTCGTGCCGAGCACGTCGCCTCGCTGCAGATAGACTTCAAATTGCTAAGAAAGAGTTTGATGCTATGCTCCTTTAAGGAACAGCACGACGCTCTGAAAGCTCTTGGTCATCACCACTCCACCTGGTTCCTAAAAAAGACGAAGGATGGCGACCCAGTGGCGATTATCGCACCTTAAACTCAAGAACCATTCCTGACCGGTACCCACCCCGCCACATCCTCGATTTCAATCACCAACTTCGCGGATGTAACACATTCTCTGCCATAGACCTTGTCAAAGCTTACACCCAAGTCCCGTGAACCCAAATGATATACCGAAGACCGCAATCATTACGTCCTTCGGACGCTTTGAATTTCCTTTTATGATATTTGGACTGCGCAATGCTGGACAGACTTTTCAGAGGTTCATAGATGAAGTATTTTCAGGCCTAATTTCCCATTTGCATATTTCGACGACATCTTGGGTTTCTCGAAGAGCCCAGAAGAACACGGGCACCACCTACGAGCCCTCTTTCACCGCCTCTCTGAATATGGTATCTTGATTAACCCCACCAAGAGCGTCTTAGCCTCACCAAGAGTCACTTTTCTCGGGTATGAAGTCTCTGCCGCAGGGGCAAGACCGCTACCTGATCGCATCACAGCACTGCAGAGTTTCCCCTCCCGCACACTGCACGTGACCTCAGACGCTTCCTCGGTATGATGCATTTCTACCGCCGCTTCCTGCCATCAGCATCACACTACCTAGCTCCACTCCATGCCGCAGTATCTAAATTATGTGGCTCACAACAAGTACCATGGACTCCAAAATTGGAAAATGCCTTTGTTGCCTGCAAATCCAGCCTCGTTCAAGGAACTCTCCTAGCACATCCCGATCCGCAAGCACCACTGGGACTATTCACTGATGCCTCCAACAACGCTATTGGATCCACACTTCAACAATATGTGGAAGATATCTGGCAACCCCTAGCGTTCCTTTCCAAGAAACTTTCACCGAAACAAAGTGAATGGCCAGCCTACTATCGTGAGTTACTCGCCATCTATGAAGCGGTGCAACATTTCAGATATCTCTTGGAAGCCCATCTGTTCACTATAAATATACTGACCACAAACCACAGACTTACACCTTCCAACATCATCGTGACAAACTTCCGCCCGTGCAGTTGAACCAGTTATCGTTGATTGCTCAGTTCACAACAGACATTCAGCATATTAAAGGCTCCTCCAATGTTGTCGCAGATGCATTGTCCCGCATCAATGCAATTACAAGTATCATCTTGGACTTCTCCGCTTTGGCACGATCACAAGTAGGCGATGCAGAACTACTTGATTTGCTGAATAGTGAGTCAGCACTTCAATTACAGCAAGTACAGGTGCCAGGAACCAACATCACTTTGTTCTGTGATACTTCAACTAACCGACCCAGACCTTTCATCACTGCCCCTTACCGCAAACAAGGTTTCGACAGTGTTCATGGTCTAATTCATCGTGGTACTAAAGCAACGACCCGTTTAGCATCCGAACGCTTGCCTTACATGCAAAAAGACTGTCGCGCATGGACACAAGCTTGTCAAACATGCCAACGCTCAACGGTTACACGCCATGGCAATGCTCCAATGGGTAATTTTCCCTAACCGTCTTCTCGCTTCAAACATTTGCATCTAGACATCATTGGTCCACTCTCTCCTACTAATAACTTCCAATACTGCCTGACCGTCGTAGATCGATTCTCCCGTAAGTTGGCCAGAAGTTTGGCCACTGGACCGAATAACAGCAGAAGACGTCGCTGAAGGATTCACTGCCTGCTGGATTTATCGATTTGGATCACCTGTTCATATCACCACTGATCAAAGGCGTCAGTTCGAATCCCAGCTGTTCCGACAACTCGGAATTCTCACCGGAACCTTGCGATCTCGAACCACCAGCTGTCACCCCTGCGCCAACGGTATGGTAGAAAGATTTCACCGTCAATTGAAAGCAGCAACCATGTGCCACCCTGATATGCCATGGCTGCAAGCCCTACCAATTGTCTTGCTTGGCATCCGCATTGCTTATAGAGAAGATCTGTATGCATCCGCAGCTGAACTGATCTACGGAGATCCGATTCGTCTTCTAGGTGAAATGTTGTGTGCAACCACGAACAACAAATTCAAGGACACTACAAACTTTGTTGTGAGACTCCAGCCTCACATCATAACAAAAGACCCACCTTTATCTTCAAGGACTTAACCACATGAAGCCACGTTTACCTACGGGACGACACGGTACGCGCTGCCTTACAACCACCATATACAGGCCCATATCGGGTGTAAGACCGCTGCGATAGAACAGTGACTATTCAGATTCGAGACAAACCTGTCTGTATCACTATCGACCGGATCAAACCAGCGTTCCTCCTGCCTGACAGTGCATCCTTGGTCAAATCTGATGATATTCTGGATCAGGACATCGGTCAAAAGAACACTCTCCACGACAGCACAGCCTTACCACAAAAAGCACCCCAAAACGACGATACGTCCAGTAGTACAGGACTCACCACCACTCGCTCCGGCCGAAAAGTCAAATACCCGAAACTCTTTTCGCCATAGCCACCTCATCTCCGTGGGGGGTTGGTGTGGTGAAACCACAACACTTCTCCACTGCAGGAATCCACAGCGAAGCACCTCCTATGTGACTGCCGATCTGGACTCAGGGAGGCAGGATCAAGGAGGCTATACAAAGCAGTTGTTATCCCTGGGGTAACCAGAGACCATTAAAACAAGATGTTCAGTGAAGAACATAAAGCCTATTTTCTCCTAAATGCATGGGTATTGTTATAACTCTTTGTCCTTAAGGAGTATAATTGGATGTTGGTTGTAGTAGCTTGTTGAAATACAACGTGCTATACGGATATTAGACATGAATGCTAGTGCTACCTCTGCAAAAAAAATCTTTCAATTCGGTTTCACCGTATTTGAATTGATATGGGGAATCGATTTGCACATACATGGTCGCTATCTGCAAACTATTGGGCTGATGACCTTGTAGTTCAGTGAAAAGATGCTCGCCATATGAATATATGTTGTTGCAAAATTTGGTAGAGATCAGATGATTCAGTTGGTCGTAATTCGATTTAAGCTTTTAACATTTGGGTGGCTGCCATTACGTTTACGTTAAGATGGCGGCAATATAAAGCATGACGCTGAGGTGCCCTTTGCTACTGATACCTCTGTACCAAATTTTGTTCAATTCGGGTTCACCGTGTTTGAATAGATAGGGGGAACCGATTTACACACATACATGGCCGCCATCCGCAAAATATTGTGCTGATGACCTTGTAGTTTTGTCAAAATATTTCTCATACATAACGGTATAAATTTGCAAATTTTGGTAGAGATCAGATGATAAGGTTGGTCGTAATTTGATTAAGCTTTTAACATTTGCGTGGCCGCCATTACGTTTTCTTCAAGATGGCGGGGGTATAAAATATGACACTAAGGTGTCCTTTGCTAGTGCTACCTCTCTATCAAATTTCGTTCCATTCGGGTTCACCGTGTTTGAATAGATAGGGGGAATCGATTTGCACACATACATGGCCGCCATCTGCAAACTATTGCGCTGATGACCTTGTAGTTTAGTCAAAAGACATATATGTTGTTGCAAAATTTGGTAGAGATTGGATGATTAGGTTAGTCGTAATTTGATTTAAGCTTTGAACATTTGGGTGGCCGCCATTACGTGTGTATAGAGGCTATAACCACAAGTTCACCTATGGCAAGCACAATAACCTAGTGAGCACAAATCCAACATGGCGGCGACGCGAAATTCAAACATTCAAATGAACGTTTCCTGCGGTTTAACTATCCAAGCGCAGTCAAACATGGTACGGCATATGCTTATATAAATTTTAATCCATTGACATCTAATTAATTTAAATTATTTTCATAACCACAAGATGGCGCCTGAGCGAAATTTTAAAATCTCATTTTTATTATATCTTGTGTCCTAATCAAGCGATTGAAGTTTGAATAATACACCTACACAATAATCTTCATGTAATAATACATAACTCTAAGACCTATATATTAAAATACAACATGGTGACCATCCGAAATATTTAGATGGTTCTCAATATCTACGAATCTATTACAGCAATCAAAGTGAAAATGTGTATATTGATAGAAGCAATTAATATAAGTAGGATATATGAAAATAGGCTATTTAGTTCTTCACGGAAATACTGTACTTGTTATTATTATTTGTCCAAAAGAAAGAATTTAGAAACCCCTATGGACGTGAATTTGTCAGGTGAAATGCTAAAGTAGGAGACTTCTGTTACTTAGGAAGCAAAATAACCAGTGATGGAGGAAGCAAAGAGGATATAAAAAGTAGGTTGGCACAGGCAAGGAAAGCATTTCTACAGAAAAGAAATCTGTTGACATCGAATATAAATTTAGGTATTAGGAAGTCATTTTTGACAGCCTTTGTCTGGAGATTGGCGCTCTATGGAAGTGAAACTTGGACTGTTGGTGCAGTGCGTCAACAAGAAAGACATGCACCCGGGCCTCCCAGGAGGCCACATAATATTAAAATAATTAAGTATGAACAGTTAATTTCGCTTTATATAGTGGATTCAAAACGGCTAAAATGTGCACAATAGTAGTCCATTGCTATTTATTTATTTATTTATCGTATGGCTTTTAGTGCCGGGAGTGTCCGAGGACATGTTCGGCTCGCCTGAGTCTGTAGCTGCTTCCAGCGGACACCCTAAAGGGTGAGCTACAAGTTCCGTTCAATTTCAAGTAGTTCCAACTTTCGCCACCAGATATCAATGATACCTAGTGGTGAACGTTGGAACTTTGATAGAGCATTCTGACGAAATCTAACCTAACAATTTTTGCTTTACGCAAGTTTAGTCTGTGAAAGGATCTTTTACATGCCATAAATCTATGACATGGGACCGCCGGCTTTTCTCACCCCCCCCCCCCCCCCCCCCCGAAGGAAGGCATACTGAAGGATTTTTAACGCTCTTAAAAAATCCGACGACTCCGGCCGGTTTGAACCCGCTATCTTGGGCACAGCAGTCCAGCATGCTACCGACTACGCCACCGAAGCGTCAGTTAATTGAAACGTGATCCTTTAACTCAGATATAGTCCATGAGTCATGTGCCTTTTGTCACATCTTCTTGCATTGTTTCGGTGACATTCCTCGCGCGCGACATGCGATAACTAAATTACACACAATTATGTAATTGGCAGTACATTCTCTAAGTGACAGCAGGAACACATTCCGCTGCTGTGAGCATGAAACACCACACATTTTTGTTCCGCCCGCTTGAACACTTTATCTTCCGGACAGAAAGTACAACACATTTATTAGCGCTAATTCACTGATCCATAGGCTGTTGACTCGACTTGTGTTGAGAAACAGCAAGGTCATCTCAAAAGAATTTGCAAGAAGAAAATACTTCAAAGCAACAATAAAATGTTCTCATTAAGATTAATAACAAGTAGTTTCGTGATGAACTATACAGCCTATTATCATATATCCTGCTATTGTTTATTGCCCCTATCAACATACAAATTTTCAGTTTGATCGCTGCATTAGATTCCTAGATATTAAGAAGAGTCTAAATATTTCGGATGGTCACCATGTTGGATTTTTATATAAAGGCCTTAGAGTTATGTACTATTACATGAAGATTATTGTGTAGGTGTATTATTCAAACTTCAATGGCATGATTTGGACACAAGGAGTAAAAACGAGATTTTAAAATTTCGCACAGCCACCATCCTATGGTTATGATAGTAATTGAAATCAATTAGATGCCAGTGGATTAAAATTTATATAAGTATATACTGTACCACGTCTCGCTGCTCTCGGATGGTTAAATCGTGAGAAAAGACTATTATATGTTTCAATTTCGCTTGGCCGCCATGTTCGTTTTGTAGTTAACAAGTTTTTTTTTTAAACTCAGATAGGTAAACTTATAGTTGTACCTTTTGTGCCCATTTCAACAATGAAATATGCAAATCACAGTTCGCCAGCAATGCTCAATCGGGAGTATCGGGGTTCATGGTATGTTCTCCCACTCTGTGACTTACACACTCTGGATTAAGCATAGGATACACTTCCAAAAATAATCAAAATCAAAATCCTACTATCAAAATATTTAATTATTCAAAATATGGCGCTACAAAATTAACATAAAACACTGACACTACACTTCACACTTGTCCAAAGATGAACAAGGATTTCAAATTAAATATTCACAAAATAATAATTAATGGTTATCCCAAAACCAAACAAAACTTCATCTGAGTTTCACTCCCATATAACACCAATCCTAATTCCTTTAAAAGAACGAGCTCCAAATGGCTCGGTAAAGCTTACATGCATCGTGTTAACAATTAAACACACCATTTAGTTTTTACATGAGTATATCTAGCTTTAATTACAATATTATAGTATGGCTACTTATTAATTATTTTGGGCTCCCACAATGTTCATTTGTTGCCATCTCTCTTCTCAAGCTACCAACTCACTACCGTGATTGGAAAAATTTGCGCATCCCCGAGTTACAGAAAACTACTGACCAAGTCAACTTAAGATTACTCCCAAAATCTCATCATTTTCATCATAACTCGTGAATCAACTGAATCATTTAATAATAAAGTTAGGGATTTTATTATATTGTAATCAAAGACAATTATATCTTAAGGAAGCAACGATCTGAACTCTGCAAGCGATAATAATGAACGTAAAAGGACCTCAGTTCAAATACTGGGTCGTTAAAACAATCTTAAACACATACATGTAACGTGAACCAAACAGCTCGTTCTTGACCTTTCTCTATAAGAGAGTTTGTAAGGGTCTGTCTCAATACTTGGCTGATTTATGGCTATGGAAGGAGGGGGACCCAACGTCTCGCTCCCTCGAGAGACGGGCTATACAGCGCTTGCTACCAGCTGTTTTAATGTGTTTCTTTTGAAAGACAAGGCTTATAATACAAATTAACAACAAGACATTATTAGGTTCTACAGACCCATTATTTTAGCGTCGGTAAAGTATAATTATGAAGTGTCCTCATTAGCGGGTAAGAAAATCCATAAAACAACAAATATATAAGGGTCTTCGACGTGGGAGACTCTGAGTTCAATCCCTTAAAACTGCCTCGGGAACCGTATCCCAACTTTGAGGACTTACAACATTAGCGACTTAGAGAAGGTATAGTACGCAACCAGCGCTCATAATTCAACATAAATTGCACCCTTTTCCAGTATTACATAGTACCACAATTCAATATAACTCATTACCGCTACTAACTGTCCCTCACAATTATAATTACCGAGCATTTAAACGCGTTCCTAGCGTGACAAATTATTTCATTTGCTTGGCATGGCGTTCATTACATAAAATAGCCAAGTTGCCTTTCAAAGAAAGAAAATAAATGAATTCAAATCAAAGTTTGATCTTCGTCTCGAAAATAATATATTCAGCCTTAGCCTCCATCAACAATAATTATTTATAACATTAAGAACATTATTGGTTCCACAACATATTAACAATTCATTTAAGGAGCTCTTGCAGCTACCCTTATTCAATATAAAATTCATCACATAATTCATTTAATTATTATTATTATTATTTCGCTTGCTTTACCATAATTATATTATTTACCATTATACTGATATTCCACTGAATATTTTCCACAAGGGATTCATTATTACTTCAAATTACTTATATTTCAATCCAATTAGTCGTTCAGATCGCGCAACCTATATTTCACATGTTTTCAAACATCCCTACTTCCACTTCTGAGGATTTTACGCAAATCTTCCCAAAACACATAATACTGAAATTAGTACTCACATGATTTTCTGGTCAGAGACCGGCTTCTCCATCGATGAAACATTTCACCCACTTACTGCTTCTTAAGCCATATTCATGATCATATCTACACTTGGTAACATTTTTTTAACATCACATAAAACATATACACTGATCACATATAATCTAAAGAATACCATTTTGGGATTCATTTTTACTTAAAAACAAATACAATTTCACTAAAAAAATATATTACACTCGAAATTTTCACTAAACTTGAATTACATAAAATTTTATCACTTTGGCATTAATTATTTGCCTTAACACACGTGATTTCATTATTCTTTCCCGTTTCCAAGGGTTGCACTTTATTTACGTCGGCTTCCTAATCCACTGGGATGATTGAAAGTCTCGATCGAACTCCCCTCCCTGGAACGGTTGATTCTCTTATTCCGAGTTTAACTATCGGCTTAATGATTTTAATGCACGATATCGTATCTTGCTTGACGCTAAATTGTTCGTTTAATATGTCTGTCACTGACGTTTTACTTCTAGAATCGCTCGAACTAGTGTAACGGCGACCTAGTCATTTACTTCTCTGGTAATCCACACGTGGATTTTTCTTTCTGATGCTGCGGTTCTTTAACTATTGGACTAATTCCAATGACTGACTGTTCATTTGTCTACACATAGACAAAGCCTGGAATCTCGATTCCAAAATTCTATCGCACTCCGCTCTAGTCTCCCCAGTTCAGGAACACTAGGCGTTACTATCACGTTTTACCCTGATATGGTTATTTAACGTAGAGATAGAATTGTATAGTTCACTGTTCTTGGGTACTTCGAAATCCTATGATGCTGCGGTTCTTTAACTGAGCTATTTAGATTCGAGGACCTATCGCCGGTAATTGCTTAAGTCCACAGTCTAAAACTTTGACTGTACTGGTGAAATTTATAAAGTCCGACGCTTGATGATATATTTCCTATAACAAGGATTCTGATGCGTCTTAGCACGGCGATACTATTCGGCGACTCCCATACGGGGTGCTCGTCTGCGATACAGAGTAACACGACCTATCACGGTCTGGTGAATACTGCATACTCTTCCTGGCGCGTCCAGGGTTTATATTCAAATCTGCCACAAAAAGATCAAATTTGTCTCTTCTCCAACACTAACTTCTAAAATAATTGTCGTATAATTTTGAAAAATATGTCTCCTAAAAGCTCTCGTTTTGAATGTAAAAAGGGTTCCTTTAATCACGAAAATCGATCACACAATTCCAAGATATTAAATAAATGGGCTCCTCAGATGCGTGGGTATTGTGGTTTTATTTTCCCTCTCTGCTAGCTTAGGGCTCGAGGAATAACTATCGACGTCATGCCACGTGTGCAGTTCTTTCCTGTGCAATTATTATAAACGTTTTCCAAACACAACAATCTCTTCCCCAGGATGATCAACAGTGACGGATTCATTTTATTAATTAAATGCTTGCAAATGGCTTCATTTTAATTATTTCTCTTCTTGCGTCATTGCGACGTTGTCATTTTATCGCTGAGCAAGATCTTTTTCCGAAACTTCTTCTCTGTCACTCACAACGGAAAAATACCAGCTCTATTAATAATCATGCGCTAGCCTCTTATCGCCACGTCAGCCGTGATCTCATGCTCGCGTGACTAGTGGTCACTCGCGCTTGCGTCACCTTGTAACAGCCCAACTTCTTATTAACCCTTTAAAATTCTTTACAAATCCATTCTAAAGACTGCATTATTTCTTCTCATTCTTGCATATAAAAGTATGGATTCGACAATTGAACCAATCCACATGGGTTCACTTTATCACCGTACAAAATTTCAGGGTGATGTCAGTAATAGTTTCGGAGATAATGCCGGTGAAATATTTCGCACAGCCGCCATGTTGTATTTGTGAGATGTAATAAAATTTGAGGGCAGGGCTCGGTCCCGGTCGGCCGAAATAGTACTATGGCCTTACCGAGTTTCATTGAAGCCGTTTAGAAGTTATTAGGGGGAGGGTGTTGGTGGGGGCACAACACATACACACACACACACACACACGGACAAAAGGTGATCTCATAAGCCTTATTTTTTCTTCATAAATGAAAATAGGCTACAAATCCAAGTGCCATTGATACAAATCTGTTCAAAGTTACGTTAATGTTAACAATTGCACAGCTCATACCAATTTTTCGTACGCGTCGTTAGCGGGTTTGTGCAGTAGGGTTGGTTTTGCGCTCGTGTAATTTACACCCAGTAGACCTACATTGTTCTGCTTAGAATTGATAATTTTATTAATGCTGCCATTCGCCAGTTATTTTATTTCGAGGACGGGTCAGGGGAGGGATTCTGGGAGGAAATCGGCCGTGGACCCGGCATTTACCTGGTGGTGAACATGGGAAACCGTCAAAAGCATTTTCAGGACGGCTGAGATGGGATTCGAACCGACGCTCTCCCGATGCCAGCGGGAGCACGTTAGCACCCTCGACCATCCTGGAAGTGGTATTTCGTGGTTTCCAACTTCCACTCCAGGCACATGCCGGGATGGTATCTAACTTAAGGCCACGGGCGCTTCCTTCCCAAATCCTTCCTCATTACAAATATGCACACCAGTGTAGACATCACAATGACACAGGCTATCAGACGCACCCAAGTACACGGGACCACGATGACGCAAACTCCCTAAAATAATCAACAACAACTGAATTGCGTGGCGAAATATACATGTATATATGTGTCGCCTGCTTTTCGCATATTGTAACAAGCAGTTCCGTGAAGAACTATACAGCCTATTTTCATATATCCTACTTATATTAATTGCCACTATGAACATACAAAATTTAAGTTGATTGCTGTATTAGATTCGTAGATATTGAGAACCGACTAAATATTTTGGATGGTCGACATGTTGGATTTGTATATATGTAGGTCTTAGAGTTATGTACTGTTACATGAAGATTATTGTGTACGTGTGGTGTTCAAACTTCAATTGCATGTCTAGGACACAAGAAGTAAAAACGAGACTTTGAAATTTCCCACAGCTGCCATCTTGTGGTTATGGAAACAATTGAATTAAATTAGATGCCAGTGGATTACCATTCGTATAAGGATTAACTGTACCAAGTTTCACTGCACTCGGATGGTTAAATTGCGAGAAACGTCCATGTGAATATTTATATTTCGCGTCGCCGCCATGTTGGATTTGCGAACACCAGGTTATTTAAAGTCTTATAGGTGAACTTAAGTTCATAGCCCCTATGAACATTAAAAAATTCAGTCTGATTGCTATAATAGATTCGTAGATATTCAGAGCCGTCTAAATATTTCGGATGGTCGCCATGTTGAATTGTTAAATGTCATAGAGTCATGTACCATTAAAGGAAAATTATTGCGTAGGTTCATTATTCAAACTTTCACTTCGATCGCATGACTACATCACAAGAAATAAAAGCTTAATTTTAAAATTCGCACAGCCGCCATCTTGTGGTTATGTAAACAATTGAACTAAATTAGATACCATTGCATTACAATGTGTATAATATTTCCTGTACCAGATTTCAGTGAGTTTGGAACATTAAATCGCTAGAAAGGTCTATTTAAAATTTTCAAATTCGCTTGGCCGCCATGTTCGTTTTGTAGTTAACCGGTTTTTGAAAGTCTTATAGATGGACTTCTAGTAGTGCCCTTTATCTCCGTACGAAATTTCAGGGAGATACCGCTAATAGTTTCAGAGATATAGAATGCTGGTGAAATATATCGCACATCCGCCATCTTGTGGTTATGTACACAATTGAACGAAGTTAGATGTCGGTGCATTACAATGTATATAAACATATGCTGTACCAAATTTCATTGCGTTTGGTTGGTTAAATCGCGAGAAACATCTATTTAAATGTCGCAACTTAGCTTGACCGCCATGTTGGTTTTGTAGTTACCAGGTTTTCAAAGGTCACATAAGTGAACTTATAGTAGTCCCCTTTATCGCCATACAAAATGTCAGGGTAATATCGGTAATAGTTTCGGAGATATTGAATGCTGGTGAAATATTTCGCACAGCCGCCATGTTGGATTGGTGAGTCGTAACAAAATTTGAAGGGCACGGTCGGGGTCGTCCGGAATAATGCTATGAGCTTACCGTGTTTCATTGAAATCGCTCCAGCCGTTTAGATTTTATTAGGGGGACACACACACACACACGAATCACACACACACACGGACACGGACAAAAGGTGATCTCATAAGCCTATTTTTTCAAAATTGTAAATAGGCTAAAATTGAGGAAAAAGTAGACTTATGAGATCGATCCGGGAAAATGTGCGCCTGTCAGTCTGTCTGTTCTTCTGTCTGTCTGTCTATCTGTCTGTCTGTCTGTCCTTCTGTCTGTCTGTCTGTCTGTCTGGCTGGCTGGCTGGCTGGCTGGCTGTGTGTGTGTCCTAGCAACTCCTAAACGGCTGTAGAAATCGAACCCAAATTTGGTATGAGTAAAGATCTCTATCTGGATATCTCAATGCCGTATTTGAAAATGATGTCCGTGCTACCAACTGCTGAAAAATCGCAATTGAAATTTCAGCTCCATGTTGTATATCTTGGAAGATATGCATGGGAGCTATACCAAAATTGGCACACATATAGATATTAATATTTCAGTTTAATTTCCAGGAGGCCATACATGCCAATGTTGCCAAAATGGTTCTAAGCCTGTTGATATGTGTAATTTTTAAATGCATATAACTGCTACACTATCAATTGGATTTCAACCAAATTTCGTATGTACTATGTGCAGATAAACAGATATGACTCCGCTAGATTTTAAGAGCCACCAGGGATGCCACCTGGTAATAAATGCACTCTCTATTGTTTTTATCCAAGTACCAATATATCAGAAAGTATGCAAGCCGACAGCTATAAACTATGCACACGTAAAGTACCTGACATTCTAGATTAATTTGGAGTAACTAATGGACCTCAGTACTACCAATATGATTCTAAGCCTGCTGGTAGGACCAATTGTAAATACATGTAACCAAATTTCGTGTTCTGTACCTGAAGAGATGAATTAAGAATATATTCAGTCACCAGGGCTGCCAAATGTAGTGCTCTATTAGGCTACATTATGCCAGTTATATTTCGACCTAATTAGAAATGTCAAATTACCAACTTAATTATTCTAATTAGGCCCATATAGATTAATCATTGGAATGAATCTTATATTTCGAGAAAAGTAGGCTCTTTAGTTCGTCAGTTTCGTAGTCAGTTTACCCTCCAGGTGGGGTTTTACTACGGACTTAGCGAGGGATCGCTCCTATGGTCAGTGTCCTGTAGCTTGACATCGAGTCGAGGCATACAACTGGGTAGGCGGCACTAGCGCACCTGCTCATGAGGGAAGGGAAGAATGGGAGGGATAGCCAAAGAAGAGGGAAGGAGGCGGCCGTGGCCGGAGACGTAGTGGGATACCACGGAATACCACTTCGAGGAGAGCTGAGGTGGGAATCTTACCCCCTCTGCTCATTTGGACCACCCGTGTCTGAGTAGACCCCGTACCAGTCCTCATACCGGGAATCGAACCTCGGACCTCAGGGGGTGGCAGCAAAGCACGCTGACCACTACACAACGGGTTCAAATATATTGTTTTCCATAATGTGGGTTTTGAACTCATGACCTTCGCTATGCATATGACCACAGATCTAACAGGTTGGACATGTGTATACGCCTCTGGGATGTGCTGCCATCTATGAGCATTTAGACAAACTATCAGACGTCCATTCAGTTGTTCCTATTGAGGGGCTTGGGTACCGTGAAATGTAACGTGACACACACACAATTTGTCTGATAACCCATATTATTGTGGTGTGTGTATTTGTAATTCAGGTGATGATTGGCAAGGAGTCGGCCTTGGCCATGAGTTAGGAACCATGCGGGTATTTGTGTGGAGTTGTTGTTGTTGTTGTTGTTGTTTGAGTCTTCAGTCTTTTGACTGGTTTGATGCAGCCTTCCATGCCTCTTTGTCCTGAGCTAATCGTTTCACCTCTACATAGCTACCACACCCTACATCCGAGTAAATCTGTTTAACATATTCTAACCTTGGTCTACCCCTACAGTTCTTGTCCTCGACCCTTCCTTCCATAACTAAGCTTGCTATTCCTGGGTGTCTTAGTATGTGTCCTACAAACCTATCTCATCTCTTCATTAGCAGTCGCCAGAAACATCTCTCCTCTCCCACTCGTCTTAATACCTCTTCATTTGTTACCATATCTACCCATCTGATCTTCATTATTTTCCTGTAACACCACATTTCAAACGCTTCAATTCTCCTCTTTCCTGCTGCACCAACAGTCCAAGTTTCACTTCCATAGAGCGCTATGCTCCAGGCAAAGGCAACTTCCTAATACCTAAATCTATATTCGATGTCAACAGATTCCTTTTCTGTAGAAAAGCTTTCCTTGCCTGAGCCAACCTACTTTTTATATCCTCTTTGCTTCGTCCATGACTGGTTAATTTGCTTCCTAAGTACTGCTCGAGTCTAAGCTGCGTGAACCTGAGAGGAATGTGCATCGCGGACTATGAGTAGTGGTGTTGACGAGTGATGAGTTTTCTCTGTCCGTGCATAGTACCGAACCAAATACCTTGGTCGGTGACTCACTGACTTATTCGTAACGCCATCGCCACACTGGTTTCAGAAAAGACCTATGTTAGCAGTATTGGAATAGACGAGAATGTCAGGTAACACGGCGGGCAGTCGACAGGCTTCTCAATTCTCGCCTGCTCCTACCCTGCCACTGCCCTTCATCCCGCAAGTTCGCAGAGCTTGGAACCGAGCAGTAACATAAGTCTCCTACTTAAGCTTTTCACCTGCCAATTTGATGTCCATAGGGATTCCTGGTTTATTTCGGCTGCATTCTAATATTATTGTTTTACATTTTATTGATTTTCATGGGAGTATGATGGCGCAGTGGCTTAGCTGCTCGGGGTTCAAATCCCGGTGCAGCGGGGTGGAATTTTCACCTGAAAAATCACGTGGCGTCAGGAAGGGCATCGGACCTTAAATCCTGGGTCAATACCCAAAATGAGAATGGTTGGCTGCGGTGACCAAAATTAATTGGGAATAGCCGAAGAAAAAAAGAAAGAAAGAAAGAAAGAATGAAAGAATGTATTGATTTTCATCATGAATTATTTCCTCAAGAAGTGGGAAGCCATGGAAAACCATTTCTATAATGACTGAGGGTGAAATCGAAGCCGGATCTACACGAGATAAATCTAATTGTAACTGAAAGCTTTACTGCCGTCCGCCGAGAGTTTGATGACACAAAAGAAAGGTGGTTCATGGCACGGAGAGGAGAGGAAACTAGTTACTGCACGGGGTCGCGCGTGTTTATTGCAGTCGTGATTCTTGTCTCAGCAGCGAGACTCACGGCGAGAGTCGAACCCGGATCTTGTAGGCCAAGCGATCTGGTTTGTCTGCTGCTCCATTGGACTCATGACGTAAGGCAGAGGATCATTTTTGTGAACTTAACTGCATCAGCTACATTGCTCTCTGCGTCACAACGTCAAACCGAGGGGGGTTTCAAACCACCACTCCAAACATTCAACAAGCACCTAACAGTTAAGCGCAGACATACCCAAGGTGACCAACGTCCACCTAGTAAAAATTTCAGCATAAAATATCAATAAATCAGTCACCGAAACACAACCCCCAGCTCAAACAGACACTTATCAACTTAACACAACTAAATCCCAAAAAACACAATATCTAACGCCAAAAACTCACAACATTCAACAGCCAATCAGAGACCAGCTCTCCATTACAACAAAACCAAACAGCCAATAGCACAACAGCTCACCGCAATCTCCACCCATTCCACTCTTAACAGACTATATTTAAATAATAATATCGTATTGCCTCGGGTGCAAGCTTTGTTATTTGACAGCCAAAGGGTAGCTTGCATGTCGAATTCCGTTGTTCCTTGAAGGACTATGAATGTCAAGGAGGTTAGATATCTAAGTTCCTTGAACACTATAGCGCTTTCTAGTAGAGAAATGAGGAACTTTGGGTTGGCGGAAACTCCCGAGAATAATTTTGCCATTATGAACACGGCCTACTGAATTCAAATGGGTTCTTTGACATGCCAACATCGTATGACATGGTGTCGTAATTTTTGCCGCCTTTCAAAAATCACTTACCACGGCCAGGAGCGAACCTGCAAGCTTGGGGTTGGTAGACCGACACGTTAACCACTCACCCACCGTGGCAAGCTACATTTAAATAATTACACCACTTTAAACACTTAAAGGTGGAAGCCGAGGCAAAATATCCAAAATGAATACATTAACTAATCACCTACTCCAGGTCTATGTATTTTCACCAACCAAAAACCCAAAAAGCCACTAGACGGTCTATATCTCTCTCTTCCTACTTCAATTCAAACGAATTAACAAATTCACCTGATAACAATCATGCTCATGGACAAGCAGTCTTTAAGCTGCATATCGTAGAAGGCCATGGCGACGAACGAATAGTTAATAACAACCATTACCTCTGTGAGGGAGATGGTCTTAATATAATTAAGGCCCTCATTTTTTGGTGAAATAAAACTGTTAATTTCGGTGTTAAAACTGACGCTATTTCGGTGGGTATTTCGCGAAATAAACTGTCAAAATGATCGATGTTTCTTCTGAAATCGTCCTTATAGTATGGGAACAAATTAGCCTATGTGATTGCAGCGTCAAATACATAGAACCCCTCACTGTAGTATTCCTTGGCCCTCGAGAAAATTGTATACTTAAATGCTGGATGTTTGCCGATAAAGTTTTATCAGTCGCGAACTCACACTGCTGTATCCACGACCACAACGCCATTTCATGTAATCGATAGCAGATATAGATTTTCATAGATAGCCTTAGAGATCGCCGAACTGAATACACATACTGTACTTCCGGCGTTGTGGGCAGATGTGTGGAGAATATGCAGCACTATCAATCAAATGTGAAGGAAACCTCGACGATCAATTTCTCAGAAGAATTTAAACATTTATTGAAGAGCATTTTTCGTACCAAGTGGAGTATATTTCGTGATTATTTGCGCAATTCGCGAAATAAATCAAATTTCGTGATATTTCGCGAGTTTATTTTGCTAAAATACGGTGCTTCAATTATCTAGAAGGTAATATATATAGGCAAGAAAGAAGATATGTTACCGAAAAATACGGTCCCTAGTCTTAAGCCTTAGCAGCAGGCCCAAAATAAACCTCACAGCTCTCACTGGCATAACATGGTATTACAATTCTCAACCCCTCATTAGACAGTCATTAAAGGAAAAATTACGAATTATCCACGACTAAAAAACCAAACGACAAAAATCTTCTCCCAATAAACATTATAAATAATGTATTGGGTGAGCCAAATTAAATTCTAGCGATTAATAGAACAAATTAAACTTAAACCAACTTCAAACATCAGAATGAAAGGAGTTTTAAGGGCACCAGACTCTAATCTTATTATATCGCTCCAACGAGTGAGTGGTATCCTTATAGTTGCCGCTTTCTGCGTACAGGACCCGATTTCCTGCTGTGTCAAGAAATTTAATTCTGGTCTGAAAGTTGGCACGGAGCTCACAATCCCGCGAGGCAAAATATGAGATGAGGTGGGTTCGATTCCCACCTCAAGTGGTTTCCCACTTCTGCTCCACACGTATGCCGGGATGCTGTTGTTGTTTGAGTCTTCAGTCTTTTGACTGGTTTGATGCAGCGCTCCATGCCTCCCTGTGCTGAGCTAATCGTTCCATCTCTACATAGCTACCACACCCTACGTCCGAGGCAATCTGTTTAACATATTCTAACCTTGGTCTACCCCTACAGTTCTTGTCCTCGACCCTTCCTTCCTTAACTAAGCCTGCTATTCCTGGGTGTCTTAGTATGTGTCCTACTCATTAGCAGTCGCCAGAAACATCTCTCCTCTCCCACTAGTCTTAATAGGCCTACCTCTTCGTTTGTAACCCTATCTACCCATCTGATCTTCATCATTCTCTTGTAACACCACATTTCAAGCGCTTCAATTCTCCTCTTTTCTGCTGCACCAATAGTCCAAGTTTCACTTCGATAAAGCGCCACGCTCCAGACAAAGGCCTTCAAAAATGACTTCCTAACACCTAAATCGATATTCAGTGTCAACAGATTCATTTTCTGTAGAAATGCTTTCCTTGCCTGAGCTAACCTACTTTTTATATCCCCTTTGCTTCGTCCATCACTGGTTATTTTGCATCCTAAGTAACAGATGGTTCCTAACTAAAATGCAAGGCTGCCTCCCTCGCCATCCTAGCCTCGAATACAAAGTACATAAACTACGGTGGATACCACAATAACACAGGTTATCCGACAAGCACACGGGACAGATGATTACGATATCCAAGCCCCTGTCTAAATGGAACAAGAACATATTCGCCACCAAGTATTGTACTGGCGTTCTGGGAAACTCAGTGACTATAAAAAAAAATAGAGAGTTGCACAACCCTGCTAGAAGGTCGTGGGTTCGCTGCACCATGGGTTGTTGCTGCACTCTAAAAGTTGGTACACACAAGAAAGTAGAGTCGTGTGCAAACTGCAGTGCTTCCAAGGCTGCATCATGTCTCTCTTCACTACGTGTGTTGAAAGTACAGTGTTTATGCCGCAACATATGTGGCGAGTGGCCTCCGAAGACGCTTGGTGATGGGTAAAAACCCTCCGCGGATATAGTTTGCATGGCTGAGCGGATAGCGGATAATGTTTGGAGTAAATTTGCGGATAGTTTTTAGAACGCAATCCGAAGTTGTTGAATATCATTACTAGGACCCGGAGGTATATTATGACTAGGGCTCGGATTTTTAGGTAAATAAATACTTTTATGTAAATACATATCTTAAGCATTTTTCTATTAATACATAAATTCCTGCTTTTCACTTATTAGCACATAAAAAGACATAATACGTACATTTTAAAAATCAGTATGCTAGATCTTTCAGTTTATAGCATTTTTGTTGTGTGTTACTTCAACGGGGAAGAACCTGTGAGCTCTCTAATCTTCATTCAGAGCGTATGTCAGCTTGCAACTGTGTTATTCTTAACTTGTCGCCCCGTGCCACTCACTGTGGAAGCCAGAGATTTCCTTGTCCATAGCCATATTGCACCACGTGCTAAATTTCCTCCTCTCCCAGCTACCTGGAACCAGTGTCACTCTCTTGCAGTTCATTTCTGGCACTGTGCAGTCTAAGGCAGTTCTACGATGCCTAAAGTAACAACAACTAGGCCTACAATTTATCGTCTGTTGCAGTTAATTTTACTTCTGATGGGGGCGTTCTGTTCTGCCAACCATGTGGGAAAGCAATCAAGACTGAACAGCGATCTCAAGTTACACAACACCTCAAGGGCAAAAACCATATTGCCGCAGTTTCGCGCCTTCAGAATAAGTGTTTCGCGATAATCATCGGTCATTTGTGATGGACAAGCTGAAGGGGTGATACCGAGCTCCGCTAATGAGTTCTCTTCACGGGGGTCAATTAGGGAAATCCTAACAGGAGAAGTTGCCTGAGGCGTGTTTCACTGCCCCCACTCCAAAGTGGACGTAGTAGTAAATATTGTCGGCATGTGTCAACCTGCGCTGATCTTCACTATCTACTCTTGGTATCTCAAACACGTATTTCATACCACTCATTAGAAAATTTAGGCGTTATTCCAGATTTTCCTTTAAAATTCAAGTGCAATAACTTTCTTTGTGTTTCAGAGTTACTATACAGATCAATATGCATATTTTAATTTGTATGTTGTAGCTTCGTAAAAATGTTATCGTATGAAAGTTATAACCTGCACTATGAGCAACACGATATCGTGGGAACCAAATGCTTATGTATTCTGCTGCAGACAAAAGCTTTACTTCCACTGACAGTTCGTGGAGATAACGTTAAAACTTTGTAAAACCATTTGTAAATAAATGGGCAGAACGTTCCTTGTTTGAACACATCCAATTTTGGCCCCATTTAGACAACTCACACTTATGAAATTTCTAGTTTCATATAATTCTCAATTCTCCAACTCTTTGACTGTACATGGATAACATGTTAGCTGCATTGATTATATCTACGAAAACTCCAGGGGGTCCAGCTGTCAGTCAACTCATGGCTTAACCAACCTTTCAGGAGAGAGGTCGCCTTCTCCCACTCTCTTCCCATACCCATTAGCATGAGCTGACAGGACTGATTGGGTTTAACCTAATTAGCGGAGTTCGACCATCCCGAGCTGAAGATGTATCTCGTTGTGTATTGTAATGCTTCAGCAGTCAGTGAGACATAGAATAAATTGTATTCGTGAGTACTGCATATTGTTTATATTCACATTAATAAACTAAATTATAATTAAATATTTTTACTTTTTGTCACATATTTCTGGTATTTTTAATACATAACAAATAAATATTTTCTCGATTTTTAGCAGCTAAAAATCCAAGCCCTAATTATGACATATCATATTTTTTTCCGTTATGTTTCTCCCATGACAAATGTAAGGTGATGATTTAAGCTAATCTCATTCAAATTATGTCATTAAGCATAATTAACAATTCCAACAGGAAAGGAGTGCAATTATGACTGTGTAACATTCATTCTAAACATAGCACATGACATACTCAGCCTTGGGGAACGACTTTATCCTCAAATGTCTAAATGCGGAGGCTCTGACGCATCTCAAATGCGAAGTGGGGCTTAGCTCTTGTCAGAGTCTCCCTTCCCATCAGTGTACTGTCAATATATTATAAGGCACTGATAACGAAATATGAAATGAAGTGTGTTGCTTTGATCCTTTTTGCCTTACCCAATAAATAAACATTATTATTGTAATGCCAATGGAAGCCTCCGTGGCTCAGGCGGCAGCACGCCGGCCTCTCGCCGCTGGGTCCGTGGTTCAAATCCCGGTCACTCCATGTGCGATCTGTGCTGGACAAAACGGAGGCAGGCAGGGTTTTCTCGGGGTACTCCGGTTTTCCCTGTCAAAATTTCATTCCAGCAACACTCTCCACTGTCATTTCATTTCATCTATCATTCATTTAATCATTGCCCCAGAGGAGTGCGTCAGGCCTCGGCAGCCGGCACAGTTCATATCCTCGCCGCTAGATTGGGGGCTTCATTCATTCCATTCCTGACCCGGTCGGAGACTGGAAGCAGGCTGTGGATTTTCATTCATTGTAATGCCAATGGATTCGGATAGCAAACGTGTCTTAGGCGGCAGCACGCCGGCCTCTCACCGCTGGGTACGTGGTTCAAATCCCGGTCACTCCATGTGAGATCTGTGCTGGACACAACGGAGGCAGACAGGTTTTTCTGCGGGTACTCCGGTTTTCCCTGTCAATTTCATTCCAGCAACACTCTCCACTATCATTTCATTTCATCTATCATTCATTTAATCATTGCCCCAGAGGAGTGCGTCAGGCCTCGGCAGCCGGCACAGTCCATATCCTCGCCGCTAGATGGGGGGTTCATTCATTCCACTCCTGACCCGGTCGGAGACTGGAAGCAGGCTGTGGATTTTCATTTTTTCAATGTCAGTGGATTCGGATAGCAAACGTGCGGATGCGGGGCGGATGCGGATTACGTTTTGTTTATTCGCGGAGGGCTCTAGTTATTGGATGGCATCCGCTGCTAAAACCCCAACCACCTGGACGGAAGAGAGCCCCGTTCGTTGCACATGCGCTGTCAGATATGACATGCAGCATGGTAACCTCTCAGACACTCTGTCCCTGAGCTAGGAGGTTAAGGACCCAAGGCTGGATGAGAATCGAACCCGGGACCCACGGTGTGTCAACCACGTGGCCACTATGCGTCCACTTCCTGGTGTAGCGGCTAGCGGTTTTGGCTGTCGCCCCGGAGGTCCTGGTTCGATACCCGGCTCTGCTAAAAAAAAACACATCTGAGGGCTGGAACGGGGTCCACTCAGCCACTGAGAAGAGCTGGGTTCGATTCCTACCTCACCATCTTGGAAGTAGTTTCCCCACTTCTAATCGAGGTGAATGCCGGGATGGTTCCTAACCTAAGGCCACGGTCAGCTCCTTCCTAATCCTCACCTTAATTACAATACAGCCATCAATGAAGTTAGCGGCTTCGGTGGCGTAGTCGATAGCATGCTGAGCTTCTAAGCCCAAGATCGTGGGTTCAAACCCGGCCGAAGTCGTCGGATTTTTTAAAAACGTTAAAAATCCCTCAGTATGCCTTCGGAGGGGAAGTAAAGCCGGCGGTCCCATGTCATAGATTTATAGCATATAAAGAGCCTTCCACTAATTACACCTGTGTGAAGCTGAATTATATATAGGTTAAACATTTGACTAACGTTCTTAGGTTCCTACGTTCGACTGCGGTGGCATTTGGTAACTAATTTCTGAACTAGATGGCCTTTGACGGTGGCGTTTGGCGGCAAAAGTAGGAAATACTTGGAAAAAAATCCAATGCCTGCAGTCCTTACTTGAATTAAAACACCCACTAATACAGTCATCACAATTAACACCGGTTATCAGACAGATTCTACGCACACCCAAAGTACACGGAGCTACAGTACATGACCGCGTTGTCGCAGCCCCTAAACTGAGGAACCAACCAACCATCAATGAAGTTAAGAACCACGCGTCAATGAGTGCGCTTGGATTTGTTGCCATGGTAACTTGTCCACGCTAATCCCAGTTCCTCTTCTCTAGGCGAGTGTGCATGGCCTTGACTCGGGTTAGATGGCCGCCGGTATGCATTCATCCTTCCCCTCACTTACTGTAGCCTACATGTAATTGATGGTGCAATTGCCTCCGGAATTAAGCAGGTTGTACGTGTTTGCTGCAATCCAACATCAGCTGTCAGATCTGTAATTGAACCAACTCTGTTTCTTATGATACATCCGTGTGTTGATAATCGCCATTAACGATCGGAAACGTATTATCGTGGTGTTGAACTCGGCGCGGTGGTGTCCTTGGCTCAAGTTTAAGTGCGGTGCAGCATTGAGCTGTGAGCACGGAGTCAGGTAGGATCACCACTTAACCAGCTTGCCACGGTGGGTGAGTGGTTAACGTGTCGGTCTACTAACTCCAAGTTTTCAGGTTCGCTCCTGGCCGTGGTAAGTGGTTTTTTTTTTTAAGGCGGCAATAATACGATACGCATGTCAAACGATGTTAGCATGTCAGAGAACCCATTTGAATAGAGTAGGCCGTGTTCATAATGGCAAAATTAATCTCGGGAGTTTCCGCCAACACAAAGTTCCTCATTTCTCTACTAGAAAGCGCTATAGTGTTCAAGGAGCTTAGATACTATCTAACCTCCTTGACTTTCATAGTGATTCAAGCAACAACGAAATTCCACATGCAAGCTACCCTCTTGGTGACAAATAACAAAGCTTGCACCCGGCGCTCGAGGCTATACGAAATTATTATTATTATTATTATTATTATTATTATTATTATTATTATTATTATTATTATTATTATTACCACTTAACCTTTTAAGTGCTGAGATGATTCATTAACATTTTGAAAAAATTATAGAAGTCCTACTCTTTGACTTATCATGGGTAGGGTGGGGGTTCTTTATTAATCTAAATGCAAATTCAAAATCCTATGTTTATGTACTTTTTGTATTTTTAGACGAATCAAAATTAGTAAATTTGTGCGTGCATCATTTCCATACCAGGGCCCAAAATAACAGTCGCCTCCGTAGCTTAGCGGTCAGCATGGTTAGCTGCCGCCCCGGAGGTCCTGGGTTCGATTCCCGGCTCTGCCACGAAATTTGAAAAGTGGTACGAGGACTGGAACGGGGTCTACTCAGCCTCGGGTGGCCCAAATGAGTAGAGGGGGTTCGATTCCCCCTCAGACATCCTCGAAGTGGTTTTCCGTGGTTTCCCACTTCGTCTTCGGACAAATGCCGGGATGGTACCTACTGTAAGGCCACGGCCGCCTCCTTCCCTCTTCCTAGCCTATCCATCCCAATCTTCCGCCCGTTCCCATCCCTCATGAGGCCCCTGTTCGCTTTGCAGGTGAGGCCGCCTGGGCGAAGTGCTGATCACACCTCCCCAGTTGTATCCATCCCGACCAGATGTTCCAAGCTCCAGGACACTGCCCATAGAGGCGGTAGTGGTGAGTTCCCTCGCTGAGTCCGTGGGATCCACCAACCTAGAGGGTAAATTGACTAAATTAAAAAAAAAGTAATACTTATTGCTCCTTAGTAGAACAAAAGTGTATATTCTTCGACCCGAAATCACTACGCAGCGCGAAGAATTTGCTTGTTATTCCTGTTTACATCTCACTTGAACTCCAGCTATAGTACAAAGACGTCTACAAAATGATCTGTTAATTACTTCCGGAAGCAAAATTCTGCACTCAAGTAGTACTACATAATGCCCAATAGATGGTAGAACTTGCCAGGGATCGACTCGGCACTCGAAAGCGAATGGGGAATATTATAAAAAAAAAGTTCTTGTGCGACGTTTTTAGACGGGCGAAGCACTAAACAGGTTAATGTACCCAATTAAATTGGATAGTCATGTTTTACGTCGCTAGTAAGTGCTGTCGAATTTAGAGACGCCGGTGTACCGGAAATTTGCCTCCAAGGGACCAGTAAATTTGTCACGGCTCCCTCGCATTTGCGCACCCTTATTAAATGCCAAGTTACTGCTCCCGGATTCGATCCTGCTACCTTGGGCACAGTAGGCGAGAACGTTACTGCTGTGCCACGCAGCCAGTCAATTTAATTGGGTGGAGAATATCAATAATTATTTATCGTACCTGGAGTAATTATAATTATTATACAAATAATTCATGGTTTTTGGGCTAATGCCTCGTGAAATTAAATTAAATACCACCAGACGTTTCGGAGGAACCTTGCCTCCTTTTTCAATGGAATCAAACAATGTGGCCAAAGAAAGTATATCAATGAGATTCCAAAAACTAGATAAATTCCTCTGTTCGTCACCGGAGAGCAGCTACCAGAAATTACTGTATGGACCATGGTAGAACGGCGGACAGAGTAGTAAGTAAGGAGAAGGTAAAGGGGGCGGGGTGAAAATATAGAGACTCCTCGAAGAATGAGGATGTCCGAATAAGTAGAAAGGGGGAGGGGGAAGGTAGGAAACTTAAACAAAAGGGAAGTGTATCTGAACGACACCTAACGTCATACAGGCAACGGCGAAAAAACAGATGGAAACTCCTCCAGTGACGAACAACGGAGATCAAATCCAGGCTCTGTAGCCATAGAGGAAAACGTTTCTGTGTTCTTCACCTATTTCAAATTGTACGTTTTCCTCTATGGCTACAGAGCCAGGATTTGATCTCTTTGTTCGTCACTGGAGGAGTTTCCATCTGTGTTTTCGCCGTTGCCTGTATGACGTTACGTATCGTACACATACACTTCCCTTTTGTTTATGTTTCCTTATATCCATCTAACCCTTCCCCCCCCCCCCTCCTTTTCTACTTATTCGGACATCCTCATTCTTCGAGGAGTCTCTATATTTTCGCCCCGCCCCCTTTACCTTCACCTTACTTACTACTCTGTCCGCCGTTCTACCAGGGTCCATACAGTAATTTCTGGCAGCTGCTCTCTGGTGACGAACAGAGGAATTTATCTAGTTTTTGGAATCTCATTGATATACTTTCTTTGGCCACATTGTTTAATTCCATTGAAAAAGGAGGCAAGGTTCCTTCGGAACCTGGTGGTATTTAATTTAATTTCACACAGCATTAGCCCAAAAACCATGAATTATTTGTATAGTAATTTTATACTTTATTATAAGAGGTTTAATTGGTTTAATCCTTGAGAACCAGCGTGATAAAAATATAACACGAGGACTGGCGCCGGGTCATTTTGACCCATAGTGTGTCACTCCATTTTCGTCGTATTCGTACGGATTTTAATGAAGTAATTTTACACCTGGTGTCTTCCTGTGAACTATTCCCAATATAAAATGAGGTTTATTTAAATTTTTCAAATTTAACATTCAGAATAAGGACAATAATTTTTGTAACAGTAGGCTTTAATTGGCCTTGATGGTGGCGGCAAAGCAGTCGTCTCAGTTTTCTTGAACAAAGGAGATTATGACCAAGGTGTCCCTAGGCCCTAAACATGGATCAACAAGAACGTGAGCTATGTGATTGTGCCGCACCACAATAGTTGGATTTTCCCCCTTATATTTTACAGATTTTCCCAACTAACGTAAGCCGAAAATTGTCACGCGAGGACTGGCGCCATGGGTAAATTTGACCCGACCGTAAATAATATGGTAATAACTTGAGTGTTCCAAAAGCTATGGACATGTTTCTTTTCCAGGGTAAAGTTCAAGGCTAGGAAGGAAGGTACAGTAAGCGACAGGGAATAAGGGCTGACCAAAACGAAAATATAAAGCATTACTTAAGCTTCGGCTTAATTATACAGGGTTATGAGCCTATTTTCAATTTTGAAAAAATAGGCTTATTTAAATCACCTTTTGTCCGTGTGTCTGTGTGTGTGTGTGTGTCCCCTAATAACTTATATACGGCTGGAGCGATTTCAATGAAACTCGGTAAGTTCATAGCACTACTCCGGGCGACCCCGGCCGTGCCATTCCAATTTTGTTACATCTCACCAATCCAACATGGTGGCTGTGCGAATTATTTCACCAGCATTCAATATCTCCGATACTATTCCCGATATCACCCTGGAATTTTTTACGGTGATAAAGGGAACTACTAGAAGTTCACCTATGTGACTATTGAAAACTGGTAACTACAAAACCAACATGGCGGCCACGCGAAGTTGTGACTTTTAAATAGACGTTTCTCGCGATTTAACCAACCAAACGCAATAAAACATGGTACATTATATGTTTATACACATTGTAATGCACCGACATCAAACTTCATTCAATTGTTTACATAACCACAAGATGGCGGATGTGCGAAATATTTCACCGGCATTCTATATCTATTAGCTGTATCACCCTGAAAATTTTGTACGGAGATAAAGGGCACTACTGGAAGTTCATCTATATGACTTTCAAAAACCGGTTAACAACAAAACGAACATGGCGGCCAAGCGAATTAAACATTTTAATAGACCTTTCTCACGATTTAATGTTCCAAACGCAATGAAATCTGGTACAGGAAATGTTTATACACATTGTAACGCACTGGTATCCAATTTAGTTCAATTGTTTACATAACCTCAAAATGGGGGCTGTGCGAATTTTAAAATTAAGTTTTTATTTCTTGTGTCGTAATCATGCGATCGAAGTGAAAGTTTGAATAATGAACCTACGCAATAATTTTCCTTTAATGGTACATGACTCCATGGCCTATACAATTAACAATCCGATATGGCGACAATCCGAAATATTTGGACGGCTCTGAATATCTACGATTCTATTATAGCAATCAACGTTAATTTCTTTATGTTCATAGGGGCTATGAACATAAGTTCACCTATAGGACTTTCAATAACCTGGTGATCACAAATCCAACATGGCGGCGACGCGAAGTATAAATATTCACATGGACGTTTCTCGCAAATTAACCATCCTAGTGCAGTGAAACTTGGTACAGTAAATCCTTATACGAATGTTAATCCACTGACATCTAATTTATTTCAATTGTTTCCATAACCACAAGATGGCAGCTGTGCGAAATTTTAAAATCTCCTTGTTACTTCTTGTGTCCTAATCATGCGATTGAAATTTGAATGCTACACGTACACAATAATATTCATGTTCAGTACATAACTCTAGGACCTACATCTATAAAATCCAACATGGCGACCATGCGAAATATTTAGTCGGTTCTCAATATCTACGAATCTATTACAGCAATCAAACTGAAATTTTGTATGTTGATAGTGGCAGTTAACATAAGTAGGATATATGAAAATAGGCTTTAGTTCTTCACGGAACTGAAAAATGAAAATCCACAGCCTGCTTCCAGTCTCCGACCGGGTCAGGAATGGAATGAATGAAGCCCCCATCTGGCGGCGAGGATATGAACTGTGCCGGCTGCCGAGGCCTGACGCACTCCTCTGGGGCAATGATTAAATGAATGTCCGATGAAATGAAAAGATAGCGGAGAGTGTTGCAGGAATGAAATTTTGACAGGGAAACCGGAGTACCCGGAGAAAAACCTGTCTGCCTCCGTTTTGTCCAGCACAGATCTCACATGGAGTGACCGGGATTTGAACCACGGACCCAGCGGTGAGAGGCCGGCGTGCTGCCGCCTAAGCAACGGAGGCCTTCACGGAACTACTTGTTCTAAATTAGTTACCTGAAGTCATCAGTGAATAATATCGAAACTACTGATTGAAATTGATTCAAATGTTTGTCAAACCTCCTGTCATATCATCAAGTTTTAGTCCTAGCTGACAGACTTCGCTCCATGCACTCCCCTCGCTCGCCTGGAGGGTAACAGAATGGAGTCGCCATGGAGGTTTCTTGAAACCACAGACAATACTGCGTTTGCTCCGCACTGCTGTTCACCTTGGCACAGCCGAGTGGGCAACTGCAGCAAGTTCAGAGATCGGCAGTTCGAATCTCGGAGCTGACAGTGGCTATCCTGAGTGTGGCCTCGGGGTTTGCTACATTCCCTCCAGGTAAATGCCGGGATAGTACGGTACCTTACTTCAAATCCCAGGGCGCCTACCCTATCTCGTTTACAGTCATCACAGCAATACAGGTTATCAGAGAAGATCATAAAACATCCACCTACATGGGGAAATTTACTCTCAAATGAATTAACAAAAACAAACACCTCCAGATGAGCGATGAGAATGCATGGAGCGAAGTCTGTCGGCTAGGTCTAAAACATGATGATATGACAGGAGGTTTGACAAACATTTGAATACATTTCAATCAGTAGTTTCGAAATTATTCATTGATGATTTCAGGTAACTAAGTTAAAATAAACCAGTATTACATTATGAAGGCATTAATGTACTGAAGGAATGTAATCTATAGGGCTCGGATTTTTAGGTCTAAAAATCGGGATTTTTTAATGTATTAAAGATACCTGAAATATGTGACAAAAAGTAAAAATAATTACTTATAATTTACTTTATTAATGACAATATAAACAATATGCAGTACCCACGAATGCAATGCCTCACTGACTCCTGAAGCATTACAATACACAACGAGAACATCTTGAGGTTGTCCATCACAAATGACCGATGATTATCGCGAAACACTTATTCTGAAGGCGCGAAACTGCGGCAATATGTTTCTTGACCTTGAGGTGTTGTGTAACTTGAGATCGCTGTTCAACTTCGATTGATTTCCCACATGGTTGGCAGAACAGAGCGCTCCCATCAGAAGAGAACTACATGTCAGTGACATTGGTTCCTGGTAGCTGGGGGAGGGGAGTCTAGCACGGGGCGACAAGTTAGACAAACACACCTGCAGGCTGACATACGCTCGGCATGAAGATTAGATAGCTCACAGGTTCTTCCCCGTCGAAGTAACACAGAACAAAAATGCAATAAACTGAAAGATCTAGCTCACTGATTTAAAAAAAAAATGTAAATATTATGTCTTTTTATGTGCTAATAAGTGAAAAACAGGAATTTATGTATTTATAGAAAAACTTCTTAAAATATGTATTTACATTAAAAAATATTTATTTACTTATTTATATATTTATATATTTATTTATTTACCTAAAAATCCGAGCCTACTAAATGTTACCTACAGTTATGTACGCACACTTCTAAAACTCGTGACATTTATATTTTGAGCGTGGAGTTTGCCATTGTTTTCTTCACTGGGTGGCGCCTTTCACAGCATACACAGGTACTGGCACTTAGGGTTGCGAGACGTTCCCTTTTACACGGAACAATTGTGTTATTTCTTGTTTTGTTCCGCCTTCCCTTTTTAATGCCAAATATTCCGTTTTGTGGTTAATTTGATAATATATTCAATTTCGCACCAATTTCAAATGTTCCGCTTCAGAATTGATTTTTATATCTAGCTTGTTTTCTGGTGATACAGGCGCAAGTTTGAAAGAGAAAATGATTTCTATGTCTGTGTCAGATCGATGGGTACATGTTATAGATTTATTAGGGGCAACAAAATGAAGGAATATCTTATTCCTTGTGAAGTTAATACTCAGCATTTTCCCATCCAATGCTCTTACGGAGATAGTTTTTCTGTCAAGAATATCAAATGGAGAGATGATAGAAACAGAAGCTCCATTAGTTTGATAAAACAAGAATTGTTCACATATTACAATTATAACGAAAATTGTAGAGAGTTTTATCAGAAGGTGCTTACAAATAAAAAATCCTTGCAAAGGGTCGTTCAAATGAAAAGTATTTGTAAGTTTCTGGTGTAATAGGCCTATATGATATGTCAGCAATATATAGTTTTAATGTTGTGTATTTGATTAAGTAACGCTTATTTAATACATTATGTGTATTACCGTATTTATTACAACATTTAACAACCTTGATTTTTTAGCCTACTTTCGATTTTTGCAAAAAATGAAAGTAGAATTATGAGATCAACACAGGGCGAAAAAAGTGTGTCTGTCTGTGTGTGTGTATGTGTGTGTGTATGTGTGTGTGTGAGTCTGTGTGTGTGTGTGTATGTGTGTGTGTGAGTCTCTGTGTGTGTGTGTGTGTCTGTGTGTGTGTGAGTGTGTGTACTCTGAATGTCGCCCCCCCCCCCCCCCCCTATCAATTCGAACACGGTGAATGCGAATTGAACGAAATTTGGTACAAAGGTAGCACTAGCAAAGCACACCTCAGTATCATGTTTTATATCGCCGCCATCTTTACTAAAACTGAATGGCGGCCACTCAAACGTTCAAAACGTAAAATCAAATAACGACTAACCAAATCATCCGATCTCTACCAAATTTGGTAACAACATACCTTCGTATAGGATGCGTCTTGTGACCAAACTACAAGGTCGTCCGCCATACCATCTCAGGATGGCGGCCGTGCGAATTATGCAAACTTTATAATCCATATCATGGGACCCACCAGTTCCGATTATCGAGCCGAGAATCGTTTTAACTGTTCTAAAGGAAGAGGCACGTTCGAAATTAAAAGTTTATTTTGTAATACTATAGTGCAGACGTGATTTTAAAAAGCTGAGCCGATTCAGTAATAAGACAAGAAGGTAGCGGATATCTTGTGCCTGACTTATATTTCACTAATTTGAGTATTGCATGCAATATAGCGTACTGATACAAAATAAATAAACTTTGTATGAAATGCTTTATATATAAATAATATACTCCAGTGATGAAATCGTTTAGTATAAATCATTATTTGCTAACAAGTTCTATGTAAGTCATTTTATATAGAATGATATTTGTTGACACAATTAGCTCAGTGGTAGAGCGTTAGCCTATCGCTCAAATGCCTATGGTTCTAACCCGATCATAGCTAGGTTTTTTGCTTGAAATGTTAGATGTTTATTGTTTTGTAATGACTCAGATGTTTTAAAATTAAGCGTTATATTGTGCATATTATGGTGTAAAATATATATTTAATTAAAACATAATTCGCCAGCAGATTTACTCGAGACATCTAGCTGCCAAAAAGGTAACTGCACGCCGCTACTTATTAACTTCCAGATTTTATGGAAAAGTTTCTTCTTCTGGCCGCTAGAATGCACTCGCTCTGTTAGGATTATATTGTTCGATATTTCACCACTAGATGTCATGACTAGTCTACGTGGGGCTCCATTGATTATTATACCATTGGCATTCTATGCGCATCGAATTTGAAGAATGACAAGATGATACTACGATACATTTTTACTTTTTAATTTAAAGGGTTTGTAACAGCCTATTTTGCGTTACTTGAAAATGTTATTTAAAGTAAAGAACAAAACGATTTCACATAGTAACTGAATTCAAGCCGTTGGTGTTAGTTCAGGTTATTAATTACTACTTTTATTTCAGGCAAATAGCAATCGAAAATATCCACATAGTTTGTATACACACGTCTCTGTAGGGTCATGGAAAGATTTGTTAATTCAATTAGGGTTGTGAAAGCCATGCACAACCAGACATGTAAAGACATGCCTCAACTCAAAGTTGGATGTTGCCCACGGCAGGTCGTATATGTAATAATAATAATAATGATAATAATAATAAATCCAAGCCAAAAATTCCAAAAATTCCTAAAATAGACACAAAAGTTTTATCAGAAAATAAGACTGAATTTATCAATAAACTGCATACTAAAGATAAGAGTAACTGGGAAGAGATCAGAGATGTAATGATAGAATCAGCCAAAGAATTGGGACAGCCTCCAAGGAAAAGGAAACACCGATGGTGGAATACAACATGTGATGCAGCGATCGAACGTAGATTAGCGGCTTGGCAGTTATGGAATTCCAGGAAACGAGAAGATGACTGGATTAATTTTGTAGAGATCAGAAAGCTAACATCCAAAATCATCAGGATAGAGAAACGTAATTATGATAAGAAGCGATTGGAAGAGATAGATATAGATTTTAAAAAGAACAACACCAGACAATTCTACAAAGTATTTCGAGAGGAGATCCAAGGATACAAACCAATGAACCTCCATTTCAAGGATTCAACTGGTAGACTGGTCACTAATAATAAAGACAACTGCGAGTTACTAGCTAAATACTTTGAGGAACTTCTTAATTGCGAAGAACCTTTAGAAAGACTACAGTTTACATCACCACAAAAAGAGAACCCTCTGTCAGAACCACCAACTGTCCAACAAATAGAACAATATATTGACAATCTTAAAAATAATAAGGCACCTGGTGAGGATGGGATACTAACTGAAATGTTGAAACTCGGTGGTAAATTTGTAGCTGAAGCTTTACACAAAGTTATCAAGGAATGTTGGGAAAAAGGAACAATTCCAAATGATTGGAAACAGGCAATAATCCATCCCTTGCACAAGAAAGGAGATAAGACAAACCCCAACAATTATAGAGGTATTTCCTTACAGCCAATCGCATACAAAGATCTTTCTAAAGCACTGCTACACAATCTGGAAGAACAAGCAGAACATACTATCGGCGAATACCAAGCCGGATTTAGAAAAGGGAGATCTTGTCCAGAGCAAATTTTCAATCTCAAAACAATCCTTAGAATCAGAACAATACGTAACCTCAACACAGTTGTATCTTTCATTGATTTCAGAAAGGCTTATGATTCAATAGACAGACAGTCTGTATTCCTAACGCTAGCAGAATTAGGGATAGATAAAAATACCAGACAACTGGTTGAACAAACACTAACAAATACAACCTCAAGAGTTAAATTTCTAAACGACATTTCAGAACCCTTCCAAATCAAAACCGGAGTTAGACAAGGTGATGGGCTTTCACCACTTCTATTTAATTTGATATTAAACAAAATCATGAAGGAATGGAAACTTAAATTATGCGAAAGAAACATTGAAGGGGTCCATTTGGGGCAAGGAAAAGGAAGATTTGAGGTGAAATGTCTTGCCTTTGCTGATGACATAGCAATCATTTCAGAAAACAGATTTCAAGCACAAATAATGGTTGAAACCCTACATGAAATAGCAATAAAAACTGGTCTTCAGATTTCGTATGAAAAAAACAAATATATTGAACACAGACACAATGGAGAAAAATATCTAACAACTCAACATGGACAGATTCAAAGAGTTGATAAATTTAAATATTTGGGAGAATGGATCCAGTCAAATGGACTTGATAACACATCCTGCAAGGAGAGATTCAGAAAGATGGAAAATGCCTATAAACTCACCCAACATAGATACAACAAACGATCAATTTCATTCCAGGCAAAAATCAGGCACTACACAACTGTAATTAAACCAGAGGTATTATACGGATCAGAATGTTTAACGTTGAACAAAAGAGGTGAACAAGAGGAACTGGAAAAGAAAGAAAGGAAAATACTTAGGAAAATTTTGGGTCCCCAAAAGAATAAAGATATTTGGATGAAGAGAAAAAATGAAGACCTTTACCGAAATGTGGAAAAAATTACAGACTCAATTAAAAGACGGAGACTACAATTTTATGGTCACCTTCATAGAATGGATAGCAGCAGGCTAACTAAGAAAATTTTTGACTACATCTCCAAATTAAAAAACACCACTAGATGGCTGGAAGAGATAAGGTGTGATCTGCAAAAACTGAAGATCACAAATAACATCATTTCTAATAGGGTGGAATTCCGGCGACTGATCACTACTGCAGATTTTTCGATTCTGCAAGTTCCACATCAACCACGGAGAGTGTTATCAACGGAACAGAGGCAGGCCATCAGCCAACGTATGAAGAAGTTTTGGGAAGAAAAGAAAAAACGAAACAATGTACCGTAGTCTTAGGTTCAAAGCGGTCTATAATTGGCCAAATTCTAAATATATATAATAATAATAATAATAATAATAATAATAATAATAATAATAATAATAATAATAATGTTATTGGTTTTACATCTCTTTTAACTACTGCTGCTTTTAGAGACCCCGGGGTGCCGGAATTTTGACCCGAAGGGGATCTTTAACGTGCCAGTAAATGTACTGACACGGCTCCCTCGCAGTTGTGCACCCTCAAATGCCAGCTGACTGCGCCAGGATACGAACCTGCAACCTAGGGCCCAGCAAGCGAGAACGTTACCGCTGAGCCACGCAGCCAGTCCGGTCGATTATGTCTCCAGATCCATAACATTCTTGATATACTTCTTATCTTTCTTTCTTCAATGATGGTAGCAGTTTTTATCTAGGTTGTGGCGTTTGGTAGAGGTAAATCGTTTCTAAGGTCTTCAACAAAGAATAGTTCTAGTATACTCTTTGATAATAACAACGAGTTATAACAATACACATACATTTAGGAGAAAGTAGGCTATATGTTCTTTACTGAACATCTTGTTTTAAATGTTTTGGGACGTATGTTCCGTTTTCCATTGTTGAAATCTGGCAACCCTGCCGCCACTACTCGAACCTCACTAGATCATTTAGTCAGGCATGAATGAGACAGAGAGACTCTGTTCATCTACAGCAGGCGGGGATTTAAGGGGGGGGGGGGGTCACGGGGGTCATGACCCCCCCCCCCCCCTCCCCAAACGGGAGACCAATTTTTTTTTGCAAACTCAAATAAAGAAAACACAAGAACCAGACAAATAACACTTAACGAATTTGAACTGAAAAACAGTTTATTTTTATTTTATTCAATACTGAAAATATCTTTATGGCAATTATTATGTTCTGTTACAACTGTACATATTTACAACTTCATACCTGTTATATAAAAACGATTATTTATATAACAAAATCAACTCGTCTATTTTGTTTAGCAAACCTTGCGATTACCGAATCGATGCCTATAGTGATGTCACGATGAATGTGCAGCAATGCACGGATAGGAATTTGGGGCTTTTTTTCACACCAAAAAATTTTGCCGACGTCCAAACTGCAAGCTTGGTTGGCAATTTAAGCTGTGACTTTCTCCCTTTGTCTGTACCAACTCGACTTGCCGAAACTGCAACGTACCTCGATACTTTTCTCGAAGCTTGATGTAAAAGTCGCAAAACACGCCGTTGCAATTTGTACGAATATTTTTGGTGCGCTAAACGCATCAAATTTCTATCCATGTAGCTTTAAAAAAATTGGTCTGGTTTTGTATGTTTGGTTATTTGGTGATACCATTTTTCTTAACAATTTCGATTCTCTGACCCCCCCAAAGCCAAACTCTAGATCCGCGCCTGATCTACAGTCGTACATTTTTTTTTAAATTTTCATTGCGACTATTCTCAACCCGATACATTTTATCGTTTCTACGGAAAGGCCTTGACTTTCTGTTCCACGATTATTCTTCTATATTTCATATGGATTGAAACATTCTTTCATAAATAATTTGCAACCTAATGCCACAAATTAACATCCAACTAGCATTTTAGTGTGCACTTTTCAGAACTGTGTATGTGGACGGTTTTCATTACATCTACATATCAATTCTGTAAATTGATCACTTCTTTGAGTAACATACTTTCTCCCTGAAAACTGACTGCCTACTTCACGTAACTTAGTTTCTCATTCATTACTGGTGGCTTCGGTGGCGTAGTCCGTAGTTGCTAGCTTCTATGCCCAAGGTCGCGGGTTCAAACCCGGCCGAAGTCGTCGGATTTCTTAAGAGCGTTAAAAATCCCGCAGTATGCCTTCCTTTGGAGGGGAAGTTTATCCTGAGGCCCATGCCATAGATTTTGGCATATAAAAGAACCTTCCACTAACTAAATCTGTGAGGCAAAATTTGTAAGTTAAATTTGATTAATGCTCTTAAGTTCCACACCAGGTGCTGGTTACGTTGGCATCTAGTAGTAGCCAAGTTCACACCTAGGTATCGTGGACGGTATCATTTGATAGCGAAAGTAGGCACTACTTGAAATTGATCGTCTGCAGTCCTTACTTGAATTAAAAGCAGGTTAAAAACGTAAACAACGCTCAGGTTGCTACGTTCGTCGCCAGGAGCCGACTGCGGTGGCGTCTAGTAGCGAAGTTATGAACTAGTAGTTGTTGACGGTGGCGGCAAAAGTTGGAACTACTTGAAAATTCAAAGTCTGCAGTCCTTACTTGAATTATGAAACAGAAACCCACACTAATACAGTCATCACAATTAACACCGGTTATCAGACAGAGTCTACACACAACCAAAGTACACGGGGCTACATGACCGCGTTGTCACAGCCCCTAAACTAAGGAACCAAGCAATCATTCATTAAGAATGGGTATGGAACTACGTCCTTCATGTTCTCTATGAGTGGGATTTGACACTTAATGTTCCGGACAAATGACACGAGAATACTTCCACTTTCAAACTTTGGGAATTGGAATGAAACTCCACAAGTCCAGCAATATAAGATATCAGAAAAATTCAGCACGGGACTGATGACCAAGAGTATCTCTAATGCTGTGGAGAAGCGGATCGTGCTAGTCGAGTCCATGGAGCGAACTACTGGACTCAATAGACCAAAGCACGCCATCCCGTAACGCTTCAGTAATTGGAGAAATAAAATTATCAATCGTGCCTCCGTAATTAGAGACGCCTCTTCTGGGAGAGTGGTACGAGTGGTAAACATGCGAGGATGTTATACAGTACTAACTATACCCGGCATGCGTTGCAATGCCATATTGGTTTTCCAAGCTTGAGTTCAGTTTTAAGAACCACCGGCCAAAAACTGTGGCGTGAACTGTATTCGAATAGACAGCAATACCAGACAACACCGCGGGCTGCTGACCGTCCCCTCATGTCACCTCGCGATGAATAAGCAAGCCATTCTCACACCTTGCATTGCGGTGTGATAACTAGGGCTCGGTTTTTTAGGTAATTTTTTATGTAAATACATATTTTAAACATTTTTCTATAAATACATAAATTCCTGCTTTTCACTTATTAGCACATAAAAAGACATAATATGTACATTTTTAAAAATCAGTATGCTAGATCTTTCAGTATTTTGCATTTTTGTTCAACGTGAAAGAACCAGTGAGCTATCTAAACTTCCTGCAGAGCGTATGTCAGCTTGCAGCTGTGATTTTCTTATCTTGTCACCCCGTCCCACTCACCGTGGAAACCGGGGATTCCCTTGTCCATAGCCATATTGCACCATGTGCTAGAACTTCACCCCCAGCTACCCGGAACCAGTGTCACTCACATGCAGTACATTTCTGGCACTGTGAAGTGTAAGGCAGTTCTAAGATGCCTAAAGAAAAGCAACTATAAGTTATCGTTTGCAGCAGAATAATGCAGAATTTAAGGATAATTAAATTTTACTTCTAATGGGGGCGTTCTGTTTTGCCAACTATGTGGGAAAGCAATCAAGGCTGAATAGCGATATCAAGTACACAACACCTCAAGGGCAAGAAACATATTGCCGCAGTTTCGCGCCTTCAGAAGAAGTGTTTCCCAATAATCGTCGATCATAATATGTGAGTACTGCATATTGTTTATATTCACATTAATAAACTAAATTATAATCAAATATTTCCACTTTTTGTCACATATTTCAGGTATTTTAATACATAAAAATATATATTTTCCCGATTTTCAGCACCTAAAAATCCGAGCCCTAGTGATAACTATATACAGTTTGTGCAATTGGGTAACTGTGGGATTTAAGGGTTCCTGTTAAATCCCTCACCCTTTTGTGTTACATAAATAATTTGTAGCCAGAAACCTTCCCTGGAGTGCACACAACAACTCACCCAAGTTTCATCGCAATCGAATGAAAGGTAGGGTAGAGTCAAGTTACTCCGTGATATCAAGTAACACCGTGATAAAGCGTATTTCCTCTATCACGACGCAGGTTCAATTCCGAATTTTCTAAGTTTTTACCAACAGATGGCAGTAGAAACGCGGAATCCAGGAAGCCAACTCGAAGACGTTTAAAAAAAATATTCACAGAGAGTTGATATTTCAGCAAGTGATGCATATCCAGTGAAATCTGTGGTGGAGATTTTAATTTCTTATAAACAGCTGTTTCATTGTATAGGTTTCATTTTAACACCAGTCAGAGGCGCATTTAAAACGTACATGCATGTAGTGTTACGCACGTAAGGTGTGTGAGCTTAGCAATAAGTTCTTTTTTCTTAGGTCAGACGCTGAGATGGCACCAAAACGGAAAAAAGGTGGCTGGCTCCTACACAGCTGAAACACTTAAATAAGCATTGCGGTTGGTGAAGGAAGAAGGATGGACAGTATATAAGGCTAGTAGACGTTTTAGTAACCCGTCGAATACACTAAAGGATTATTGCACAAAATATTTAGCTGATCCAGGAAGTGCAACCCTTGCGAAAATTGGAAAGCCATTCGTTATGCCACCTGAACTTGTAGAGAAGAAAGTGTGTCAATATAGACACAATAGATCGGTATAGGCCTGATTTCAGACCCCAGAACAATGACGATGATGGTTGTAGTCAGTGCCGGATTTCTGCCTAGGCCTACAAGGCCCCGGCCTAGGGGCCCAGCCAGCCTAGGGGCCCCGGTGACGGAATCTTTACATAAGCTCAAAAGCCTGGCTTGCCTTATCAAAAAGCTTTATCGAAAATAATATTATAATAAACCAGCAGGTACCCGCGGCTTCGCTCGCGTCATAGTCGTGTGATAATGTTATTCAATGAAATGAAGGTTTAACCCCGTTAACACCCCTTTAGAACCTGAATATCCAAAAATCCCTCCTTAGTAGACGTTTTCGATACACAACAAACATATACCCAAAATATCATTCTTCTAACTTTAATAGTTTGGGTTGGTCGATGAGAGTGAATATCCAAAAATCCTTCCTTAGTGGACGTTTTTCTTCCAGAATGTCACCCCTCTCCATGGGCCCCTTGAATTGGATTTATAAAAAAATGGTCGAACACCTATTTATTTATTTTTAAGCTGATTGTTTTCCTCTGAGTTTCAAACTCCTCGTCTATGTCGTTTAAGAGATGCACGCTCCGTTAGGAATCTTTCAACCCCCACTTTTCATCCCTTTCACTCATAATATACACCACATCGAAAAACCATTAGACATGTGTCAGCTTGATTAGTTTATATGCCAAGTATCACATCCCCAAATGAAACCACTCGTGAGATATTGTTATTCAATGAAATGCACCCCTTTAGAACCTGAATATCCAAAAATCTTTCTTAGTGGACGTTTTCGACATACAACGAACATATCCCCAAAATTTCATGTTTCTAACTTCAATAATTTTGGCTGGGCGATGATGAGTAAGTGAGTCAGTCAGGACATTTTCTTACATTTATTTTTGAGAATTTCACCCCTCCCCATTAACCCCTTAAATTGGATTTATGAAAAAAAAAACGTCGAACACCTATTTACTTATTTTTTAAGCTGTTTTCCCCCTGAGTTTGATGAGTGAATAAGTGAGTCAATCAGTTAGGACACTTTCCTTCCTGGTTTTTTTTCCAGAATTTCACCCCTCCTAATGGGTCCATTAAATTAGATTGATGAACGGTCGAACGCCTATTTACTTATTTTTAAGCTGATTGTTTACCTATGGATTTCAAACTTCTCGACTATGTCGTTTAAGAGATACACACTCCGTTAAGAATCCTTCAACCACCAATTTGCAATAATGCAGTCAATTGACTATGATGATGTCATTCATTCTTTTGCACAGAAGAAAGTTCGTCGTATGATTCTATAAATTTTATAGAATAACGTAACTATAGTAACATATACTGTATTATTCTGATGTTTATTAAAGTCGATTAAAAATTATATGTTCGGTACTAGTGCATTTAATTTGCTAAATTTCCAAAATTGCTTCGAGATGGTGGGGGGGGGGGGGCAAATGTCAAGTGCCTAGGGGCCCTGGATCTCTAAGTCCGGGCCTGGTTGCAGTGCGTGTAGTGGCTCCCCTTGCGGATGTCGCGAAGTGGAAGAATGTAGCCGAATGGATTGAGTGCCAGTTTTGTAATGTCTGGTACCTATAATGTCTATTTTATTTGTGATAAGTGCGAGGAATTAGATAGTGCCTAAGAAGAGCCAAGTAGACTTAAAATAGGCCTATGTTTAATGAAATAAGTTTTTTTTGTAGTGAAATGTTTCAATATGGGCCAATAGAAACGTATACATAAGATTTGAACACTCTCATTACATTAAACATTAGTTTCTACGCTTAAAAAGTACACTGAATGGTGAACACCATGCTATCACTGAGTATCTTGAACACTATCACCGAGTAACTTGAATATCACGGCGTTACCTACTTCCACTACCGAAATTTGTTTGTTAATATCATTTAAGTTAAAACTTATGGATATTTGTAAGATGTATGCCAGAAATATTCCGTAGGGTGTCCCTCTTTAACATGAAACGAATCGAAATAACTGTAACCAAAAAAAAAAAAAAAAAAAGCTTAGTATCACGGAGTTACTTAACTTTACCCTATATGATCACTAGGGCTAGGATTCGAGCATATTTGCATATATATTTTTTCCTGAATAGTACACATTGAACGAAGCCTTTCGGTGGTATTTTCACCTGTCTGGGACCAACAGAATTGAAATTTATCGAGCATATAAATGCATAAAACCGCGGTTTTCAGAATAGAAACATATAAATGCATATTCTTGTGGGTTTCGTCTAAATAGTTTGTTTTTCTTCGAATTCTCCCCCGAATTCGGGCCCTGACCATCCTTAAGGTTCGAAAACAGAAATAATTATTGCAAAGCCTATCTGGTGCGAATAATAGAACCGCAGGTTTCTAACCTTTAGTGAGGTCGTTCTCGTCATTGAAACTTTTATTGACTGATTGAAGAAAATCATTCAAAACTGAAAACATAGAAAATTTCTTGTTGTACAGACCAATGCAGATCTACTTCATTGACTCGCCTAATTCTGAAGAATTTGTAAATGAACTTTTAAACTGTAACTTTTATAGGAACACTTCTCTTATAGACTATATAGGCCTACTTAAAAAACTTGAATGCGAATATTTTATTGTTTTTTTTTCGTTTCACTTTCCTTTCTATAGTTTTTATCGGTGTTTTTCGAGCATATTCTGCATATTTAACCGCATATAATGGGGGTTTCGAGCATATCTATCGAGCATATAATGGTTTTTTCGAGCATATAATGGTTTTTTCGAGCATATCTACCGAGCATAAAACACATGGTTTTCGAGCATATCTGGAGATTTTATCGAGCATATCGATCCGAGCCCTAATGATCACATTGGGGACATACAGACAAACTAACCGGTAACATAATTTTTTATATAATAGAAGATGTTCGTTCAGATCCAAAATGAGGGGCCGGAGCATTCGCCAAGTGTCAGGCAGACACCACGTTCAACTGTCCACAGCGATAATTCTGAAAGCCTAGTGCACATGACTATAAACACTCTGAAGTAGGGGTGGAGAAATGCAGCCAATAGTGACTAGAATTCGTGACTGTCACCTCGGGGTTCCGGATTTGAATCTCGGTTCTGAAGGCTGGAACGGGGAACAGTCAGTTTTGTGTGGAATCAATTTCCAACTCCTAGAAGCTGTTTTCTGTGGTTCTCCTCTTCTCCAGGCAAATGCTGAAATGGTTCCTACTCCCTCCAAATCCTAGTCTCAATTACAAATAAATGCACTAGTACATCCATCACAATGACCGGTTCTACACACAACCGAGTACACGTGGCTACATGACCACGATTGTACAAGTGTAATTTACATTTCAGACCGTTTTTAAGAGCGTTAAAATCCTGCAGTATGCCTTCCATCGGAGGTGAAGTAAAGCCGGCGGTCCCATGTCATAGATTTATGGCATGTAAAAGAACCTTCTACTAATTAAACTTGTGTGAAGCTAAGTTGTAGATTAGATATTGTTGAAACGCTCTATCAACGTTCCAAAGTTCACCACTAGGTGTCATTGATATCTGGTGGCGAAAGTCGGAACTACTTGAAATTGAACGGAACTTGTAGCTCACCTCATGGGTGTCCGCATTGAAGCAGCTACAGTCTCTGGCGAGCCGAACATGTTCTCGGACACTCCCGGCACTAAAAGCCATACGATAAATAAATACATTTCAGGGAAGTGTTAAGGAAATATCTGAAATGAAAATCCACAGCCTGCTTGCAGTCGACCGACCGGGTCAGGAATGGAATGAATGAAGCCCCCATCTAGCGGCGAGGATATGAACTGTGCCGGCTGCCGAAGCCTGTCGCACTCCCCTGGGACAATGATTAAATGAATGACAGATTAAATGAAACGATAGTGGAGAGTGTTGCTGGAATGAAATTGTGACAGGGAAAACCGCTCCGCTTTGTCCAACACAAATCTCACATGGAGTGACTGGGGTTTGAACCATGGTCCCAGCGGTGAGGCCACGGAGGCTCTTACTTCGTGATATCCACTCTCAAATATACACAGGAAGGTGCACTTTTCTGTCGCTAGAAACCCACCAGACTGCTCTCCAGCCGACATTGCCAAACAATTACCGGTCATAGAATGCGAAACTAAAGGGGGGAGTTAGCCGTGGTCGTTACGGCGTGGCTGCAGGCAGTCGCTCACATCCGGGAGGCGAGTAGGTTTGAATCCCCCGCCGGCAACCTTCAAGATGGTCTTCTGTGGTTTCCCAACTTCCTTCCAGGCAAATGCTGGGGTAATAATAATATCGTATGGACTCGGGTGTCGGGTGCAAGCTTTGTTATTTGATACCCAAAGGGCAGCTTGCATGTCGTATTTTGTTGTTCCTTGGAGCGCTATGAAAGTCAAGGAGGTTAGATATCGAAGCTCCTTGACACTATAGCGCTTTCTATTAGAGAAATACCGACAGTAGTGGCTACGCGGGCTAAATCGCTGCGTTAGGTCAAGGGGCCAAGCTCTCTGCTGACTCGGTAGACGCGTGGGTTCGAGCCCCACCGTCGGCTGTCCTTGAAATGGTTTTCCGTGGTTTCCCATTTTCAACACCAGGCAAATGCTGGGACAGTACCTTCTGACAGGCCACGGCCGCTTCCTTCCACATCCTTGCCCAGTTTCTTTCATCTTCATCCATTCCATCTCTCATCCCGACGCGCAGGTCGCCCATGGGCGTCGACTAGAAAGACCTGCACTCGGCCTCTCAGGAGGCCACACGACAAAAAAAAATAAAAAATAGAGAAATGAGGAACTTTGTGTTGGCGGAAAATCCCGAGATTAAAGTTGCCATTATGAACACGGCCTACTGAATTCCAATGGGTTCTTTAACATGCCAACATCGTATGGTATGCGTGTCGTGATTTTTGCCGCCTTTCAAAAATTACTTATCACGGTCAGGAGTGAAACTGCAAGCCTGGGGTTGGTAGTCCGACACGATATCTACTCACCTACGGTGGCAAGCAATGCCGGGGTTGGTGCCTAACTATAGGCCACAGCCGCTAAATTCCAATTCCTCGTCCTAACATTCACAATTTCCTCCCCAGACAACACTCCACACGCGACGGTACTTGTAAGATGCAGCTACAAACTCTGTCCTCGGACACTCCCGGCACTAGAAAAGAAAGGCAGTGTGAAACTCCGGAAGTTACGCGATGGATGCTGCCAATTAATATGTCCTAAATGCTGGTGCTCATTTTAAAACAATGCCAAGCTCTGAGAACAGATGAGAAGTAATTGATTGTTATTTTTATAATCTTAATTTCAGAAGTTAGTAGAGCCTCCGTGCCTTAGGCAGGAGCACGCCGGCCTCACACCAATGGGTCCATGGTTCAAATCCCAGTCACTGCAATTCCATTTCATTTGTCATTCATTTAATTATTGATCCAGGGGATTTCGACAGGCTTCGGCAGCCGGCACAGTTCATATCCTCGCCACTAGATGGGGGCTTCATTCATTCCAATACCTGACCCGGTCGGTCGACTGGAAGCAGACTGTGGATTTTCATTTACAATTTCAGAAGTTAGTCTTTGACAATTTATTCAGCGACAAAATGCCGAGTTGCTGCACGAGTTTCTCACATTCTGCGAGCAGCTTGTCTACACATGAGCTGTTCTTGCGAGAGTAAAGTACATTGCAAGTGGTTTCATATTAGAGGACGTAACTCAATGTCTGTATAACAAGTAACGTACAGGAGATCCTCAAATAACCAAATTTGCAGAGTTTTAGTTCCATGACCGAGAAAGCCACCAACAGTATTGTTAAAAGCGGCTTCGGTGGCGTAGTCGGTAGCATGCTGAGCTTCTATGCCCAAGATAGCGGGTTCAAACCCAGCCGAAGCCGTCGGATTTTTTAAGAGCGTTAAAAATCCCTCAGTATGCCTTCCTTCGGAGGGGAAGTAAAGCCGGCGGTCCCATGTCATAGATTTATGGCATGTTAAAGAACTTTCCACTAATTACACCTGTGTGAAACTAAATTGTATAGGTTAAGAATGTAAACAACGCTCTTAGGTTGCTGCGTTCGTTGCCAAGAGCCGACTGCGGTGGCGTCTAGTAGCTAAGTTCTGACCTAGACCTAGTAGCCGTTGACTGTCGCGGTTGGCGGCCAAAGTACAAACTATTTGAAAAATTCAAAGTTGCGGTCCTTACTTGAATTTAAAAAAAAAACAGATACACACACTAATGCAGTCATCACAATTAACACCGGTTATCAGACAGATTCTACACACACCCAAAGTACACGGGGCTGCATGACCGCGTTGTCGCAGCCCCTAAACTAAGGAACCAACCAACCAGTATTGTTAGAGGCGTGAGTTTTTCGCATTAACGATAAACGCGGCAAAAAATATTTTGAAGCTATTTTGCGATATCGTTACGAATCATATATTTCTGGTAAAGAAAATAAAGATAGGCTATCTTGTTGGCGAATTAAAGCGATAATGCCATTTTAAAGTGAAATTACAGCAAAATCTCTTGTGAATAACGAGCTTAAAATTTTGTTTCAAGATTACGTATGAAAAGAAAGAGAAGAGCGAACATAGTTGAAATAATTTAGTCACTGCTAGCAAAATCAGGAATATAATAACATAATATCGGGCGCTTACTAGTAATTTACACATCTACCATTCATATAAATAATTCAGAACCACAACAATGAAACCTTTAATGATTAATTTTAGAATTTCATTAAAGCGAAATCAAAGCGACACAGCAATATCTATTTCGCGAAATAACGCGAAAATTAGTGCTAATTAATCATTCCTCTGAGTATTGTTAATATGGAATTCTCCCCTCCATCAATATTTAAAAAATTCGCCACCTCTGCTGATTCGATCAGCAACAACATTGCTGGTTCATTATTTTGGTTATGTTATTGTGGGGACGCCCACATTACGTCATCGCACCTGGAGTCTGAGCTCACCGGATGTTAGGCGCACAAGCAGCGGACCGTGATGACTGTGTCAAATGCAAAGCCAAGGACAAGGCTAGTGCCAAACCTAGAAACACGCCTTCCTCGAGGCTAGAGGTGCAGTATTACACCGTCATATTATCTTACCCTTGTTTTAATCTTTAACGGAACGCCAAATATTCCCCTTTTCGGTTAATTTGATAAAATATTCAATTTCGCACCGATTTACAAATGTCCCGCTTCAGAATTGATTGTAATATCTAGCTTGTTTCCTGGTGATACAGGTGCAAGTTTGAAAGAGAAAATAATTTCTATGCCTGTGTCAGACATGTTATAGATTTATTAGGAGCAACAAAATTAAGGAATAACCTAGTCTTTGTGAAGTTAATACTCAGCATTTTCTCCTCCAATGCTTTTACGGAGAGAGTTTTTTCTGTCATGAATATCAAATGGAGAGATGATAGAAACAGAAGCTCCATTAGTTTGATAAAACAAGAATTGTTCACATATAACAATTATGAAGAACATTGTAGTGATTTTTATCAGATGGTACTTACCAATACAGAATCCTTGCAAAGGGTCGTTCAAATGAAAAGCATTTGTAAGTTGCTGGTGTCATAGGCCTATATATTGTGTCAGCAATATCTAGTTTATATTTTGTGTGTTTGATTATGTAACGCGTATTTAATACATACGTGTATTATTTATTACAACATTTAACAACCTTGATAAAGAATGCTTTTGGTACGTGTGTTCCGTTTTTTCCATTCTTCAAATCTGGCAACCCTAATTAGGACTCGTTTTTTTAATCGATTGAGTTCTCAAATAATCGAAGCAGAAAAATAGGTAAAATGCTATTAATAACGATTAATCGATTGCGCGTTTAATCAATTAATCGATTGGTCGAATAATTGATTGTCGATTACTCGATGTAGCGTACTTCGCTCCTTTCACCACGCTCTCACTCAAGCAAAATATACCTTTATTTAATTAACATTATATTGTATTTTAAATAATCCACCTTCTTTGTGAAAACTGTTAGCTCGGTGCGTTCAGCGCTCAAATAAACAGCAGGCTGTGGAACTGTGCATTGAGCTTGCTGTCGACCAAAATATTATGTGCACTCGAGTTTGAAGGTTGTTTGTGAAGTAACTAATAGACCTACATAAACTCCAATAACATCATCATTTTCGTCGTTCTATTTTACGCTAGCTCATGTAGGTTTGGAATGTAATCATTTTAAATGATCTTGTCGACTTCGTCGTTACGCTGAGGTCTGGCGTTACGTTACGGTAACGGGACGAAATGTACCGACAATGCACTGAAGTGTGTGACGTCATAGTACGATGTAGCAGCCGAGTACTAAGAAGGCAGTGCGAGAACAGAGTTTTAAGAAGGCAGTGCGAGAACAATCAAGTAGGCAGTGAAAAAACAGAATAGAATCTTGAAACTCTGTTCGTGCACTGCCTTCTTGGTACTCGGTTGCTAGCATTTAAAGTGATATAAAGGCCAGTCTTTCAGACAGACTAGCAGTCTCTTTTAGGTAGATTTCATTAGAAAGCTAACTATTGCAATGGGTACCATGTTTCGACTTCCGGAAATTTTCGACATATCTTCGCGTTTCACATCCCCTAGACCCCAAAACCACCGTCAGTTCAAAAGTTTATATATAATTTATGTATGTATATGTATATATATATATATATATCACTTTCTTGTGGACACGATAACTACCGAAATTTTGCCCCAATCACTTTGAATTTTTTACAAAATATGTATCCCTTTAAAATCTCGGTCTAGTTTGCTATTGGGTAAAATCGGTCGAAGGGGGTGAAAATGGGGGGCTTTTTTCGAAAAAGTGAAATATCGCTATAACGCTCATAATACATGAAATATCGAGTCCATTCAAAATTCATACTATGTGTCGGATAAGTGCCAAAAATTTATGTTTAGAGAGTTTTTTGATAGCACCAACCATTGACCAAAGGGGTGGAAAAACGTGGGTTTTTCGGGAAACATTATTCATATCTCTCTTAATAGGCACAATATCAAAACCGTACAAAATGGAACATATTCCCCTAATAATTGCCTAAAACTTTTGTCTGAAAGAATTTTTGATATGACCCACCATTACGCCAAGGGTTGAGATAAAAGGTTTCGGAATTAGAAGAAAATGCCAAGTGCCATCAGAGGTTACCATGACAACGCTTCTAAATTTATGACGGACTAGCAGAAGTACCCATTCTTCGAACGGTCGTCGGTATTAATAACCAGACGTAATCAATTGAGCTACTGTTGCAATGGTTAGGGGCTTGGAACCTGTTTGTCGACAAAGATAAATGATTAGTTGAAATATGCTCTGAAACTAATTTACCTAACGTGTACTTCCTGACGTGAAAATAAAATTGAAAACCTCGTAGACGAAATGCAATTCACGTCACATAAAAACTGACCCACACTGTTGTGTCAAGTGCGCATCCAGAGGAAGACCCCTTTAATAAATTATAAAGGCTTGTGGTGCATGAAAATTCAGGTTTTTTAGCCTCTAATGGCCCAAATTCCTAAAAGCAAAACAATAAAATAAACAAGATGTTCAGTAAAGAACATATAGCCTACTTTCTCCTAAATGCATGGGTATAGTTATAACTCTTTGTCCTTTTCAAGGAGTATAATTGAATGTTGGTTGTAGTAGCTTGTTGAAATACAACGTGCTATAGGGATATTAAACATGAATATGAGGTGCCCTATGCTAGTGCTACCTCTGTAAAAAAAACACATTCAATTCGGTTTTACCGTGTTTGAATTGATCCGGGGAATGGATTTGCACACATACATGGCCGCTATTTGCAAACTATTGGGCTGATGACCTTGTAGTCAGTCATAAGATGCTTTCCACAAAAAGGCATGTTGTTGCAAAATCCGGTAGAGATCAAATTATTAGGAAGGTCGAAATTTGATTTGGGTGGCCGTCATTCCGTTTCCGTCAAGATGGCGGTGATATAAAACATGACACTGAGGTGCCTTTTGCTAGTGCTACCTCTGTACCAAATTTCGTTCAATTCGGTTTCACCGTGTTTGAATTGATAGGGGGAATCGATTTGCACACATACTTGGCCACCATCTGCAAACTATTGGGCTGATGATCTAGCAGTTTGGTCAGAATATGCTTCCCACATAAAGATATGTTGTTGCAAAATTTGGTAGAGACTAGATTATTAGGTTGGTCGTAATTACATTTTAGCCTTTAACATTTGGGTGGCCGCGATTACGTTTCCGTCAAGATGGCGGTGATATAAAACATGACACTGAGGTAGCCTCTTCTAGTGCTACCTCTGTACCAAATTTCGTTCCATTCGGTTTCACCGTGTTCGAATTAATAGGGGTAATCGATTTTGACACAAAGATGGCCGCCATCCGCAAACTATTAGGCTAATGACCTATTAGATTTGTCAAAGGATGCTCCATAGAGGTATGTTGTTGCAAAATTTGGTAGAGATCGGATGATTAGGTTAGTCGTAATTTGATTTAAGCTTTGAACATTTTGGTGGCCGCCATTACGTTTCCGTCAAGATGGCGGCGATATAAAACATGACACTGGGATGCCCTTTGCTAGTGCTACCTCTGTACCAAATTTCATTCCATTCGGTTTCACCGTGTTCAAATTAATAGGGGTAATCGATTTTGACACAAATATGGCCGCCATCCGCAAACTATTAGGCTAATGACCTATTACATTTGTCAAAGGATGCTCCCTCCATAAAGGTATGTTGTTGCAAAATTTGGTAGAGATCGGATGATTAGGTTAGTCGTAATTTGATTTAAGCTTTGAACATTTGTGTGGCCGCCATTACGTTTCCGTCAAGATGGCGGCGATATGAAACATGACACTGGGGTGCCCTTTGCTAGTACTACCTCTGTACCAAATTTCGTTCCATTCGGTTGCACCGTGTTCGAATTAATAGGGGCAATCGATTTTCACACAAAGATGGCCGCCATCCGCAAACTATTAGACTGATGACCTATTAGTTTGGTCAAAGGATGCTGCCCCCATAAAGGTATGTTGTTGCAAAATTTCGTAGAGATCGGATGATTAGGTTAGTCGTAATTTGATTTAAGCTTTGAACATTTGTGTGGCCGCCATTACGTTTCCGTCAAGATGGCTGCGATATAAAACATGACACTGAGGTGTCCTTTGCTAGTTCTACCTTTGTACCAAATTTCGTTCAATTTGCGCTCACCGTGTTTGAATTGATAGGGGGGGACAGACATTCAGAGTACACACACTCACATACACACACACACACAGACTCACACACACACATACACACCCTGTAGTGATCTCATAAGTCTACTTTCATTTTTTGCAAAAATCGAAAGTAGGCTAAAAATGAACTATTTCAATTCAGGAATTTTTGAAAATAATGTTGCTGTTTGAAGATATAATAGACCTTCTGTACCACACATCGCACGTTTAAGTCTTGTGAAAAAATCCAGGGTACCTCTTGAACCCCTTAAGCGCATTGATGAATTTTACAGTTTTTGTTGGTTCCGTGATAACCTTATAGCCATTTGCAAACTTTCACAAAAATTTAATAAATGGAGTGGCATTACTTCTTGCAGAAATAGATGGAAAGTTGGATGTACCTTTTTGAGACACTGTTGTCATGGTTACTGGCTTGCATTCCTACATTAGTTTATTAAATGAAATTAGTTTTCTTGGAATATCTCGGAAACTCTTGGTTTTAGAGCATTAAAATGTAGTTTCCGGAGACCCTTTACGACTGTTTAGGGGCCCCGAGGTTTTTTTCTGACATCAAGGGGCTGAAAATGAGCTTTGTCTCGTCGTTGTAGGCCGTAGTACCATCATCATCATCCTCTTGCAGTTTCCAGCCGTTGGCCGGGTCTGTTTGGAACACAGGCCACTCCAACGTCTTCTATCTTCCCACCATCTCTCAGCTTCCACCCATGTCCAGTCTTCTCCTCTCTTCTTCCCGCTTTCTTCCATCCCTTTCAGCCACCTGTCTCTCGGTCTTCCTCTCGGTCTCTTTACTTCCCACTTCGTCTCGTGTATCCTCCTGAGTATCCTCTTATCCTCCATTCGTTTTACATGTCCATGCCATCTAAGTCTAGATTTCTCTATACCATCCCGTAATGGTTCCTCCTTTATTAATTCTCTGGTCCTCTCATTTCTTATACTGTCCATCTTTGTAGCTCCAATACTGCTTCTCAAGAACCTCATCTCACTGGCCTTTATTTTGCTCTTCTCCCTTCCTTTCATAGCCCAGGTCTCCGAGGCATACGTCAGGATAGGGGCATAGTACGTCCGATATATGATCTTTTTTTCTGTTCTGAGGGACATCCTTGCTCCATAACATGCTTCTCACACTCCTCCGGAATGCTTCTGCCTGTCTCCCACGCTCATTTTTTCTCTATAGTTTCTTCCATTATCTTGTATCAGGCTTCCCAGATACTTGAAACTCTCCACTTCCTTTGCTGTTCCCCACCAATTGTTATTCCCGTTGTGGTTCTTTCCTTCTTCCTTGTTGTGATCACCATCTCACTCTTATTTATGCTAAATTTCATCCCATATCCTTGTATTATTCCTTCCCACACGTCCAACTGCTCCTGTACTTCCTCCTCTTTGTTTCCCCAAATCATCAAATCATCTGCAAACACCATTGCTTTCATCTTTCCTTCCCCAATTACTTGTGCCACTCGGATCATTATGTCATCCATCACCACAATGAAAAGTAACGGTGCCAGTGCACTTCCTTGTTTCAGGCCGTTTCTCTGTTCCACCCAGTCCGATCTCTCTCCTCCCACTTTCACACAGCTCACGCTTCCCTTGTACATCTCCTTTATCCTTCTTATAGTCCATTTATCTACTCCTCTATCCTCCAGGGACTTCCATACTTTGTTTCTGCATACACTGTCATATGCTTTCTCAATGTCCAGGAAGGCCATCAGTAGATCTGTTCCATACTCACAGTGCTGTTCTTGTAACTGCCTTACAGCAAAAATCAAATCCACTGTGGACCGTCCTGCTCTGAAGCCATGTTGTTCTTCCCCCATCCCTCCTTCTATCCTTGTCCTAATTCTCCTTTCCAAAACTTTCTCAAACATCTTTGCACAATGACTCATCAGTTTTATTCCCCGATAGTTTCTGCATTCTGTTCTACTACCTTTCTTGAAGATCGGGACAATTATTCCTTTTTTCCAGTCCTCTGGTGTCTTCCTTTCCGTAGTGTAATAATAATATTAATTATAATAATAATATAACAATATAGGGATAGGGATATACTAGACCTTCCGTAGCACACCAGCACGTGTAAATCGCGTGAAAAAATTCTAGAGTACCTCCTGACCCCCTTAAGCGCATTATATGTATTGATGAATTTTACAGCTTAGTTTGGTTCCGTTATAACCTTCTAGCCGTTTGCAAACTATCTCAGTAATGTAACAAGTAGTTCCGTGAAGAACTATACAGCCTATTTTCATATATCCTACTTATATTAATTGCCACTATCAACATACACAATTTCTGTTTGATTGCTGTGATAGATTCGTAGATATTAAGAACCGACTAAATATTTCGGACGGTCGCCATGTTGGATTTTATATATGTAGGTCCTAGAGTTATGTACTGTTACATGCAGATTATTGTGAACGTGTAGTATTCAAACTTCAATCGCATAATTAGGACACAAGAAAAAACAAGGAGATTTTAAAATTTTTCACAGCTGCCATCTTGAGGTTATGGAAACATTTGAAATAAATTAGATGCCAGTGGATTAACATTCGTATAAGGATTTACTGTACCAAGTTTCACTGCACTCGGATGGTTAAATTGCGAGAAACGTCCATGTGAATATTTATAATTCGCGTCACCGCCATGTTGGATTTGTGATCACCAGGTTATTTAAAGTCATATAGGTGAACTTAAGTTCATAGCCCCTATGAACATAAAAAATGCAGTTTGATTGCTAAAATAGATTCGTAGATATTCAGTATCGCCTAAATATTTCGGATGGTCGCCATGTTGGATTGTTAAATGTATAGGCCATAGAGTCATGTACCATTAAAGGAAAACTATTGCGTAGGTTCATTATTCAAACTTTCACTTCGATCGCATGACTACATCACAAGAAATAAAAACTTAATTTTAAAATTCGCACTGCCGCCATCTTGAGGTTATATAAACAATTGAATTAATTAGATACCAGTGGATTACAATGTGTATAAATATTTCCTGTACCAGGTTTCAGTGCGCTTGGAACATTAAATCGCGAGAACGGTCTATTTAAAATTTTCAAATTCGCTTGGCCACCATGTTCATTTTGTAGTTAAGCGGTTTTTGAAAGCCGTATAGATGGACTTCCAGTAGTGCCCTTTATCTCCGTACAAAATTTTAGGGAGATATCGCTAATAGTTTCAGAGATATAGAATGCCGGTGAAATATTTCGCACATCCGCCATCTTGTGATTATGTAAACAATTGAACGAAGTTAGATGTCGGTGCATTACAATGTATATAAACATACACTGTACCAAGTTTCATTGCGTTTGGTTGGTCAAATCACGAGAAACGTCTATTTAAAAGTCGCAAATTCGCTTGGCCTCCATGTTGGTTTTGTAGTTACCAGGTTTTAAAAAGTCACATAAGTGAACTTATAGTAGTTCCCTCTATCACCATAGAAAATGTCAGGGTAATATCGGTAATAGTTTCGGAGATATTGAATGCTGGTGAAATATTTCGCACAGCCGCCATGTTGGATTGGTGAGTCGTGACAAAAGGTGATCTCATAAGCCTATTTTTTCAAAATTGAAAATAGGCTAATAAATGGAATTGTATTGCGTCTTATATTACAGCAATAGATGTACCTGTGAATTTCTGTTGCCATGGTTACCGGCTAGCTTCCTTTCATTATTGTATTAAATGAAATTAATTTTCTGGGAATATCTCAAAAACTATTGGTTTTAGGGCCTTAAAATGTGGTCCCTTTAGGGCCCCCGAGTTTCGTTTCTCACATTGAGGGGCTGAAAATGAGCTTTGTCTCGCCCTTCTACGCCTATTTCAGCATGTATTTTAAGGGGGTAGGCCCCCTTTTATGAGAGGTACAGAGAAGAGTTACATCAATGATTGGTGTCTTGCCTCTGAAGGATATCTGTACCAAATTTTACGTTGATCCACTCAGCCGTTCTCGAGTTATAAGGACACAAAAAATTGTCCTCAGACAAACAAACAGACAGACAGACAGACAGACAAAAATTTCATTTTCGCTCGCATCCGTCATAAAACAGTCTAAAACGCGTAAATAACGCAAATTTCCGTAGAAATTCAGAAAAAACAGACAAACTTTCATTCTTATACTGTGTATATAGAGAGATGAGCTATCAGAGGTTACCATGACAACTCCATTGCACGAGATCTCCATCTGACTCTGTGGGAAGCGGCTTCGGTAACGTAACTGGTAGCATGCAGAACTTCTATGCCCAAGGTCGCGGGTTCAAAGCCGGCCGAAGTCGTTGGATTTTCAAACAGCGCTAAATATCCCTCAGTATGCTTTCCTTCGGAGGGGAAGTTCCAACGTTCGTTGCAAGTTGTGGTGGCATCTATTAGCCAAGTTCACAGCTAGGTGTCGCTAACAGTAGTATTTGTTAGAAAAATTAGGAACTACTACTTGGAATTGACCGTCTGCAGTCATTACCTGAATTACAGACTAATACAGCCATCACAATTAACATCATTTTTCAGACAGATTCTACGCACATCCAAAGTACACGGGGCTACATGACCGCGTTGTCGCAGTCCCTAAACTGACGAACCAACTAACATCTCTGCTGGAAATAAAATTTTGCGTGAAGTAACAGACCGTTAGATAGTTACACATTAGTGTCGAATCCTTGCATAATGACAGTGTGACCACAAGTATAAAAATGCACCCGAAATGACGAGTCCCCATAAGACAATAAAATGTTAAAAATATGCATAAACAGACGAAAAGCAAAGTTAATTAAGCTCCAATTGTCGAATACTTTTTCGCAACAAATGAGGTCTCATCCTTCTACGAAAACCTGCATATTCTGCCTATTTTCGCCTATCCCCTAGTTTACCGGGTGAAATCTACCTCCGCCTTCCGGCGTGTCGAGAGGAATTTTTTAATTTACATTTTAGTAATATTTTTTCGCAGTTGAAACACAAATAGTGCCCGTTTTTAAGCGTGTTTCAACCATGTGTCACATTTAAAAATTATTATCTCACAAACCCGTCATCAGATCGAATCCAAATTTTAACGCAATATACATTGTTGTATAACTGGTTTATTAATTTCAAAATTTTGTGTATTCAAGAACGAAAGTTGTTATCATTTTTGTAAGGAAACTTTTTCTCGGCTCGGGGTCATTGGAAAATGTAGTTCTTGGTTGCGTTGTAATCCTTATACATCCAAACGTTATGCTGTATGACTGTGAAATACGTAAATTAATTCACTTAATTTATATCGGTTTGTATTTATACGGGGAATTAAGACATGGTTCACCAGCTAGCCGCTCCGGGAAATGCTGTACAGCGTTGCTGATATGGTGCCTTGCACTTTCGAGCGGGGCGCGCCATGACGCGTGATGGAGCCCATCTTGGCAACGCTGTACACCGTAGTGGCTAACTGGTGAACCATGTCCTAATTCCCCGTACAAATACAAACCGATATAAAATAAGTGAATTAATTTACGTATTTCACAGTCATACAGCATAACTTTTCGATGTAAAAAGATTACAACGCAACCAAGAACTACATTTTCCAACGACCCCGAGCCGAGAAAAAGTTACCTTACAAACATTATAACAACTTTCGTTCTTGAACACACAAAATTTTGAAATTAATAAACCAGTTATACAACATTCCAGTGTATATTGTGTTAAAATTTGGATTCGATCTAATGACGGGTTTGTGAGGTAATAATTCTTAAATGTGACGCATGGTTGAAACACGCTTAAAAACGGGCACTATTTGTGTTTCAACTGCGAAAAAATATTAAAATACAAATTAAAAATTCCAAACGTACATGAACTAACGTAAAATAGAACGACGAAATTGATGATGTTATTGGATTTTATGTAGGTCTATTGGTTACTTCACAAACATCCTTCAAACTCGAGTTCACATAATATTTTGGTCGACAGTAGATCTTTAATTGTAGGTTTAACACGCCATAGGCGTGTTTTGGCGCTCTCTCTGGTTTTAACCTGGGTTAGGTTTGGTTACAGTTTGCGGTTACACTCGCCAAAACGAAATAGGTTAAGAGCAGTTACAATACGGCGACGAAAGGAGTATTGGAGTTGATATGGTGAATAAATAATGATTATGATGTCGACCAGATGTGTTTCCTACAATATATAGAGGGCGAAAATAATTTTAAAAATATCGCAATGGCTCTGCATGCTTCCAGAGAACGGGCACTTAAAAACCTTCCTTGTAGGCCTATAGCCTAGCGAATATTGGATATCGTTGTACAGTGAAACTGATTTTCATATTCATTTTAGGCTGACTCACGAGACTTTCCATAGTCACAGTAGTGTGCTCATAAGAGGGAGAAATGGTAGTGAAGAAAAAACTGGAATTTAATATGGTAGTACTTGGCAAAAGAAGGCTCAATGGTGACCATAGCCGATCGCTTCAACTGATGATCGGTGATGAGTAGATGGTGTTGCGGCTAGCTCATTCCCGGCTTTGTCAAGAAATTTGAATTGTGATGTGAGGGCTGGAACGGGGTACATTCAGCCTCATGAGGCTAAACTGAGGAGAAGAGGGTTCAATTCCTACCTTAGCCATCCTGGAGGTGGGTTTTTCCATGGTTTCCCACTTCTACTCAAGGCAAATCCTAGGATAGTCCTTCCCAATCCTACCCCCAATTTACCAATTAAAACACACTCTAGTAGAGCCATCACAATAACATATGGTATGAGCCAAATTCCACACACACACAAAGATACAAGGGGTTGTATGACCGCGATGTTGCAGTTTCTAAAAATAAGCAACAGCAACAACTGATGAGATTCGTAGCGCGCTACGTACGCTATTAAAAGAGCCACCATAATCCTTAAAAGAACGTAGGCCGTAGGCTATATCAACTGGCCAAGTAACGTCACAACAGCTCGATTTCGAAATCGTCAAATAATATAAAATTGCTAAATCCCTAAGAATTGTATATTATACGATTTCACTTGTTGCGTGCTGAGTGATTCAAGTTCAAATATGATTTAATATCTCGTACTTTCAATAGTAGTTTCAGATTATGTTTGAATTGGCGCTTCTAAAGTGATTAAAGTTTCAGTAACCGCAGTAGTAGCGTGGTTACTGACTTCAAGAGCCTGGTTATAACCAAACTATACCCGAGTTAAAACCAAAGCTCGCCAAAACGGCCTGGTTAGCTTTTGTATTAACCAAAGTACATGTATACCAAACGGAACGCCAAAACGCGCCTTATATTATATACGGTATGTACATTAAAACTACATTCATAACATTCTCTAAAGACTTAGCCTACAGAGAGAACCTTACCGTTGTGCCTTGCAACCATCCAAGCCTGGATTCTAAAGGCATTTCTCTTCATACTTTTGATAAAACTGACATACACACATCAAAAAAAGTTTTGCATCACCTCGGTTCCCAGATCTCCGGCATATAGACGTTGACTGTGTATATTGTATCCAAGATACAGTCCCTTTGACTGTTCATAGATGTCACTAAAACTGCTCAAAGATGTAAACAACCATGCATGAGCAGGGCCTATTAGACGGAGGGGGTACGACAGCCGATCAGTTCCAGTCATTCCACCAGGACGAAGGTACGCTGCTCATGTTGTCTGTAGTTCTACCATGCCTAGAAGGTCAATACCGCAGTTCGATCGCGTCCGCATTGTTACTTTGTGTCAAGAAGGGCTCTCAACAAGGGAAGTTTCCAGGCGTCTCAGAGTGAACCAAAGCGATGTTGTTCGGACATGGAGGAGGTACAGAGATACAGGAACTGTCGATGACAGGCCTCGCTCAGGCCGCCCAATGGCTACTACTGTAGTGGATGACCGCTACTTACGGATTGCCGCTCGGAGGAACCCTGACAGCAATGCCACCATGTTGAATAATGCGTTTCGTTCAGCCACAGGACGTCGTGTTTCAACTCAAACTGTGCGCAATAGGCTGCATGATGCGCAACTTCACTCCCGACGTCCATGGCGAGGTCCAGCTTTGCAACCCCGACACCATGCAGCGCGGTACAGATGGGCCCAACAACATGCTGAATGGACCCCACGGAATTGGCATCACGTTCTCTTCACCGATGAGTGTCGCATATGCCTTCAACCAGACAATCGTCGGAGACGTGTTTGGAGGCACCCTGGTCAGGCTGAACGTCTTAGACACACTGTCCAGCGAGTGCAGCAAGGTGGTGGTTCCCTGATGTTTTGGGGTGGCATTATGTGGGGCCGACGTACGCCACTGGTGGTCATGGAAGGCTCCGAAACGGCTTTACGATACCTGAATGACATCCTCCGACCCATAGAGCAACCATATCGGCAGAATATTGGAGAGGCATTTGTCTTCATGGACGACAATTCTCGACCTCATCGTGCACATCTTGTGAATGCGTTCCTTCAAAATAACGACATCGCTCGACTACAGTGGCCAGCATGTTCGCCAGACATGAACCCTATCGAACATGCCTGGGATATGTTGAAAAGGGCTGTTTATGGACGTCTTGACCCACCAACCACTCTGAGAGATTTACGCCGAATTGTCGTTGAGGAGTGGGACAATTTGGACCAACAGTGTCTTGATGAACTTGTGGATAGTATGCCACGGCGAATACAGGCATGCATCAATGCAAGAGGACGTGCTACTGGGTATTAGAGGTAGTGGTGTGTACTGCAATCTGGACCACAAATGCTGAAAGTCTAGCTGTATGATGGTACAACATGCAATGTGTGGGTCTCATGAGCAATAAAACGAGCTGAAATGTTGTTTGTGTTGATCTCTATTCCCTTTGTATTTAACGGTTCCGGAACTCTTGGAACCGAGGTGATGCAAAACTTTTTTTGATGTGTGTATATACAAAGCCGGACGTTTGTTTTAGACAATTGCCTTTGACCTTGAAGCTTTCGGGTGAGCCTTTACACAGTCAGTCACTAGCCCTATCGCTTCAGATTTGTCATCACCGGTCTGATGTAATGGAATTCCAGACTTGAGCACGTGATGACACCACGGTGCAGACAGTACAGTCGACGTCTAAGTATTTTGTGACGCGGAAGTACACGTTACATAGTTACGAACAGAATGCCATTATACAGTATTTACCAATGACGGTACTTCAGCAGAAGTGTGAGTTAACTTTGTCAATCATCGGACCGCATGGGGCAGGTGACAACAAGACAGGTACTGGAGTAACTCGCCTCCAGGCTTCCATTAAGATTTTTCACTCGTCTAAAACAAACGTTCGGCCTTGTACATGTATTCCAGGAAAATGGTGAATCACAGTAAGCCGGCGGGCCAATGTCATAGATTTATGATATGTAAAAGAACCTACCACTACAATTGGTAGTGTGTGGCCAAATATGTTGGTTATATTTGGCTGGTTAGAAACGCTCTATCAGGCTCCAACGTTCACCGCTAGGTGTCAGCCAAAGTTGGGACGACTTGAAATTGAACTTGCTGGGAGCCCTAGGGCGTTGAATTTAAATACCCAGCTATGGCCGTTGGCTGCAATTCATATATCATAAAAAGTCACTTGTCGCGGACCGTGGAGTGAGTGCATACATTATTCTCTTCACAACTAGCTTTGTTTATTGCTGTTTAATTCTACTGGCATTTTTTTATTTTTTTTTTATTTATGGTTATTAATTTATTTTTATGAATGTATTTTTTGTTTATTTATTTGTTGTTGTTTTTTATGTATTTACACCAATCGGTACAAAAGTTTGATTTCTTGCTGTACACTCCAATGTTATTAAGTGTGGAACACCGAATTAGCGTAACAGGCTAGTGATTTCGAGGGCAAGGCTATCCACCGAAAGGCTGACTCCCAGTTTATCATTTTAAATGATACAGTCGACTTCGTCGTTACGTTACGGCAACGTCACGAAATGTACCGAGAATGCACTGAGGTGTGTGACGTCATAGTATCACTTGGTGCATGTGTACTGCGTTCACTGGTGAGCTCTGGCGTCACGTTACGGCAGCATCACGACATGTACCGAGAATGCATTGAGGTGTGTGACGTCATAGTACCGCTTGATGCATGTGCCTCCAGCCTTTCTAGAATTTGTAGTATTTAAAATGATATAAAGTCCAGTCTTTCAGACTGACTGTCTCTTTTTTCTGTGGTGGAGCGTTTCTTTCTTTTCTTCGAGGAATGGAAACTAGAAGTAGTGTTCAGAAACTACCTTCCTTTAGTCTACGAATCTGTCAAGACGGGCACTCAAACCTACGATAAGGAGATGCAGTGGTGTGAGGTAATAAACGCAAGGACAAGTCACTGCCAATGTGACCCTTGTTGTGGCCATTGCCTCCTAGCTCTTCGCTGCACTGCCTCCTTGACCTTGCAGAAAGGGTGTCGAGTCGCATGTGGCCCTGAGCTACGATAAGAAGATGCAGTGGTGTGAGATTATAAGCGCACAAGGACAAGTCACTGCCAATGCGACCCTTGTTGTGGCCATTGCCTCCTAGCTCCTCGCTGCACTGCCTCCTTGACCTTGCAGAAAGGGCACCGAGTCGCATGTGGCCCTGAGCTACGATAAGAACATGCAGTGGTGTGAGGTTATAAGCGCACAAGGACAAGTCACTGCCAATGCGACCCTTGTTGTGGCCATTGCCTCCTAGCTCTTCGCTGCACTGCCTCCTTGACCTTGCAGAAAGGGCACCGAGTCGCATGTGGCCCTGAGCTACGATAAGAACATGCAGTGGTGTGAGGTTATAAGCGCACAGGGACAAGTCACTGCCAATGCGACCCTTGTTGTGGCCATTGCCTCCTAGCTCCACGCTGCACTGCCTCCTTGACCTTGCAGAAAGAGCGCCGAGACGCATGTGGCCCTGAGCTACGATAAGAAGATGCAGTGGTGCGAGGTTATAAGCGCGCAAGGACAAGTCGCTGCCAATGTGATCATTGTAGTGACCATTGCCTCCTAGCTCCTCGCTGCACTGCCTCCTTGACCTTGCTGAAAGGGCGCCAGGTCGCATGTGGCCCTGAGCTACGACAAGAAGATGCAGTGTGCGAGGTTATAAGCCCACAAGAACAAGTCACTGCCAATGCGACCCTTGTTGTGGCCATTGCCTCCTAGCTCCTCGCTGCACTGCCTCCTTGACCTTGCAGAAAGGGTGCCAGGTCGCATGTGGCCCTAAGCTACGGTAAGAAGATGCAGTGGTGTGAGGTTATAAGCGCACAAGGACAAGTCACAGCCAATGCGACCCTTGATGTGGCCATTGCCTCCTAGCTCCTCGCTGCACTGCCTCCTTGACCTTGCAGAAACGGCACCGAGTCGCATGTGGCCCTGAGCTACGATAAGAACATGCAGTGGTGTGAGGTTATAAGCGCACAGGGACAAGTCACTGCCAATGCGACCCTTGTTGTGGCCATTGCCTCCTAGCTCCACGCTGCACTGCCTCCTTGACCTTGCAGAAAGGGCGCCGAGACGCATGTGGCCCTGAGCTACGATAAGAAGATGCAGTGGTGCGAGGTTATAAGCGCGCAAGGACAAGTCACTGCCAATGTGATCATTGTAGTGACCATTGCCTCCTAGCTCCTCGCTGCACTGCCTCCTTGACCTTGCTGAAAGGGCGCCAGGTCGCATGTGGCCCTGAGCTACGACAAGAAGATGCAGTGTGCGAGGTTATAAGCCCACAAGAACAAGTCACTGCCAATGCGATCCTTGTTGTGGCCATTGCCTCCTAGCTCCTCGCTGCACTGCCTCCTTGACCTTGCAGAAAGGGTGCCAGGTCGCATGTGGCCCTAAGCTACGGTAAGAAGATGCAGTGGTGTGAGGTTATAAGCGCACAAGGACAAGTCACAGCCAATGCGACCCTTGATGTGGCCATTGCCTCCTAGCTCCTCGCTGCACTGCCTCCTTGACCTTGCAGAAACGGCACCGAGTCGCATGTGGCCCTGAGCTACGATAAGAAGATGCAGTGGTGTGAGGTTATAAGCGCACAAGGACAAGTCACTGCCAATGCGACCCTTGTGGCCATTGCCTCCTAGCTCCACGCTGCACTGCCTCCTTGACCTTGCAGAAAGGGCGCCGAGTCGCATGTGGCCCTGAGCTACGATAAGAAGATGGAGTGGTGTGAGGTTATAAGCGCACAAGTACAAGTCACAGCCAATGCGACCCTTGTTGTGGCCATTGCCTCCTAGCTCCTCGCTACACTGCCTCCTTGACCTTGCAGAAAGGGCGCCGAGACGCATGTGGCCCTGAGCTACGATAAGAAGATGCAGTGGTGCGAGGTTATAAGCGCGCAAGGACAAGTCACTGCCAATGCGACCCTTGTGGCCATTGCCTCCTAGCTCCACGCTGCACTGCCTCCTTGACCTTGCAGAAAGGGCGCCGAGTCGCATGTGGCCCTGAGCTACGATAAGAAGATGGAGTGGTGTGAGGTTATAAGCGCACAAGTACAAGTCACAGCCAATGCGACCCTTGTTGTGGCCATTGCCTCCTAGCTCCTCGCTACACTGCCTCCTTGACCTTGCAGAAAGGGTGCCAGGTCGCATGTGGCCCTAAGCTACGGTAAGAAGATGCAGTGGTGTGAGGTTATAAGCGCACAAGGACAAGTCACAGCCAATGCGACCCTTGATGTGGCCATTGCCTCCTAGCTCTTCGCTGCACTGCCTTCTTGACTTTGCAGAAAGGGTGCCGAGTCGCATGTGGCCCTGAGCTACGATAAGAAGATGCAGTGGTGTGAGGTTATAAGCGCACAAGGACTAGTCACTGCCAATGCGACCCTTGTTGTGGCCATTGCCTCCTAGCTCTTCGCTGCACTGCCTCCTTGACCTTGCAGAAAGTGTGCCAGGTCGCATGTGGCCCTAAGCTACGGTAAGAAGATGCAGTGGTGTGAGGTTATAAGCGCACAAAGACAAGTCACTGCCAATGCGACCCTTGTGGCCATTGCCTCCTAGCTCCACGCTGCACTGCCTCCTTGACCTTGCAGAAAGGGCGCCGAGTCGCATGTGGCCCTGAGCTACGATAAGAAGATGGAGTGGTGTGAGGTTATAAGCGCACAAGTACAAGTCACAGCCAATGCGACCCTTGTTGTGGCCATTGCCTCCTAGCTCCTCGCTACACTGCCTCCTTGACCTTGCAGAAAGGGCGCCGAGACGCATGTGGCCCTGAGCTACGATAAGAAGATGCAGTGGTGCGAGGTTATAAGCGCGCAAGGACAAGTCACTGCCAATGCGACCCTTGTGGCCATTGCCTCCTAGCTCCACGCTGCACTGCCTCCTTGACCTTGCAGAAAGGGCGCCGAGTCGCATGTGGCCCTGAGCTACGATAAGAAGATGGAGTGGTGTGAGGTTATAAGCGCACAAGTACAAGTCACAGCCAATGCGACCCTTGTTGTGGCCATTGCCTCCTAGCTCCTCGCTACACTGCCTCCTTGACCTTGCAGAAAGGGTGCCAGGTCGCATGTGGCCCTAAGCTACGGTAAGAAGATGCAGTGGTGTGAGGTTATAAGCGCACAAGGACAAGTCACAGCCAATGCGACCCTTGATGTGGCCATTGCCTCCTAGCTCTTCGCTGCACTGCCTTCTTGACTTTGCAGAAAGGGTGCCGAGTCGCATGTGGCCCTGAGCTACGATAAGAAGATGCAGTGGTGTGAGGTTATAAGCGCACAAGGACTAGTCACTGCCAATGGGACCCTTGTTGTGGCCATTGCCTCCTAGCTCTTCGCTGCACTGCCTCCTTGACCTTGCAGAAAGTGTGCCAGGTCGCATGTGGCCCTAAGCTACGGTAAGAAGATGCAGTGGTGTGAGGTTATAAGCGCACAAGGACAAGTCACAGCCAATGCGACCCTTGATGTGGCCATTGCCTCCTAGCTCTTCGCTGCACTGCCTTCTTGACTTTGCAGAAAGGGTGCCGAGTCGCATGTGGCCCTGAGCTACGATAAGAAGATGCAGTGGTGTGAGGTTATAAGCGCACAAGGACTAGTCACTGCCAATGCGACCCTTGTTGTGACCATTGCCTCCTAGCTCATCGGTGCACTGCCTCCTTGACCTTGCAGAAAGTGTGCCAGGTCGCATGTGGCCCTGAGCTACGATAAGAAGATGCAGTGGTGTGAGGTCATAAGCGCACAAAGGCAAGTCACTGCCAATGTGATCATCGTTGTGGCCATTGCCTCCTAGTTCTTCGCTGCACTGCCTCCTTGACCTTGTAGAAAGGGTGCCAGGTCGCATGTGGCCCTGAGCTACGATAAGAAGATGCAGTGGTGTGAGGTTATAAGCGCACAAGGACAAGTCATTGCCAATGTGACCCTTGTTGTGTCCATAGCCTCCTAGCTCATCGCTGCACTGCCTCCTTGACCTTGCAGAACGGGCACCGAGTCGCATGTGGCCCTGAGCTACGATAAGAAGATGCAGTGGTGTGAGGTTATAAGCGCACAAGGACAAATCACTGCCAATGTGATCATCGTTCTGGCCATTATCTCCTAGCTCCTCGCTGCACTGCCTCCTTGACCTTGTAGGTGCAGCGCCTTATAAGCCTATGGCCGTGCTAGCTTGCCTGCCCAATTCTCTCTTGGCTTGCTTGATACTGATCTCAGCTCAGCGACTATTAAAAAAACTGGTTCCCAACCAATAACTCATGATTACTTTAGCACCTGTTGCTTGTCGTCCCAACAGATGGGTCCTAAGATTCATCTCACCAAAGTAGCTCGGTTCAATTACAAGTTCAATATCCACGCCAGCAATCATGAAATTAGACTGAAACTTACGAGTTCCTATAGCATCTGAAAAGGTATAAAAGAATTCAAGGCTTTGGGGTTATTATGCCGTATTATATTTCGTTGTAAGTCGACGTTTAGCACCACAGTCATGACGAGTTGAAGAATCTGCCAATGGCGAGCCAAACTCTTATAGTAAATTATGCAACAAGCCTACAGTGGCAATTTCCATACGATTACCATTTACCATTATAGGCGAGTTGCATACGACTGTTTATGTTAGACGATAATTATAACTGCTGTAGGCTATTTTATGTTTGAACATAAACATTCATAAATATCTGTCGAGATTTCGCCAGCTTTATGTACTGAACAGAGCGCATGGGACACAGAGAATACCTTGTATTCGACCATGGCCTCCTCAAATAACCCACTATGACACGAGCCACGCAGTGACATTTAATATAGGAGGCCGTGGAAGTCAGCGCAGGTGCGATGATATCCGTACCTAATTGGTCACACAATTGTTTCCTGAACTCTGATTGGTGGGAGAAACTATCATCATGAAAACTTGTACTATAATTAGCTTCATTATAACCTGGTAGACTACAGTTTTCTGACATATAATATTTACATTTCGCCAGGGTCGAACATAATAGTATATTGTGCAACGAGCCTATAATGGCTATAATTAAGACACGAGTATGTTTATATAACGAGCGTATGCGAGTTTTATAATTTCCATACGAGTGTCTTAATTACCATTATAGGCGAGTTGCATACGACTGTTTACGTTCGACGATAATTATAACTTTATTATATGTTTTAACATAAATATTCATAAATATCTGTTGAGATTGTCACTAGAATTTTGTGATCGGGTGCTGCGCTGGGTAGGATATCTCTGATTTCCAAGACCTCTGACCGACCGACGCATGCGCTCTGTGTGCTTCAATGCCATATATGCAGATTGGGCACCAGCATTCAGTAAAAATGTCACCGAATGCGTTTGAAATCAACGCGCTGTGTAGAAATTGGATTTGGGGATATTAAGGTTCAGTGCTATTTCTTGTCTCATATTCACCAGTTTATTTACACGAACATATGGACGGTGCACTTTCGGTAATTTATATAGACATGTTAGATTTTGAGCGCATGCGCGAAGGTATCCTTATCTAATTGGTCAAACAACTGTTTCTAGAGCTGTGATTGGTGGGAGAAACTGTTTCATAATGAAAAATAGTGTTATAATGACCATCATTATGATACAGTTGTCAGACATATAATAGTCAGGGTCGAACATAATAGTACATTATGCAACGAGCCTATAATGGCAATAATTAAGACACAAGTATGTTTATAAAACGAGCGTATGCAAGTTTTATAATTTCCATACGAGTGTCTTAATTACCATTATAGGCGAGTTGCATACGACTGTTTATGTTCGTCGATAATTAATATAACTATTTTATGTTCGAACAAAAATATTCATAAATACAGTGGAACGTGGCTAATTCGAACTTCCATAATTCGAAATCTTCTTTAATTCGAATTTTTCTCTTGGTCCCTAGCATTTTATATACAATCAATGCTAAAAAATCATGGTTAATTCGAATTATATTTTGGATAATTCGAAGTTTTTAGTATAAAAGGTCGATCGGAAGCCAAACAGTTGGGACAATTCCCGAAATGACTGTTCCGAGTGCAGCCCCAAGCAACAAATTACATCACAGAACTAGCGCGGTTTGTTTAAAGTAGAAATGACGTAAGTAGTTCTGTTTTCCGTTCCGTAGATTCTTTTGTGATGGCCGAGAGACTTAATTGTAGGAAACAGGTAAAAATCTCAAACTATTTTGGAAAACAGTAGATTTCTCTAAGACTTAACTAGATTGCTGGATTACTACTGTCGTTAAATAGGTGAATAGTACATTTTGGTTTTATTTTATCATTTGAAACTTTTGAGGTAATTCACGATACACTCTTTATAAAGTACCGCTGTCTGTTAATCTGCTTTGTTGTACCTAAATCATTATGTAAACGTAATACAATATATTTTATTTACCCTTTTCAAAGAACTTTCTTAATTCGAATTTTTGGATTATTCGAAATTTTGCTGGTCCCTTGAGGTTCGAATTATCCAAGTTCCACTGTATTTGATATTGAGAAATATTGAAAATTCTCCGAAATTTGGCTGAAAGATTCAACTATCAGCATCTTTGAAAGCATAAACTGTCCTTATGACAGGTGGTTAATATAGAGACCACTATCCCATAAAGAATTAATGTGATGATTGCTGACCGTTTATTTTCTTGCAAATCAAACCATGATTATTCCTTCATTGAGGACACATGAAGAGAGAAAGAAACGAATGACCTATCTTGTAATCCCCTTATGAAGGTCCACTTTGTGCTGATGGCGCGACAAGCCCCTCTCATTCACTTTCACAGAATTAATCCAAGCTATTTGTCTGATCGTACTCACAACAAAATCCTGCATGACGCATGGTTGTTATCGGGCTGCCTCCCAACCCCACCAGATTATCGCCTTGCCCGCCAATTACTAATTATACCCGCACGTGTCCACTTTTCAGCATTTCCCCGGTATATGTACAGGATTAAAGGCGAGCAAGATAAAACCTTTTCTCGTATTGTATTGTAAATAGAGAATAAATTACATTAAATCTCGGCAAGCAGACGAAAAAAAATCCTCACACATATGCGTGCGAATGTGTTCTATATTCTTTCAAAATTTCCATTTATTTAATATTCAGTGGTGTGGAGCGAGGCTTTGAGAAGGGTCGAAGGTCATCGTCACCGAGAGAGTTCTAAAATAAACTGCCAACATTTCCAATAATACTTGTACTCCACATAAGTATGTTAATTAAAATAATATTTACATGTATCTGCGCTGACAACCTTGAGCTGGCAAAAAAGAACTGATACATTGGTGTGAAAATAAAATCTGATATTGAATGGGCATAAAACAGACGTCACTGAAAACAAGTAATGGACGATGATGAACGTGGAGCGTGCAGGTCAGCTATGAGTAGATTGAGTAGAGACCATTCACTGTGGTGTAGAGAACACCTACCCCAATAAGAGATGATCATGACGGAATTGTGTTGTAACTTCAAGGCAATCAGCCATCACTTTATATCACGTAGGCTACGTTTAGATTAGAGCTGTCGATTTAATCGATTAATCGGACCAATTAATCGATTAATCTAAAAATACGATTAACCGATATGTTCTTTAGTCGATTAAATGAATCGATTGTGGAGCTGTTTTCATCGTGGCCCACATTTTGAATAACATTTTTTTTGTTTATTTTTATAATTTTTATTTTTATTTAATTTTTTGTTTTTGTTTTATTAATTTTTGGTCTTTTTAAATTTAGGTGTCCACCTCAAAATTTTAAATTCAATTCCAAATTTGTATTCTTTAATCTGTGTTAAGAGGGGCAGATGACCTCGTAGTTCCGCCCCTTAAAAAAACATTAACTAACTAATTAACTAATCGAATCGATTAGGAAATAGTAGTGTGGTGTAGGAAAAGTAGGCTAATTGTTTTGCGTAGCACAAAACCTGTGTATTGTGTTACTATTTGCCATTTGGCGCGCTAGAATCAGCTGTTGTACGATTGACAGGTCATTAAAGTTAGCTGATGCTCATGCCTTTGCTTCAGAAAGATATAAGCGATAATATCTACAGTAGAAGATGACTTCACAGACCCTCTCCAATGGTGGAAAATTCATTCAGTCCAACTTCCACATCTTGCACGCATAGCGAAAGAAAACTCCTTTGCATTCCAGGTACTTCAGTTCCGTGTGAAAGAGTGTTCAGTGACGCTGGAAATATTGTTACTAAGACAAGGACGGTCCTTAGTTCTGAGAAAAGAAATGTGACTGTAACTGTGAACTTCAACTTGAATCTCTTGTGTCATTAAGGGGGCCGGTACAGTAAACCACCTTTAAATGTTGACATTTTAAATAATTCTTATCTCAGCTCCTAATAGAAGGCATCCTATATATTTCCTAGTAAGCACATATCTCAGAATTGATTTTAGCATTATCAAACTCGCTAATTAATTATTCAAAATGGCGGCTGTTTGCGTGTCGGTGCTCAGCGTTATATTCATAGCCGGACCATTTATCAATATATTAGTGTTTTGCTTTTTTAAATGTACCGTTAAAGGTTACAGCTACAAATCTGACCACTTCCAGAATTATATGTTCAAAATTAGTACTTTTTATTTGTGTTACTTAAAACTGGCATATTTTGATAAATTTTTGGGATGAAAATAATTTTTTATTCCAATAATTATCAACCATAGGAACATGAGTTTGGTCAGTTTTGTATTCTCTAACACTTAGCACATTAGAGAAAAGTATCATTGTAACACAATGTATAATTTAGGAGTTACGAGTAAAGCGGATTTAAAAAATATAGTTTTGAGAAAATGAACCGCAAAGTACCGCAGAGCCTATGCAATGTCTAGCATTTTAAATCATAACTCCTAAACTATTGCAGATATTTAAATAATTCTTTCACCAAAATGAACTAGACGAGTGAGGCTGTACATTAAAAAATACATTGAAAAATCGAAATGTTGAAGGTGGTTTACTGTACCGGTCCCTTTAAATAATCAATAATGAAATATATTTTAAATAATAGGCCTATTATTAACTATTATGTTCGACGATGCCGAAATGTAAATATTATATGTCAGAAAACTGTACTATAATGAGGCTCATTATTGTACAAGTTTTCATTATGGGACAGTTTCTCCCACCAATCAGAGCTCCAGAAACAGTTGTGTGACAAATTAGGTAAGGATAGCATCGCACTACGCTCACTTCCACGGTGCCCTATTTTAAATTTCACTGCGTGGCGAGTGTCATAGTGAGGTATTCCAGGAGGCCATGGTCAAATAAAAGGTATTCTCTGTGTCCCATGCGCTCTGTTAAGTGCATAAAACTGGTGAAATCTCGACAGATATTTATGAATATTTATGTTCGAACATAAAATAGTTATAGTTATCGTCGAACATAAACAGTCGTATGCAACTCACCTATATTGGAATTAAGACACTCGTATGGAAATTATAAAACTCGCTACGCTCGTTTTATAAACATACTCGTGGCTTAATTATTGCCATTATAGATTCGTTGCATAATGTAGTATAAAAGCATTGCAATTCACTTATTTTTACATGAATGCCACCAATAGAATTAAAATATAAAATTATATCTTCCTCGTAGCAAATGGAATTGTAAATATTTTAAAATATATTATTGGAAGGTTTTATTTCTCGAACTGATCGACTACTGTGTGAGACCGACTAATGTTCTATTAATCGACCAATTAAGTATATTTTGTAAACCGATCATAATTGAATACCTAACCTCACAAAGGGGCTAAGTGCCAAATTTTAAACAATGGTTACGTGACATCTGCATTGCCCTACAAGAGCGCCAAGAGATATTCTCATTTTTGTAGTTTGTATGCTATCCGACAGAGTGCATGACGAGTAGGTACGAGAGCTATTTCTTTACAAAGGTGTCGAGTAGCAATTTATTTGGCGCGTGAATTCTCCCTCTCTGGCCTGTTGTGGCAGCTGATCTGCTGTGTTGGAAGCTGTGTTAGTGAATGTTGTAGTGAAACATTACTTGTGCGCACTTCAATTTATTGAATGAGTTTGTATTTAACAAGTTTGTAAGGAAAATACATGAATGACATAACTCTTTCATCATGACATATTACACTGAAAGTTTACATTTACAGTCCCTTAATTTTACAAGGACATTTCTAACATGTAAACAACATATTTAAAATAATTCAACACTTGAAATAAAGAACTGCATTGATTCAGGGAAGTTTTTTTAAATTTTCTCTGAAACGTCATTTTGCACTTAGCCCCTTTGTAAGGTTAGGTATTCAATTGTTAATCGTTGGACAGCTCTAGTTTTGATAGTATTTTTGTGTTTATTTTTGGGGATGCGACATAGTGGTGACATATTACCGTGTATGTGTCTGTATTTGTAAATTGGGGGTAGGATTGGGAAGGAGGCGGCCGTGGCCTGCATTTAGGAATCATCCCATCGTTTGCCTGGAGTGGAAGTGGGGTGAACATGGCTGCGGTGGGAATCGAACCCCTCCACTTCTCAGTTATGTCTCGCGAGGCTGAGTTTACCCTGCTCCAGTCCTCAGACCAGAATTAAACATTTCTTGGCAGAGCTGGGACTCGAACCCTTACCTCCGTGGCGAGAGCCAAAACGCTAGCCACTACTCCATGAGGTGACCTCTTATGTTACAACACTAGACATACAATATCATTAATTTTCAGTCGGCCAAATCCTCAGTACCTCATTTGGGTACAACAGTGTTGACCGACTGAAAAGCATCGAACTTTTGTTTACTAAGGCAACACTGAAAAATGGCTTCAAATACCATAATATCATTTATGTTCGACCCTGACTATTATATGTCAGAAAACTGTACTATAATGAGGCTCATTATAACACTATTTTTCATTATGAAATAGTTTCTCCCACCAATCAGAGCTCAAGAAACAGTTGTTTGACCAATAAGATAATTAGATGCGGTGAGTTCCACGGCCTTCTAATGTAAATCACACTGCCTGGCCTAGTATCATAGTAGAGTAATCGAGGTGGCCATGGTCAAATACAAGGCATTCTCTGCGTCCCATGCACTCCGTTCAGTACATAAAACTGGCGAAATCTCGACAGATACAGTGGAACTTGGATGATTCGAACCTCAAGGGACCAGTAAAAATATTCGAATTATCCAAAAATTCGAATTAAGAAAGTTCTTTGAAACGGGTAGAGAAAATATATTGCATTACGTTTACATAATGATTTACGTTCAACAAAGCAAATCTGCTGTACTGTACAACGGTACTGTATAATGACTGTATCGTGATTAACCTCAAGAGTTTCAAATGATAAAATAAAACCAAAATGTACTATTCACCTATTTAACGACAGTAGTAATCCAGCAAACTAGTTAAGTCTTAGAGAAATCTACTGTTTTCCAAAAAAGTTAGAGTTTTTTGCCTGTTTCCTACAATTAAGTCTCTCTGCCATCACAAAAGAATCTAACAAATTTAAGGAACGGAAAACAGATTCACTTCCGTCTTTTCTACTTTCAGAAAAGAACGCCTAAGTTCTGTGATGTGATTTGTCGTATTTCGGGAATTCCTGACCCAACTGTTTGGCTTCCAATCGGCTTTTTACACGTAAAATCATCGAATTATCCAAAATTAATTCGAATTAACCACGATTTTTTAGCATTGATTGTATATAAAATGCTAGGGACCAAGAGAAAAAATCGAATTAAAGAATATTTCGAATTATAGAAGTTCGAATTAGCCACGTTTCACTGTACAATAAAAGAACCTGTCTATCAATGCAAAATTACAACATTTTAATACAGTTGTTAGACCAGTCATCTTTAACGGCATGGAAACTACAAATATAACCGGAATGGAGAATTGCTCAAGATAGACAGAAGAATTTTAAGAAGGATTTATGGTCCTAGGAAAACACAGGAAGGTTATAGACTGAGATCCAATGCAGAAATGTATAGTAAAATCGACAACCTTGAAGTGGTGATCAGAAAACGGCGACTTCAGTTCTACGGATATATGGTCCGCATGGATTGCTCAAGGTTAAACAAACAATTTTTGATTAAATCTGGAACTATAAAAACGGCAAGGAGGCTATGTAATACAAATGAAAGAAGAACTTCTAAAATTCAAAAATAATGAAGAAGGTTGTCTAAATCGAACAGAGTACAGAAGAAAAAATATGGCCTCAAAATTCTTGTCGGGGAGAAGAAGAATCTCAACAGAGGAGAATGGACTGCTGAAAGAAGAGCTGTGCAGTCGACTAGGATGAAAGACTTCTGGAAGAGAAAGAAGGAAACTAGGCCTATAAAGAAGTGATATTTGCGTGGTCCTTGTTGGCCTGTCCGCGGTGTATATATATTGGACCCTTCAGAATAGCAGTGTTTATGTGCAAGAATCTTGATCAAGGGGTCGCGCTCAGTTCATAGTGTGATGTTTACGTCCGCCAAACAACATGCTCTACAGAGGCAAGGGTCATAGGATTAAAACTATAATTAAGAAAGTAAGGAGACAAGACGTAAAATAATAACATGATTTAATGACTAATTGTGCATAAAAAGAAAATAACAACAATAATAAACAATATCCTCCCTGAATTTTCCCATGACAGGAACATCTATCAATGTTGAGGAGTCAGACGGATCTCCCCCTTTATAAAAATGTGGATCCATGTTCCACTACCTTGCATTTGAATTTTATGTACGCGTGATGACTAACTACGAGAAATGAGTACTTGGGTGACTGTTCGTTTACAACGGGTTAACAGCCACGGTGCTCACGAACAATCATCGCGTAAATCAACGTTTATGGATATGGGCATGACATTAATAAAAACCCTTAAAATCTAATGCTGACACCCATACTACAAATCTACTATTTACAGGAATCTCCCTGAGACCCTCATTAGTGCGATGACGCACTTAACAAGCTGAGCTGCCAACCTGGCCAATTGCTCAATAAACACACAAGGAAAGACAGCATTGCACGTGACTTCACGGGTCACTGATATGGAAAATAAACATGGAATAAAACCAACAATAACAAAAGCCTGACCGGCTAAGATTACATTATATGAACAAAACTGCATGTTAAGGTAACGCTTCGGAGATTATCGTGATTCGTAGGCAACTCCCATTTATTTAAACAATTTTTACCATTGATCAGTTCTTATTCTGTATTTCAAGTAATTACGGAGTCAATAAGCGCTCCTCACTAATGACCTTGCTTGCAATGGTTCAGACCGCCTTGTGAAACAACTCCCCCTCTTCAATACTCGTCATGTCCCAACTCCAGTGTATATAAATAACTGACCAGCTGTGCCGTTATCTCAAGGAACCATCAGCAACAAAATCTCAACCACCTCAACATATGGTCAGACAATAATCAAAATATCCACAATTGCCCTCGCAAGTTTACAATATGGATCTGGCACCAAGCTGACAGAAATCAGTCTAAGCTGAAAATCCCGCTTGTAATGACCACAAAATACACACAATCACACACATCTGGGAATGACATGACGATTTTCACACAGGTCTGCTGAATAGATGCTCACAAACTATTAAAACAATATTTAAAACCTACGATAGAGCTGATTGCTCTTCGTCACAAATTACATTGCTCCAAAGGCAATAATCTCACTGAATCTGATCAATAATAAACCTTAAACAATTTAATTACCCTCCAATCTACTGTATCATTATATTAACTCAGTCCTACTTCTGAAACACAACATATCTCCGAGAGACGTTTTTAACCGCATAGCGTAACATATGCAAACACGGCCGTTCACATAGCTACTTTAGTTAAAACAACACATAAAAACAAGAACCTTCCACTAATAACATATGCGAGCTGTTTCCATGCAAAAGGTGTGTCAGACCAAAATTAAATACTACGTTAATCAAACAAGCAAGGTATTTACAAAAATATGTCCCATAAACCATAAGTTAATTTATCAAATAATAGAGAATATTATATTGTACTCATCTCTCGTTCAGTCACCCGTCAAAGAACATCAGCTGCCATCTCCCAATTGAATGCTTCTTATCTCATCTCAGCCATCTGGACGGAGTGTTGAGAATTCAAAACTTCTTCTATGGTAATCGATGTCATCTCTCGTGCTGATTCAGAAAGTTAGATTAATATACACTTGATATCTGACTACTAAATTCGCCGTTCCAGGTACTACTTTCCCCGTAACAGTTTGTTGGCAAATTATCGACGATACTGCCCCTACAAAATATAGTACTGTGACTATCACTGAATTTAACACATTTACAATAACTTCTATGTCCTCATGACAAGCAAAAGTATAACAGCCTACGTCCTTAGACGCACAAAATTAATAATAAACTTGTGTCTTCGACACACAAATGTAATACGTTCCGTCCTCAGACGAACACAAGTAAAAAGTCTACGTCCGTCGACGCACAGAGTAATAGTCAACCTGTGTCCACGACACACAAAATAATAGTCGTTGTCTTGGCTTTTCACGCCACTTATAAATGAACTGGCCCTAGGTTTTGATGGGGGGGGGGAATTATACAAAAATTTCTCGAAATAATGGTGGTATAGGAATGAAATAAATATCACTGAACTCGTAACATTGCACAGGTCAAGAATAAGCCCATTAATCCTAGAATCGATCGTAGAGATTTTGTCTAGGCGATTTCCCGCGTGAATGCTAGTCACCGCGTACCCAGGCTGGTCTTGCCGCGCTCGTAGGCATTCATTTCTCATTGGTTCCACATTTTCTGTAACTTGGCGGTTTTTAGCGGATCTTGGCGTCGTAGGAGTGTCTATTATCTTCATCAGCCACTCACGTTACTGCATCATATTTCTTCTAGGCGCGAATATTACAATGAACATACCAGAACCATGTCTCACTGCGCGTCGCTTCTATTTTGAGGTGGCCAACACCTGTCCTTCTGACACATCGCTAGGCTATTTCCTTTCACAGCTAAAGTGTTTAGCCTTTTGTCAAACTGCTTCAGGTATGTCCCCGCTGTCTCCAACAAATGCTTGAAATTTCCTCATCTCCGTCTGGCTACTTTCATGATGCTGGTGGAAATATTTATTAATTGAAGAATAAAACATAGAATCATTTATCCAACAGAGGATAAAGGGTTCAATATACATAATAATTAAAATAAATTAAAAAGTAAAAACACATAAAAATTTAAAGTATATAGTTTTGCCCTGTAAAGGGTTAAATACTTTTCTAACAGTTCTCTTCTGGCTCACACGCGTTTCTATCTTCCATAGCGTGTTTCTTAACAGTAATTTTTTGATATTATAATTTCGAAATTCTTTTTTGAAATTAGCCGTAGACTACTTGTTGTCTTCAGTCGGTCAAAACAATTTGGCCCAAAAAATCTGGGCGGGTCTACAATGTGTAAAATAAATAAATAAATAAATAAACTCTCCATAAAACAATTACATATATTAGTTATAATCATTAATAAATAATCGACAATTAGTGTTTATAACGAATACATGTAATTGTTCTCAGGAGAGTTTATTTATTTATTTATTTAATTATTTATGTCCGCGGTTCAAATCCCGGTTACTCCGTCTGAGATCTGTGCTGGACAAAACGGAGGCAGAAAGGTTTTCTCCGGGTACTCCGGTTTTCCCTGTCAAAATTTCATTCCAGCAACACTCTCCACTATCATTTCATTTCATCTGTCATTCATTTCATCATTGCCCCAGAGGAGTGCGTCAGGCCTCGGCAGCCGGCACGGTTCATATCCTCGCGCTAGATGGCGGCTTCATTCATTCCATTCCTGACCCGGTCGGAGTCTGAAAGCAGCCTGTGGATTTTCAATTGCGCCACTTTGGACTACGGCGTATCAATCAAAATCAATATTTCTTTCTAGATCATCTGCCAGCTTTGATGTCCTGCCCGTATCTCTTGAGCCAATTACTCAGCGCCTTCTTCCTATATTCTGAAAGAGGTCCCCTCCGTCTTTTGGGTTCTGCCCCTACCTTAAATCCCTGGTAATTTTTGATTAGGTGTCTTTATTCACACCTGTTCATAATTTTGTAGTCCGGAATACCAATTTCTATAAGGTCTTTGTTACATTCTTCGAACCATGCCAATATTTTCCTCTTTGGTTTCAGGAAATTCCAAATTTTCTTTGTTAGACGATCGTTGGACTTTCTGAAAATATGTCCATAGAACAACTATCTTTTCATTTTTATTGTGGACTCTTCGTTTGACTTCAAACGTAAGTGTCCGTCAACCCATCTGTTGCCTAAAATTTTAGTCAATACCCTGCGTTCTCTTTTGACTAACGGGTCGACTAGTCCCCGTCTGTTCATAGTCCAAGTCTCCGAAGCATGTCATGCTTCATGTTTGACAAACGCGCTGTAGTGTTTAATTTGTCTCCAATGCTCAGCGACTACTTATTATAGAGATCTTTCGTCAGGTGATAGGCTCGGTCTAATTTCCAGATTCTAAGATTAATTGCTTCCTGTTCTAGGCCATTTTGTTGGATTACCTCACCCAGGTATTTAAATTTATTTACACGTTTAATCTTCCCTTGGTTAGTTTTCATCCATTCAGGTCCATCACTGATGTTTGTCATGTACTTTGTCTTCTGAATCTGTAAACCTACTTTCTCAGCCATCTCTGACAACCGATTAATCTTTGGTTGGTTGGTTCCTCAGTTTAGGGGCTGCGACAAAGCGGTCATGTAGCCCCGTGTACTTTGGGTGTGTGTAGAATCTGTCTGATAACCGGTGTTAATTGTGATGGCTGTATTAGTGTGTGCATCTGTTTTTTAATTCAAGTAAGGACTGCAACTTTGAATGTATCAAATAATTCCGACTTTTGCCGCCAAACGCCACCGTCAACGAATACTACGCCAAGTTAAGAACTTAGCCACCGCAGTCGGCTCTTGGCATCGAACGTAGGAACCTAAGAGCGTTGTTTACATTCTTAACCTATACAGTTTAGCCTCACACAGGTGTAATTAGTGGAAGGTTCTTTGACATGCCATCAATCTATGACATGGGACCGCCAGCTTTACTTCTCCTCCGAAGGAAGGCTTACTGAGGGATTTTTAACGCTCATAAAAAATCCGACGGCTTCGGCCGGGTTTGATCCCGCTATCTTGGGCATAGAAGCTCAGCATGCTCCCAACTACGCCACCGAAGCCGCTCCGATTAATCTTTACATTGTTGGCAACAATAGCTAGGTCATCATTATTATATCATTTTTGTCCTAATGGACAGTGTTTGAACTTAAATATCTCATGGTGGCACAATCTGTGATTTCTCCCCCTTCTTCCTCTTCTCTTCCCTGAATCTCTTCATCCTTTGACTGTTCTCCTGTTTCCTATGTTCCGTCTTTTTCTCTTCATTTACTTTAAATATTGTATTCTTAATGTTGTTTCTGAATTCTCCTTTGTCTCCAATCATTTGCCTGTCGATCCCCGCCTGCTGTTCCACCCCTTAAAGCAACAATCATCATCGTCATCGTCATTATTATTAGTAGTAGTAGTTTTATACTTTTGATGTAGCTAGCCACGGTGGGTGAGTGGATATCGTGTAGGTCTACTAACCCCAAGATTACAGGTTCGCTCCTGGCCATGGTAAGTGATTTTTGAAAGGCGGCAAAAATACGACACGCATGTCATACGATGTTGGCATGTCAAAGAACCCATTTGAATTCAGTAGGCCGTGTTCATAATGGCAAAATTAATCTCGGGAGTTTCCGCCAACACAAAGTTCCTCATTTCTCTGCTAGAAAGCGCTATAGTGTTCAAGGAGCTTAGATATCTACCCTCCTTGACTTTCATAGTGATTCAAGGAACAACGAAATTCGACATGCAAGCTACCCTTTGGGTGTCAAATTACAAAGCTTGCACCCGGCACCCGAGGTCATACGATATTATTATTATTATTATAGCGGCTTCGGTGGCGTAGTTGGTAGCATGCTGAACTGCTGTGCCCAAGATAGCGGGTTCAAACCCGGCCGAAGTCGTCGGATTTTTTAAGAGCATTATAATTCTTCAGTATGCCTTCCTTCGGAGGGGAAGTAAAGCCGGCGGTCCCATGTCATTGATTTATGGCATGTAAAAGATTCTTCCACTAACTACACTTGTGTGAAGCTAAATTTCTAGGTTAGATTTCGTTGTAACGCTCTATCAAAGTTCCAACGTTCACCACGAGGTATCATTGAGATCTGGTAGTGAAAGTTGGAACTACCGGTACTTGAAATTGAACGGAACTTGTAGCTCACCCTAGTGGTGTCCGCTTGAAGTAGCTACAGCCTCTGGCGAGCCAAACATGTCCTCGGACACTCCCGGCACTAAGAGCCATACGTTAAATAAATAAATAAATAAATAAATAAATAAATAAATAAATAAATTAATTAATTAATAATTATTATTATACTTTTGATGTAGATAATTATGTTGGTAGACAAACAGGTTGAACTTGAAATAGTTTTCCGTGGTTTCAACTCAGGCAAATGCCGCGATGGTGCCTTTTAATAGGCCACAAGCACTGCGTTGTCCATTGTCAATTATCTTAATTCATAGCATCTATCATTATTAACACCACTGTTTGCTTTTCACCAAGGTAGATCGGGTTCGATTCCCGGTCAATACATGTGAGATTTTCGAAGTGAAATGCCTTGTTCTGTGGTTCGGATTCCACGTAAAAAGAAGGTGTCGTGGGTCATGGTCGCGAGAACTACAAGCTTCCTTCGGTGGCGTAGTTGGTAGCATGCTAAGCATCTATGCCCAAGGTCGCGGGTTAAAACCCGGCCGAAGTCGTCGGATTTTTTAAGAGCCTTAGAAATCCCTCAGTATGCCTTCCTTCGGAGGGGAAGTAAAGCCGGCGGTCCCATGTCATAGATTTATGGCATGAAAAAGAACCTTCCACTAACTATACTTGTGTGAAGCCAAAATTTGTAGGTTCGAATTGATAACGCTCTGTTAGTTCCAACGTTCGCCGACAGGTGCTCACTGCGATGTCATCTAGTAGCCAAGTCCGCAAGCTAGGTGTCGTGGACGGCAGCATTTGGTAGCAAAACTAGGAACTACTTGAAATTATCGTCTGCAGTTCTTACTTGAATAAAAACAGATAACTCACACTAATACAGCCATCACAATTAACACCGGTTATCAGACAGATTCTACACACACCTAAAGTACACGGGGCTACATGACCGCGTTGTCGCAGCCCCTAAACTTGGGAACCAACCAAGCTACCTTCCCCCCCCCCCCTCCCCCCCTCCCCCCCCCTGGGGCTCACATCTAGTGGGACGTGGGTTGGCGACCACGGGGCCTCAGCTGAGTCAGGCATTGCTTCCAGTTACTTGTGCCGATCTACTCTCCGTCTTCTTTCCTGTCGACCTCACTTGATCACCTCTTGTTCTCTTCCGACCTCTACGGTATTAGGGTATCCAAGGCGTAGGGAGTCTCTTCCTTTCCCGCCTTAATTGGCCCTTGTCTCATCTTTTCTGACACCCTCCTTCTGCGAGGGGTCAGCCTTCTTTTTCTTTTCATGTTATCTCCTGCCTTCTGCTCAAGGCCCTCAAGGAGGCAGGGTGCATGTAGCCCCACCACTTCTGGTGCACCCTGGATATTCCTACACCCTCAAGGGCTCACGGCTGGTGAGTTCGGGAGTTGGCGACCCCGAGGGATTCCTGAGCTGGGTCTGGTGTTTCCCCTTTTATCCATTACCTGTGGGGTGGGCCCTCTCCTCTTTCCCTTTCCTATCTGCCTTTCATGGCTCTCCTTCCATCCAAGACCCTCAATTCGCATTCTTCGAGGGTTGAGGGCATTTCTTTTCCTCCTGTCCTTTATTTGCCTTATTCTCCTTATGTTTTCCATTTCTTCTTCTAGTATATAAGTTAGTAGTTAGTTTTAGTTATAGTTAACATTTCATTTTCATCTTCTCGATCACCCAAACCATTAGGGGTCGATAACTTAGATGTTAGGCCCCTTAAAACAACAATTATCATCATCATCATCATCATCATCATTATCAACACCTGTGACGAGTTGACATTCGGCAGGAGAGACCTCACCTCTCCCGAATGCCGTAGGAAGTGGATAATTAACAATGGATATGCAGTAGCCTACACAGTCACTGGCCTCTCTTTTCACTCGTCAGTTCACGATTCGCTGTGGAGCGAGTTGTTGAATAGAATTGATTTTCTAGAAACCACACGCAACGGGGATGTTATTTCTATTTTGTGAAACATTCCAGGAAAGCCAACCAACCCATACTGTACACGTCATAGTCACGAACATGCAGACCCTGGGGTCTCCATGGCAGGTGACATGCTTCGTAATTAAATCATGCCAGTTAATCTAATATACGTGTCCGAAAGGTCCTGGGTTCGTTCGACTCTCAGGGTACAATGAATTATTCATCGGCTCGTTAAATGTGAATTATTTGATGTATTCAGTTCTAAAAATAGGTAAATGTGATCGATTTCTCACCAGCATACGCCACATTTACAATACAGTATATTCATACAGTGGCGTATTCTTAAGACCAGCCAGGGCTGCCAACTGTTAATAAATGCTGTCTCTATTGTTTTACACTAATATCATTACTGTATATCAGAAAGTATGCAAGCCAACAGTTCTAAACTTTGCACACGTATAGTACCTGACATTCCGGATTAATTAGGAGTAACTAATATACGTCAGTGCTGCGAAAATGATTCTAATCCTGCTGATTGGTCCAATTTTAAAATACATGTAACTTCTATACTAACAAATGAATTTCATCCAAAATTGGCACAACAATAGTCATAATATTTCAGACTATTTCTGACCAACACATGTATGTCATTGTTGCCAACATGATTTTACGCGCTGATAGATCCAATGTCTAACTGCATGTAACGTCCATGCTATCCATTGGACTTCAACCACATTTTGTATTCTGTTTGAAATGAATGTTCTATAGGTAAAATTGCAACCCTTTCCTGTTCGGAGTGTTAATTATCCTTAATGACATAATTTGAATGAGATTGGCTGAAATCATCATCTTACATTTGTCTTGAAAATAAGGATGTTGATGACAAGTCATCTTTTTACTGAGCTGTCTAAAACAATGCTGAAGTACATAGAAACTCCGGACGGGCCACCCCGTCTTCAAATATGTCATTTTTACTTTGCATCTTTTTGGATTTTTGTGTGTTATTTTTCCATTTTAAGAGCATTTTTTAAAGTTTGGTAGATTCTTTTGGTCTTATATTAGAGAAATCGGCCTTTTGAGGTCATTTTATTCCAATTTAGTCATGTCACAGTTAATATTAGGGAGTTACGTCTCTCAGAGTGAAGAAGAAGCTAGTAGCTGATACAATTGATTCCATATTGATTCCATTTCCTTAAACAACTGGGTGGAAACTAGTCTTAGAATCGTGGCGAAATTGCTGCGGGTACTGCATCAAAACTGAAAACAGTGCTGGACAAAAACACCGGGTATAAAACATTGTGCAACATCTCAGACATTCTTTCTGGTGAAAACTACTGCATGGATGGAATTGAGGAGAATTTAGCAGCAAACGACCTTCGTCACTTCAAGTACACTCCGAACACATCAGTTGATGTTGAACGCAGTTTTTCGAGATATAAAAACTTGTTGGCTGATAACCGCAGATCATTTACATTTGACAACATCAGTGCAACTCAGACTAAAGTGAACATAAAACTTTTGTTAAGTGCTAGAAATCTATTTTTATTGACTTTTCAGTTTGAGCTTAAGATGTCATTCTTGAAATATTGGCGAGTTTATTATTATAAGATAGTTTTCTCCATTTTATACTACATTTTTCGAATTTTTAGGTGATTTATTACAGTCATTTTTGAAAATGTTAAGTGCATTTTTTAAACTTTTTTACGGCATCAACATCCGGGCCCTAGTGATGAACATCCGGGTCCTAGTAATGAACATCCGGGCCCTAGTAATGAACATCCGGGCCCTAGTAATGAACATCCGGGTCCTAGTGATGAACATCCGGGTCCTAGTGATGAACATCCGGGCCCTAGTAATGAACATCCGGGTCCTAGTAATGAACCTCCGGGCCCTAGTAATGAACATCCGGGTCCTAGTAATGATATTCAACAAGTTCAGATCGTTTTCTAAAAACTATCCTCAAATTTCTCCAAACATTATCCGCAGGTTATCCGCTATCCGCACGGCCATGGAAACTATATCCGCATGGTGAAACAATTTGCCGATATCCGCGGGTTTATCCGCGCAGAGCATTAGTTATAATGTATTCATGAAAGAATATACATACATGCGTAATGTTCAATATATTCATATTTACAGAATAGGCTACTGTACAGTTTATACATTGACAGAGCTCTTAAAACAAGAAGTTCCGTGACGAGCTAAAGAGCCTACTTTTCTTAAAATTTAAGATTCCTGCCAAACCTATCTAGAATAATGACAAAATTAAGTTGGTAATATCGAAATTTCTAATTAGTTCGAAATATACCTGGTATAATGTAGCCTAATAGAGCACTACAGTTCGCAGCCCTGGTGACTGATTATATTCTTAGTTCCATCTCTTAAGGCACAGAATACAAAATTTGGTTGGAGTCCAATGGATAGCATGGACGTGACAAGCAGTTAGACATTGGACCGATCAGCGCGCGTAAAATCATGTTGGCAACAATGTCATGCATGTGTTCGTCAGAAATAATCTGAAATATTATGGTCTCTTGTTGTGCCAATTTTGGATGAAATCCATTTGTTAGTATAGAAGGTACATGTATTTTAAAATTGGACCTATCAGCAGGCTTAGAGTCATGTTGGCAGCACTGACGTTATACGTTTCACCAAATTAATCTAGAATGTCAGGTACTATACGTATGCATAGTTTAAAGCTGTCGGCTTGGATACTTTCTGATATATTGGTATTTGGATAAAATAAATTGAGAGCATTTATTAACAGTTGGGAGCCCTGGTGACTTTTAAGAATACGCTCAGTCATATCTGTTTATGTACACATAGTACATACGAAATTTGGTTGAAATCCAATTGATCATGTAGAAGTTATATGCATTTAAAAATTGAACCTATCCGCAGGCTTAGAATCAATTTGGTAACACTACCATGCATGGCTTCCTGGAAATTAAACTTAATTCCAATTTTGGAATAGCTCCCATGCATATGCATACCTTCCATAATATCCAACATGGGGCTCTAATTTCAGTTGCGGTTTTTCAGCAGTTGGTAGCACTGACATGATTTTCAAATATGGGCTTGAGATATTCAGGTATAGATCTTTACTCATACCAAATTTGGATTCGATTGCTGCAGCCATTTAGGAGTTGTTAGGGGGGACACACACACAGACAGACAGGCAGACAGGACAGACAGACAGACAGACAGACATTTGCCCTGATCGATCTCATAAGTCTACTTTTTCCTCATTTTTGCAAAATGTGAAAAGTAGGCTAAAAATATTTTATTAATTTTTGAACTGCAGTACTGGTTCCGGCCAAGCGGTAAGACGACCCCGTCCAGCCTGTCGCAAAAACGCTTTTGTTTCACAAATATATAACTTATGTATGCACTTCAACATTTTTTTTTCACCCTAATTGAATCCGGATTATCGACGGTTCGGATTTTTGACGTCCAGAGTTTCGACGCCCTACTGTAGCTGTCTAATTAAAGTCTCTTCAAGTCACCCCTGTTTCATAACCTCTTAGATCGGCGTGCGACTGATATAATTTGTTTTTAACGGCAGTTCAACCAGGAAACTTTTTCTTGTCGTAGGCGGGACGAAGAGGCAGTTGGGAGAAGAAATAGAGTAGGAACAGCTGCGCCCTAACTTGGCAACACTGCAGTTTGGCCAGTGTGCAGAACATGGCCTTGGATTTAGCTGCTCAGTGCCCGGTTCGGCCCGCCAACCAACTGTCTCTCTGTGCACAGCAACAATAGGGAAGTTGCATCGTACTGCAATAATGGGAGACGTCGCTGAAGGCTGCCATTAATATCAAAGTATTACATCCGGTAACTCTTAAGTGGTCCCGCCAGAACCGGTACCTTCTGTACTGTTGTTATCACCTGTCGCTAGTGGGCAGGCGCGGATCTAGAGTTTGGCTTTCGGGGGGTCACAGAATCGAAATTGTTAAGAAAAATGGTATCACTAACAACGCAATCACAATAGTACATTATGCAACGAGCCTATAATGGCAATAATTAAGACACGAGTATGTTTATAAAACGAGCGTATGCGAGTTTTATAATTTCCATACGAGTGTCTTAATTACCATTATAGGCGACTTGCATACGTCTGTTATTTTATTTATTTATCGTATGGCTTTTGATGCCGGGAGTGTCCGAGGATATCGGCTCGCCTGAGTCTGTAGCTGCTTCCAGCGGACACCCTAAAGGGTGAGCTACAAGTTCCGTTCAATTTCAAGTAGTTCCAACTTTCGCCACCAGATATCAATGATACCTAGTGGTGAACGTCGGAACTTTGGATAGAGCGTTCTGACGAAATCTAACCTAACAATTTTGCTTTACACAAGTTTAGTCTGTGAAAGGATCTTTTACATGCCATAAATCTATGACATGGGACCACCAGCTTTACTTCCTCTCCGAAGGAAGGCATACTGAAAGATTTTTAACACTCTTAAAAAATCCGACGACTTCGGCCGCTATCTTGGGCACAGCATTTCAGCATGCTACCGACTACGCCACCGAAGCCGCTCATACGACTGTTTATGTTCGACGATAATTATAACTTTATTATATGTTTTAACATAAATATTGATAAATATCTGTTGAGATTGTCACTAGAATTTTGTGATCGGGTGCTGCGCTGTGTAGGATGTCTCTGATTTCCAAACTCTCTGACCGTCCGACCCATGCGCTCTGTGTGCTTCAATGCCATATGTGCAGATTGAACACCAGTATTCAGTAAAAATGTCACCGAAATGTCACGCGCTGTGTAGAAATTGGATTTAGGGATATTGAGGTACTGTGCTATTTCTTGTCTGATATTCACCAGTTTATTTACGCGAACATATGGACGGCAGGGCCGTGCAATGGGCAAGGTGAAGCAGTGCTAGCGAGAAATTTACTCGTGCCGGCCGAGCGCAGCCCTACTCGGTCCATTTCTGAGCAGTGCAGCACGACAGCACACTAGCACTGCAGCGCTTAGTCGCACAAGCACTGCCCATTTGACCGGGTACTGCAGTACGTTTAGGACTGAGCGCGGAGCCTGGACACAAGGCGCACTAGAGCCAACATTGTGGCATATGCGTGTGGTCTGCCGTGCTCATAACGTGGGGAGGACAAAAATAGCATAGTGGGAGAGTCACACATTAATGAATCAAACCGAAGACATATAAAACATGATATTTGGACGCACATGAACCAGATCTGCAGTAAGGATACAGAAATTCGCATACTTTTTGGGTGATGTAGCAGGTGCAGGGAGATATAGTAGTCCTAAAATAGAATCAGGGACCGATATGGAATCAGGAGAGTTAAAATACATTTGTTAATTTGTTGACATAATGTCACAAACCAGCCGAGGTAGCTAAACACGTTAACGTGCATGGTCAGACTACTCCAAACTCGAAAGACCACACACAGCCACTCCATACATTACCTCATTAATTTTATTTGTCATTAACTCCTCTCATGAGATTGGCGTCATGAAGGCATCTATCCGTGAAATCATTCCCACAAGGAAATTGTCATACCACATCCCCTACCTCATAGCAACCGGAATAATTATGGGTAGAACCAAAAAAAAACTACATTAGGACTATAAAACTGTATTTCAATAACAAGATTCTGAATTCGCCAAATAACTAGATTGATGCTCTTCAGGGATATGTGAGTTCGAGGAACATGCGTTAGTAAATTCATTAGGATTTTAAAATGAAAGATATTCTGTCGCAATCTAAGGTCATTTATGTCTTTTATTCTTATATTCAAGTCGCCTCCGTGGTGTAGTGGTCAGCATGATTAGCTGCCACGCAGGACGTCTGCGGTTCGATTCCCGGCTCTGCCACGAAATTTGAAAAGTGGTATGAGGACTGGATTGGGGTCTACTCAGCCTCGGGTGGTCCATATGAGTAGAGGGGGTTCGACTCCCACCTCAACCATCCTCGAAGTGGTTTTCCGTGGTTTCCCAATTCGTCTTCGGGAAAATACCGGGGTGGTACCTAACGAAAGGCCACGGCCGCCTCCTTCCCTCTTCCTTGCCTAATCCTCCCACTCTTCCCATCTCTTCATCAGGCCCCTGTTCGCTTTTCAGGTGAGGCCGCCTGGGTGACGCGACGTGCTAGTCATACTCCCCAGTTGTATCCCCGACTCAGAGTCCCAAGCTCCAGGACACTACCAGTGGCGGTAAAGGTGGGATCCCTCGCTTAGTCCGTGGGAAAAGCCAACCCTGGAGTGTAAACGATAAAAAAAGAAAGAATTCTTATATTGAACATGGCCTGAAACAATACCTCGTGGAATTTACGTACACATAAGATATACGGCAAAATAAGCAAGAAGACACGAAATACTTCAAACCTTCAAGTTTTAGAACAATATTGATTATTTCAACAATGTGGAGACCAAGAGTGCTATTCATTATATAACAATTAGCCTATTTTGCTCTGAAAATTACAAAATATGTTGTCTGTCTTTCTACCAGCTTGTCTGTATTTCTTTCGGTGGAGTGCCTAAAACTGTTTTGTTTGTTAGTTCTTGAAACTATTCGACTTTAGGGTTATGGTACGCGAACCGTCTTCCTAACTTACCAGGGGCTATATAATGCCAAAAATACGAAGAAATGTGTACTATTATAGTTCGCCCAGTGTAGAAATTACATGGTATCGTGCAATTGATTGCGCTGACAATGAAAGAGACCACCTTGTAGTGTAGCGGCTAACATTCTTGGTCGAATTGAGACCACATCACTCCGTAGAGTTGTTAGAATAGCTTCCGTAAAATATTCTCAAAGGCCAATGCTACAAGTAGCCCTCATGAGTTAATCCAATTGCATATGAATATGTAGGCTAATCCAGATATGGTATTTAAGATATTTGATTTTCATTGCATTCTAAGTTCTAGGCATAGGAAAACCTCGAAGCTAATTTTGCAATTTTCAGTGAACATCCAAAGTATAGTAAGCATCATGTAGGGAGACTGTACAAGAGAGAGCATGCATTGCTTGAAGACATGGTGACATAGTGCGTAATTTGTGCTCGTACAACGAAGGAGGTTGTCAGGATGGTGATGATGATGAAAATGGTGATAACGATGAAGACGGTGATTAATTAGTTGGGAACCAAGGGAATATAAATAACCGATACTTAAGGTTGAAGCGGATCTATGGTAAACACAAAATGAAATTGCAGGTTGATTGCGAAAGTACAGAAACTATCCAATCACCATATTTTATGGATATTGACTAATCCAGAAGTAGACATGAAAGGGAGTAGCCTAGTACAAATAGGTGGAAGCAAAGGATGATCTTGTGTGAGATCTCCATGGGCGTAGCCAGGACTCTTCATGCTGCAAACACTATGGAGTACCTGATACCCTAGCTCACGTTCAAAAAGCATAATTAAGAAGGGGATTTACTACAAACTTTAGGAATGATCGAAATAGATCTAAGATGCAGCTGTAACATTTCAGAAATGTTACACGATCCATGTCTTTGTGTCTTTCTCGTGTTAGAAGCAAAAATACAATGGGCATAATAATTGTTATTGGCCATAAGAAGGATACAAGATTTATGTTGGACCCCACCATCAGATGTGAATTAACCTTCGGCATAACAAAACAGGTCGTTTAGAGAAAACGATAGGCTTCAAAGAGAAGTGAAAGATTGTGGTACGTTTCGAATAAGCGAGAGGATCAACATCAACAATTTTTAATCAATCATCAAGTTTGGGTATGCCAAAGTATAAATGACCTAATTTTGCTATCAATGAATCCATTCAATAATAGAGAATTCATCTTCAATATACTCGGGAACAGTATGAGACGTAATCTATTGGTACCCAATAACATTTTATTGCTAATATTAATAGTATATTAATAATAATAATAATAATAATAATAATAATAATAATATGAAGGGAAGATAAGAACGGCTTTACGAAACCATGTCGGTACGGGCTGGCCGTGCGCGCCTGAACTGACGAGTTCCAGCGTAGACAGTGCTGACAGTGTCAGGCTAGGTCATACAGCCCTAAAAGCACTTGCCAGGCTTGCAGGGCACTACGCCATACTACACACAGCTCGCTCGCACGTGTAGCGAGCGGCAGGTGGGGAGAAGCAAGGACAAGACCACAGATTACCTACTACTAAGATGGCCAACAGCCATGCTAATTCTTGGTACCTAAGACTTCAGCGCTGTCTGGTGGTTGACTGATGTACTAGCAACACGTCGACCGGTAGCGCCACCCTCCCGCCCCCTCCCCTCCGCCCTGCCCCATCCCATCGTTCCGCTAAATATACTCGTCCTAAATGCTCTGCCCACTTCAATGTTCCGAAAATCACAATCTCCCAATACTTATGGCACGTTTTTAAGTGTGGAGATAATAATATGATCTACAAGAAATAAATCACATTCAAAATACCAATAACAGAAAAAATTAATAAAAATAATAACAAAGTGGGAAATTGTGAATTCCAGAACTTTGAAATGAACAATCACAGCATTTAGGACATAACCTCATCACTAATATACATGTTTAAATTTCTTTCAGTTGCAATTGGAGCATATTGCATTGGTGACAAAAATTAGGCTACTACAAGGCCTGCAGCATATTATTACTCAGCTTGAAAATGGCCCAAGTAGGCCTATAACCAATTAGTTATTAGAAAAAACTACAAAGGAAAAGTACTGGGAAGGGAGAAAATTCATATTTTAAAATGCTTGATGCTGTTAGCAATAACAGTAAAATTTTAAGAGAGAATGCTAAGGATCAGGTGGTGTAACCAGATCCTCATCACACTAAAATTGTTAGTGTAATTAGTGCCAAATACATTAGGGGACAGAAAAAGAATTGGATATCACAAAATATCTATACAGTAGTTCATTTCATATGCCCTTTAAAATATATCCAGTTAAAAATTTTGAAGGGTGAAATGCAGTAAGTAGGCTACACTAAAAATTATCATCACACACTAATGCAGTACATTCCATGACGTGCTGTTAAGGGGAAGGGAGAAATAGGACTTTCAATGAAACAAAAGAAAAACACTCAATACTGCTAGAATTCATCATGTTTTATTTAAAAAGTTGTCAATGAAGAGAAGATAACAGCAAGAGCCAAGATCAAACTTAGCAAAAATACAGTAATCAAATCTGGTCCTCCTAAAAGTATGTGTTGAGGCATGTTCCTTTCTTCTTTCTTGCCAAAGTATAACAGTAGGGTCCAGCACATAATAATGGACCTAGTTCCTCCTTGATGTAATGGCTGACACCGATGAACCGCAAATTCCTACAACACATACCAGTGTGTATGTTGAAACAGTAAACTTAATATATGTGTAACTTAATGCTTGAAACGGGGAACTTGAATTTGCTGACATGTGTATGATTGCACCTACTATAAGTTAACTACATTTTAAAAGAATCATTGTGTTTTTGATATTAATTCATTTAGGGCTTTCGATAACATATTCATTTAGCCCCATGTATTTGGAAGTGTGTATGATTTGTTGATATTTGTTGTTTTAACGGGCCTAACATCTTGGTTATCGGCCCCTAATGGTTTGGGTGATCGTGAAGATGAAAATCAAATGTAAACTATAAATGAAACTAACTACAAACCATAACGAATAGAATAAGAAGTGCTATCACTGGCCTAGTACGCCTGGTCCGCCGCAGCGCAGCGCTGGCTCCGATCTGTGATGTAAGTTAGCATTGGCGCTTACGAGACTTAAAACCTTGCGACCTGTTTTACATGTTAAAACACCGCAAGATATCCTCATAGGCGCTAATAAGTTTGACATCTCCTCTTACTTTACTGTGCCCAATAATAATTTAGTAAGTCGTCTCTTGTAATAGTCCAGTTTCGACAATAAGCGAAGACAAAGAGCAAGTTCAAAATGCAATTAGTTTTGCCAGCTATCGGTAAATTTAAAAAAAAGAACGGAACAATTAACCTCGCTATCAGAAAGGATTTCTTCACATTGTTACACATTTTACATTCCCTTAACAGACTTGCAACACAGACAAAAAAAAAAAAAGCCGTACGAACGCAACTTTCAACTTTACCGTAGATTACTATAAAATTCAATAATAACCATTAATTTCACTCCACAAACACCAAAATCAGTATACTACCATCATTTCAGAAGAACTTAACATTAAACAGACATAGAAGGCATAGTCATGACCCCTTCATGGAGTAGGCTATTGTCTAAAACTGATCACGCCTCCTTCAGCATTACTGTGCATATATGTTTTTTAACTCATTGTCTTTTTATTCTCATCCGTTTCTTCACAGAAGTAGTCTTTAATGGCATCAAGAGCATTTTATTTACACCATACTGGACAGATACTTAGGAAAATTAGGATTATATGTGGAACAGAATAGTCTTTCAATCGCCAGTTGGTTCTTGGGAGAAGTAATACTTCCTTCCCTTCTATCACAAATTTGTCAAATATAACAATTAAATCTTCTGAAAAGTGAGCATCACAGATGTAGGACTTTTCAGTAAGTTCCCTATCCTTCCCTGATATGGCCCCTTTGCACTTGATAAAACGTTCCTAATCTTTTGGAGGTTTGAAAAACCGTCTGACCTCTTTACAGTCCCCATAGCTAGATCAGCATCCTGGTACAAAAGAGCAAGGCATCTTCACTAATCACATTAAGCACTCATGAAAATGTAAGGGCTAAACTGCTGTTTACTTACATTAAATAACAATAAAATTAACACACGAAGATAACGTCAACACACGACAAGAAATTAAATTCCATTTCAGTCAATGCTTCCTACATTAGCATTTCAGGTATTAATACTATGAAGTAATAGTGTAAGCACTTGTATATCAATAAACGTTTGCACAGAACACCACCAAAACACTCCGACCAATTAAATACTTAATAAATCGCACATAAACACACAAACATTAGTGGAAATCAACAATCTCAAATCGACTGTAGCGCTGCGTAGCGGCGAGTGCCAACCCGATCCGTATTCATTACATGCTATTGAGGGAGAAGAGATCACACTTTATATTCTATTCGTTATGTACAAACTTATATAGCCTACTAGAAGAAGAAATGGAAAACAAAAGGAGAATAAGGCAAACAAAGGACAGGAGGAAAAGAAATGCCCTCAAACCCTCGAAGAATGAGGATCGAGACACTTGGAAGGAAGGAGAGCCACGAAAGGCCCCAGAGGCAATGGAAGAAAGGGGAAAAACCGACCCAGCTCAGGAATCCCTCGGGGTCGCCATCTCCCGAACTCACCAGCCGTGAGCCCCTGAGGGTGTAGCAATATCCAGGGTGCACCAAAGGTGGTGGGGCTACATACACCCTGCCCCTTGAGGGCCTTGAGCAGAAGGCAGGAGATAACAAGAAAAGAAAAAGAAGGCTGACCCCTCGCAGGAGGAGGGCATCAGAAAAGATGAGACAAGGGCCAATTAAGGCGGGAAAGGAATAGACTCCCTAGGCCTCGGATACCCTAATACCATGGGGGTCGGAAGAGAACAAGAGTTGACCAAGTGAGGTCGACAGGCAAGAAGACAGAGAGGAGCCCGGCACAAGTAAGTGGAAGCAATGCGGGACTCAGCTGGGGCCCCATTGTCGCCAACCCACGTCCCACTAGATGTGAGCCCCTGGGGGAGTGTATGATTTGTATGATAATCTGTGTTATTGTGGTATCTGTAGTAGTGTGTATACTTCCTGTAATTCAGGTGAGGACTGGAAAGGAGGCAGCCGTAGCCTTAAGTTGGGAACCATCCCAGCGTTAGCCTGGAGAGGAAGTGGGGAAACCTTGGAAAACCACTTCTTGGATGGCCGAGGTGAGAATCGAACCTACCTCTTCTCAGTTCTGCCTCACAAAGATGAGTGTGCACCGTTCCAACAGTCAGACCAGAATTAAATTGCTTAATCAAGCTTGGAAACTAGCCCAGGACCTCAGGAGTGGCAGCAACCACACCACAAGGTGGTCTTATTACAGAATCAATTGATGAAAAAATCCCTCCATGTAAGCTTAGACATTGGCATCCTACGAGTTGAAAAATATTGCAAATAACGTGTGGGAATAAAATACTACCTATAGGTATATCAACCATTACATTGGCATACAATAAATCAATTATATTTGTCTTGTATCTATCTCGCGGTTACAGAATATCATCGACAGAACCTAACACTTATTAACTTACCAAGAGTATAAAATAAAAATTGGCAGATAAGGGTGGGGTTATCGGGCCAATGGTTCCATGGTTTTATTGGATTTTCACGTTGGACTTAGTTCCACAGGACATGACGTCCGAAACGGGGGAGGAGCTTACGGTCAGCTGTTTGCAATATGGCGGCGAGATAGTGACGAGACGTAAGCAAGACAGTGATAGGGTGTGCGTTTGTTATGGATTCTAATTTATGATGGCAAAATACTACATATTTTCTTTTATTGATAGAAATATTTTTATAATCAATTTAAATGCAGTGCTTAATTACTACCAGTTAAAAATATTACCCACCTGTAGATAGTTAATTTACTGTCTGCCGTTACATTTATGAAGCCTGTACTTGGGAGCCTAGCGGTGTCGATGTTTTTATTAATTTCACAATATATATATCCAGGGGCGGATCTAGGGGAGGGCGACCGCCCAGGGCTCCGCGGTCTGTGGGCCCCGCGCCAAGGATTTTTAAAATTTAATTAATTAATAAATTATACGTTTCAATCTTTTCAAACTAAGTTATAATTCATAGTCTTCTTTTCAGTGCAGCTATGCCCTCCCGTGACCGTTTAGCAAGTTTAGATTTCAGTGAAATAATATAAGACTTCAGCCGGGAAAAGAAGTCGCAAAGTGATATTTTAATATTTCATAGTTTACATAATTTTCATCAAGGGGACATAAAGGTTTCTTTCATTTTCTTAAAATAATGTACTGTAGTGTATTCAAAGTATGGTAACTATTCTTTATTTTATTATTATTGCAAAACTATTTTCCATTTGATTTGATTTTTTTATTATTACCTATTGTTGTCGGCCCCACCTTATCATATCGCCCAGGGCCCCGCAAGGCCTGGATCCGCCACTGTATATATCTCACATAACACAAAGGACGACTCCATGATAATAAATTGAATCCAGCAACCCTGAATTTGCATGAATGTTTTGGGTTCAAAGAAGCGTTACTTGGGATGCTCAAATCATACTTCAATATTGCTAATATTGACCTACATACTTGCTGTTCAAAGGCAAGAATATAAATTTATTAATCTCTTGCCACAGACAAGTTAAAATGGAGGCATCCTCTTTATCAATATATTTAATTAAATATTTAAAATACAGATATTTAACAAAGCTGGAGTCTCCATTTGAACTTGTCATAAGCAAGCGGAACAGATCTAAAACTACACTTTAAGCTAAATCAAATTCACTCCCCAGCTCGACATAAACCATAATACCAATTAAAACCTATACAAAACATACTCTCCTTACTGTTGTACAACTTTCAAACCAACTATTCGCACTCAAAACTGAAAAACCTTGAAATGGAAACTAATTAAAGTTAGAATAGCCTAGGCCGATCAGGTCTCCTGCTACATTACCGCATATGTATACTTAAAATCACTACAACTTCTAAATTACGGCTAAGTGACCTATCTGCCTGAGTAGTATAGGTGTTACCGGCCTGCCTGGGATGATGGGTCACCAAACCGGTACTTAAAACTAAGATTTTACACATTAATTAACTAAATTCAACAGTAAGGAGATCATAGACAAAAACACAATGTAAGCCAAATAATACTTCAATATTGCAAATATTGAGCTACATAGGCCTACTTGCTGTTTAAAGGCAAGAATATAAATTCTCTGGCAAATTAAGGCTAGGGACAGCATTTTTCTTAAGTTTTCTAACCATTCGACTATTGTCAATCGGAAGAACCCCTAAAATAAGTTTGCGAAGAACGGATTACATTCTATGTACGACACAGAAGTATTAGGCTACAAGTTTATCAGTATTTTTGATGTAGCTAAATCCTTGTGAGTACAATTAGAGACAATAACTATCAATAATCAACAGTATCGGTGCTTACGCTGTGGAAAGAAGTCGTCTTCACAAAAATTCAGACTGCACACTGTCATGTAACGTGTAACACGTTTTCCAATTGACAGCGCCGTATCCCATCTTTCTCTCTGAACTTTTTGTACAGTGAAGAGATTTCGTACCCATTTTATACGATTTGCAACCGTATACAGAGCAGTACCTCCTCGAATTTGACAAATTCCTTTCTGTTTCCATCACGACATCAATGTTTCACCATGAAAATAAACCTCACCAGTCACAATGTTACAGCTTCAACATTCTACCGCGTGGCTGCGCCATCCAACTTTTCTGACGTCAATAGTTACACATTGGTAAGACTATAATATGATCCTAGGCCATTAAAACTATTAGACCATGGGGGTGTATGTTAAGTTTTAATAACCTGTAATTACAGTCCTACATCAGTATTGCCATTACTACCAATTCGACCAACTGAACACCCAGCCCAAACACTGCATTCCTACCATAACATAAACCGTACAGCTTATTTTCCTGTGTATCTACAAAAATAAATACAAAGTGCCCATAGCATGAATATGCAAGGAAACACACCTACACATTTGTTTGTTCTTGGCTTATTAGAGGAGGACAGGTGCATTTGAATGGTATTTGGGTCGCAGAACATTACACGAGTCGACTACTTTAGCACCATGACTTAGCATAAGTATATTCACGTTGGACTTCGTTCCACAGGACAAGAACACATTAATGTATAGAGTTACACATTGGTAAGACTATATGATATAGGCCATTAGACCTATTAGACCATGGGGTGTGTGTGTTAAGTTTTAATAGCCTGTAATTACAGTCCTACATGGCATTACTACCTATTCTAACTGAACTGATCTGTTTTGAAGACTGTAATAATTTGAAATTCAAGGAAGGGGAAAAATTAAAGCTTAGACACGTTGTCATGAATCATGAGATTTATATTCTATTGCAATGTGAAATTAATTAATTGATTATTCACACTCCTCAATATCTTCAGTACACACATGCAATAGGCTCATTTAAATATTTCTGCGAGTTGTAATCAAGTTGTTGCAATGGTTTATGGAACCCAACCTTATTCATCTTGTACTCTACCGTAGGTCTACATTATAGGCCTATTAAAAAAATCCATTACGAGAACCCACAGTACCTAGTTCCACTACCCACTGCCAAAACATTACGGTAACACAGACTTCTTACCTGGTCATAGACTGGATCATTTCTTAGGAGAGTAATTGCCATACATTCCTCTGCTATTTCGAGAACAGCGATTTACGATTTGTTTTTTTCCTTCTTCCGGTGATAGGCACAGTTCACAGAATTTGGTAGGTCTACCTATGGGATAAATAATAGTGAAAGTTAATTGATATGTCAAGTAGAATGTCACCTGCGTCTAATATCAATTCAAAACTAGGCCTATATTTTTCACAGCCACTACAGAAACACAAAACTTAAAATAAGCGTACTTACTCGCCGTAGCAGAAGAAGAACTGTTCACTTCTCATTACCACGAAGACAATTTGATATAAGAAAGATGAGATAGAACACAACATTAGCTTATTTAGCTTATTTGTATACGACCAATATTATTACATACAACTCATAAACAGAGCCGCCATGGCATGGTCAGTGCCGCCAACCTAGTAGAAATAATGTTTATTTAATGATAAGTGCCGTAATTATCGTCTGTGAGCAAGATAATTGCAAGGAAATGTCAATTAGGAATTATGTGTATATTTATTGACTAAATATAGTGATATGTTTGCAATTTAATTACAACGTTGTATCATGCATATGTTGGCGACATACGGCTGGCACGTGCTACTACACCGATGGTGCCAAATGATCCCTATCTGGTTGACACCCCCTGGACAAGACGTCACGCGCTTGTGGCTTACTTCTTAGACTGCCCGTAAGGGAGCAGCAGGATAGAGCATACTACAGGCACTAGCTACGCAGGGCCCTGATGGACGGTGCACTTTCGGTAACTTATATAGGCATGTTGGATTGTTAGCGCATGCGCGAAGGTATCCTTCTCTAACTGGTCAAACAACTGTTTCTTGAGCTGTGGTTGGTGGGAGAAACTGTTTCATAATGAAAAATAGTGTTATAATGACCATCATTATGATACAGTTTTCAGACATATAATAGTCAGGGTCGAACATAATAGTACATTATGCAACGAGCCTATAATGGCTATAATTATTAAGACACGAGTATTTTTATAAAACGAGCGTATGCGAGTTTTATAATTTCCATACGAGTGTTTTAATTACCATTATAGGCGAGTTGCATACGACTGTTTATGTTCGACGATAATTATAACTTTATTATATGTTTTAACATAAATATTCATAAATATCTGTTGAGAGTCAGCCACTTGAATTTTGTGATCGGAGAGCGAGCGCTGAGTATCATATCATATCTCAGTCTTTCAAGATCTCTGAACGACCGACGCATGCGCTCTGTGTGGTTGCAATGCCATATTATGCAGGCCATATGTTTACATCTGCCGTCCCTCAGTAATATTGTCACCGGAGTCGTTTGAAGGCAATGCGCTGTGTAGAAATTAGGGTTGGTGATATTAAGGTACAGTGCTATTTCTTGTCTCATATTCGCCAGTTTATTTACGCGAACATATGGACGGTGCATATTCCATGTCGGTAATTTATTATAGTTCGATGTTGTGTTTATGTCCGACATGTTGGATTTCTAGCGCATGCGCGAAGGTATCGTTACCTAATTGGTCAATGAACGAGCTCTGATTGGCTGGAGAAACTGTATCGTAATGAAAAACAGTGTTACAATGACCATCATTATAATACAGTTTTCTGACACATAATAGTAAGGGTCGAACATAAAATAACCAAACGTATAAAACCAGACCAATTTATTAGCAAGCTACATGGATAGAAATTTGATGCGTTTAGCGCACCAAAAATATTCGTACAAATTGCAACGGCGTGTTATGCGACTTTTACATCGAGCTTCGAGAAAAGTATCAAGGTACGTTACAGTTTCGGCAAGTCGAGTTGGTACCAACAAAGGGAGACAGTCACAGCTTAAATTGCCAACCAAGCTTGAAGTTTGGACGTCGGCAACATTTTTTGGTGTGAAAAAAAGCCCCAAATTCCTATCCGTGCATTGCTGCACATTCATCGTGCATCACTACAGACATCGATTCGGTAATCACAAGGTTTGCTAAACAAAATAGACGAGTTGATTTTGTTATATAATTAATCGTTTTTATAAAACAGGTATGAATTTGTAAATATGTACAGTTGTAACAGAACATAATAATTGCAATAAAGATATTTTCAGTATTGAATAAAATGAAAAAAAAACTGTTTTTCAGTTAAAATTCGTTAAGTTTTATTTGTCTGGTTATTGTGTTTTCGTTTTTTGAATTTGCCAGTGGGAGTGTGGGGAAAAGCGTAGGTGCTGGTAAGAACTATTCGGGGTCTGAGAGTTTTAGACTACGGTCGTAACTCAGCCCGTTCAATTGAAAACTTCACCAAACTTGCCTAGCACATGAACATGGATTTGAAGAATATGCCATTTTACTCAGAAATTATGGAAAATCATTTTTTTTTAATTTTCTCAAGTTATAAGGAACATTTTCTCGAAAATCGATATTGCTCTGAACATGAATTTTTCATCAGGATATAAAAGGTAGCTTGGCACAGGCTAGGAAAGCATTTCTACAGAAAAGGAATCGGTTGACATCGAATATAGATTTAGGTATCAGGAAGTCATTTTCGAAAGCCTTTGTCTGGAGCGTGGCGCTCTATGGAAGTGAAACTTGGACTATTGGTGCAGCAGAAACGATGAGAATTAAAGCGTTTGAAATGTGGTGTTACAGGAGAATGATGGAAGATCTGATGGGTAGATAGGGTTACAAACGAAGAGGTATTGAGACTATTGGGAGAGGAGAGATGTTTCTGGCGACTGCTAATGAAGAGAAGAGATAGGTTGGTAGGACAAAAACTAAGACTCCCAGGAATAGCAAGCCTAGTTATGGAAGGAAGGGTCAAGGACAAGAACTGTAGGGGTAGACCAAGGTTAGAATAAGTTAAACATATTGCCTCGGATGTAGGGTGTGGTAGGTTGTAGTGATGAAACGATTAGCTCAGGGCAGGGAGTCAGGGAGGGCAGCATCAAACCAATCAAAAGACTGATGACTCAAATAACAACAACAACAACAACAACAACAACAACAACAACAACAACTATATGGAGGCAAGCAAAGAACTTAGTGGAGCAGAATTTCTTTGTCTATGTTTTCTTTAAAGAAATAGGCTATGTTAATTTTCGCAAAAATACACGGTCACTTGGGTTAAGATTATGTACTGCATTACCAATCTGGACAGCTAATTTCAACACAACGATCCAACTAGTAAGAATCTTCTGGTTTATTTCAAGGTTAGATAATTTTATACCATCAAAATTTTACGTCTTTGACCAATCTGTTAGCAACATGATAACTGACAACGCAGTGTTGCCAAATCTTGAAATGGGAAAGAACTAAACCCTACGCTTTAAAACACCAGAAAAGCACCAGCTGGACTCTATGATTCAAAACATTAGAAATATACCAAAAATTATAAATATAACAACGGCTTTTTACTTACATTTCTTTAATTAACAAGAAGTTCCGTGACGAACTAAAGAGCCTACTTTTCTTAAAATTTAAGATTCATGCCAATGATTATATATGGATCTATCTAGAATAATGACGAAATTAAGTTGGTAATATCGAAATTTCTAATTAGTTCGAAATACTGTATACCTGGCATAATGTAGCCTAATAGAGAACTACAGTTGGCAGCCCTGGTGACTGAATATATTGTTAGTTCCATCTCTTAAGGTACAGAATACAAAATTTGGTTGAAGTCCAATGGATAGCATGGACGTTACATGCAGTTAAACATTGAATCTAACAGCGCACGTAAAATCATGTTGGCAACAATGACATACATGTATTGGTCAGAAATAATCTGAAATAATATGATCTATTAATGTGTCAATTTTGAATGAAATCCATTAGTTAGTACAGAAGTTACATGCATTTTAAAATTGGACCTATCGGCAGGCTTAGAATCATGTTGGTAGCACTGAAGTATATAAGTTACTCCAAATTAATATAGAATGCCAGGTGCTATACGTGTGCGTAGTTTAAAGCTGTCGGCTTGCATACTTTGTGATATATGGGTATTTAGATTTTAAAAGAATTGAGAGCATTTATTAACAGTTGGCAGCCCTGGTGGCTCTTAAGAATACACTCAGTCATATCTGTTTATGTACACATAGCACATACAAAATTTGGTTGAAATCCAGTAGATAGTGTAGAGGTTATATGCATTTAAAATTTGGACCTATCAGCAGGCTTATAATCATTTTGGCAACTCTGCCATGTATGGCCTCCTGGAAATTATACTGCAATATTTTTTATCTATACGTGTGCCAATTTTGAAATAGCTCCCATTGATACCTTCCAAGATATCCAACATGGAGCTAAAATTTCAATTGCGATTTTTCAGCAGTTGGTAGCACTGACATCATTTTCAAATATGGCCGTGAGATATTCAGGTATAGATCTTTCCTCCTACCAAATTTTGTTTCGATTGCTGCAGCCGTTTAGGAGTTGATAGGGGGACACACACACACACACAGCCAGACAGATAGACAGACATTTGCCCGATCTCATAAGACTACTTTTTCCTCATTTTTGCAAAATGTGAAAAGTAGGCTAAAAATCGTCTTCTTCACTTGCGGAGCCTGCTACCGCTATTACATCTTTAGAGCAGGAATGTGTAGTACTGCTGTAGCCCTACATACTTCCAATTTTGGCCACTATTATATCCTTCGGATGTTCGTAGTCGTGATGGCATTTTCCCTCTGTTTTTAGTCCAAATCGCACACACAGAATGGAATGCAATTTTTGAAACTTTCATTCGATTTCTTTGCTTTGTTTTCACCAATTAAACTTGGCTAAACACTCTCCCTACATCTGAATTTGAGTGAGGGAGCGAAAGTACATAAACTGCCTTCGCATGAAACTGGGAAATCCCCTGGGAGCTGGGAAGAAAATAGTTGATAGGTGGATTCTTTGTACAAGTGCACTTGCACTGAGCCCTGCATGTTGCGCTTACATAGCACTTATGCACGTGAATGAGAATTTCAGGGACTTACCCTGCTGGAGTGTTGACCTTGACACGTGTAAGGCTGATCATTGCCTATCTTAATTGATTAACTTTATTAAAACTATTACCGGTACATGGCTTTCAGGATTTACGTATTTGTCATAGGAGACAATTTCATGAAAAAATCCGTTAAGCACCAGATTTGGCACTGGTCTTATTGAAATAACACCAGTATTTTGCTATGGCTCTATTAGAACATTTCTGGCACCAGACGAACTTCAGAAACACCAGATCTGGAGCTAAAAACACCAAATTGGCAACACTGCTGACAAGTAGGATTCATCTGTTGTTTTTTTTTGTTTTTTTTTTTTGTTTTTTTGTTTTCAAGGCTAGACCACATCGATGTGATACAGACTATCCATTAAGGCTGATATATAGTCACATTACGACCTATTAACCATAATGGTAAACTACACTTAAGGTTTGTGATAAAACTGGAAGCTACAGCGACTATAGATTAACAAGCAGTCCTTTAAGGTGCATTTATATTCATTCTATTCTTATTATTCATATGTTTTCTCATTCGTTTTGTGAGCTTTCTTTTTATTTAAATTTCTAACAGTGTGTTGTAAGGATATCCAATCTCTCTTTTGTCTTTGTAAACTCAGTTTTATGATTATTTTATTATTCAATCTATGCTGCCGAGGGTGTCATTGAACATTAAGCAGTAATTAAACTACATTCTTTAGTGTTTTGCCACAGTTGGTGAGTGGTTATCGTGTTGGACTACCAACCCCAAGCTTGCAAGTCGTGGATAAGTGAGTTTTGAAAGGCGACAAAAATCACGGTACGCATGTAATACGTTGTTGGCATGTTAAAGAACCCATTTGAATTCAATAGGCCGTGTTCATAATGGCAAAATTGATCTCGGGATTTTTCGCCAACACAATAAGTTCTTCGTTTCTCTACTTCAAAGCGCTATAGTGTCAAGGAGCTCAGATATCTAACCTCCTTGACTTTCATAGCGCTCCAAGGAGTGATAAAATTTGACATGCATCAATTAACAAAGCTTGCACCCGGCACCCGAGGTCATACGATTTTTTTTTTTTTTTTTTTTAGCTTTTTCGTGCCGGGAGTGCCCGAGGACATGTTCGGCTCGCCAATTTGTAGCTGCTTCGAGGCGGACACCCAATGGGTGAGCAACACGTGCCGTCGCGTGTGGAGTGTTGTCTGGGGAGGAAAGTTTTTGAATGTAAGGACGAGGAGTTGGAAGGTAGCGGCTGTGGCCTATAGTTAGGGACCAACCCCGGCATTTGCCTGAAAGGAAGATGGGAAACCAAAGAAGACCATCTTCAAGGTTGCCGGCAGGGGAATTCGAACCTCCTCGCCTCCCGTATGTGAGCGACTGCCAACAGTTACGCCGTAACGACCACGGCTAACTCACGCGGTATATTATTATTATTATTATTAGTGTTTGACAAGGTGGTTTTGAATTAGATAGGCCTAGTTCATAAGTTACAGTTTATGGCATGGAAGTAAGGTTAGTTGTTTTTGCTGGATACATTACCATTCTTCATGTCATTGTTTCACTTAACAATAGCGATTCATTGACATGATGCTGTTTCCCGCGGAAACATGTGCGCGCCACCATTTTCGATCAGAGCCACTGCCCTGACAACATCTTCAGGCCTCAAGCGCATATTCGTTTTTGAATTGCACAACTGAGGATATGGCTGTATTGATCTTTTCCTATGCCAACAAGAATAAAGAATACAACATTGCATTGTTGACGATAACATCAGATACTTTATGTCAGATTTGCAGATTGAAGCTGACTATGAAATTTTGGGAATACATTTTCAAGATTTCAAACAAAATTATAAGACTGAAAAAAAAATACGAGCCTTACAGTAGTCGCATATGATGTGTAACATCTAACATAGAAGAAGCCTCACGTGAAATTGTTGATACACCGGTATTTTATACTATTGTTGGCACAAATATTAATCTATTGTAAAAGGGAGTGTTTTACAGAATGATATTGTAGTTTATAACACGAAACTCATTTTATTAGATTATTTTTTGTAGCTTCCACCAGAACTACCCTAAATAAAGAATACGATATGGATCAACTAGATTAATAGACGCGACACCACTCATAACCTTAAATTCCTTATAAACAGGTCCTCTTGATTCACAGACCAACACGTAATTTCATATGGATTCTGTTAAAATGAGTCATATTGATATGATAAATATCGTTTAAAATGATAATCTGGTAGCAAAAATATCTACCCCGTCCGAGATTCTAACCCCAGATCTCTAGTTTCACAGTCATAGGCGCTAACCCCACGGATATTTCGACCACGCAAATATTATGCACAAGATGGTAACTTATTTTCACGTACCAATAATACTGCATCATGGAATTAAGTTTCATTTATATTTTGCTTGCTTCGATAATGTTCCTGCGTGAAATTGAGTTTAAAATGCCTTATGAATAGCCCGTCTTATGAGTCAAGAGAATGTATTCAGCAATAGTTCATGAAGGCTTGCTCAATTCTCGTATAACCACAACGATTATATTATATTGATGACTGCATTACCGTTATGTGGGTTAATATTTGAATAGCCATTGTGCAGAAACATAATACCGGCAATGCCGACTACTTACAATGTTTGATATTAAGGCATTTTACCATTTAAATACTGTACGAAGACTTCGAACATGTACCATGTGCTTTGTTTCAATTACTTGATACCAGAGTGCGCATGAGCGTTTACCGTTCAGTATGTCATATACATTCCACATGGCCGAGAGTACGTCATGGTATCAATTTCCGACACCGCGCGCTCATTGTTTCTCTTACCACTGCCAGCTGGTTCTATCGATCGAGTTGGCAGTGCGTCTTTCACTTCCGTTCGAGCACACTTCTGTTCGATTGAACGGAAGTGTGCCAGCTGGTGCCACCGCGATCGTTCCGATCCACTTCCGTCCCATTTTTCAAGATCACTCCCACAAAAATATCCAGCAACCAAGTGGAAAGATGTTACACATCCAAAAAAAATAGCATGTTGGTGCATACATCGCATCGAGACTACCTGTTCCATTGTACCAGACTGTGAGTCAAGATCAACTGGCTTATTGAAATAGAAAAAGCCCTTCAAGAAAAAGAGGAAATTATATAAGATCGACTCCAGTTCAGAATATTAATCAACAAACATCATATCTCTCCAAAGATGGCCATAACGATGTAAAATATTAATAATAATAATAATAATAATAATACAATTTATGGGGGAAATCTCGGAACCTTTTGAAATTCCGACAGGCGTCCGACAAGGAGATGGTCTTTCCCCTCTCTTGTTCAACATAGTCCTGGATAAAGTCATGGAAGAATGGGAAATAGAGCTCAAGAAACAAAAAGTCTAGAAACCAGTTACACTTGGCTTTCGTAAAAACAATCTCTCTCTACCATATCTTGCCTTCGCCGATGACTTGGTTATACTAACAGCAAATCAAGAGACCGCAATAAAACAGATAGAAACACTCCAAGAATACGCTGAAAAAGTGGGACTTCGAATATCCTTCGAGAAAACTCAAGTGCTAAGTCACAAAGGCGATAACATGCAAACAAAATAAGGAACGATCAAAAGAGTCCCACACTTCATATACCTGGGAGAATTTATCGAACCAACTGGATCCGAAAAAAATTCACAACAAAACCGTCTCCAGAAAACCAGGAGAGCACTCGGACTTATCCAAAACATCTATAACAAAAAAAATGTCAAGACAAAGCAAATATCGACACTACAACACTGTCATCAGTGGCGTTTTCTCCAATACCACGGGGTAAGCACCGCTTACCTAGCATATTCTCATAAAAATGAAGTTTATATTATGACTTTCTAAAGCGCGACGAACAACAAAATCGTCGCTTTGATTGAAGTTCCTCGTTCTCTACCCTAGTTCTTCACGATCGCCCACCACTAATTTGTAGAGAAAGAGCGCGGCCAGTTGCTATGAAAACGGCTTGTGTACATCTAGGAGCCTTCTGGCCCGGAACACCACTATGGCCGATGGAGTGGTACACTAAGAACGTCAGGTCGTCCTTGATTGGCTAAGACAGGGGGTGTGGTGTTCCATAACCATAGGGCTGTCGTCAAAACAAGTCAAAGCTGGTAGCAGGGTCTGCTTCGATTCGGACAGCTTACCGAGCTTGCCCTCGTGAGCATGGAACACCAGCACTGCGCGCTTCCCTAGTCCGCACCCTCCATCGCGCGGAGAAAGTTTCTGACCATCAGACCCCACCTTTGATGGGTGCGTTAGTTGCAATTCTGCTTCGTCCGGTATACTCACAACTGTATGTGTTTGAGTGCAATTAGGAAAATTTAGTATACGGTACCGTAACTAGATATTATTGTGTTTTAGTGTATAGTTGAACAAATTACCGTACGTCATAAATTATCATGTTTAGCGAGTAGTAGCCAACGTTAATATCCTTTTAGTTTGTACTCATTGGTGCATGGATATTTCAAAATTGAGACTGCACAACAGGGATGGCAAATACATATTCACTTCACTTCTAATATTTCTATTTCTCGTAGGAGAAATCGCTTGCTTCTAAGAAATGATCTCGATAATTTAGTGAATGCTTTCCTTTCAAATGCATATTTTTCAAATTATTATATTTGAATCGTGTTTTACGTTTTTTTGGTGCATAAATGGCAACTTCTTTCCTATGTAATAAGCAACAACTATTTTTTAAGTAATGTGATATGTCTTTAAAATATTATACAAATTATACGTACATTTAAAATGATCTATCCTTTACACCTACTCTTTGACAATAGGCCTAATTTGAATGATATTCAGAGCAACTTTTCGGGATGTTAGGCTACTCTGAAGATACCTACGCTGGCCGTGAAAGCCTACGTCAGTATAATTTGAGGAATATCTGCAAATAAATATTAACCGAACATGCAATACAATGTCATTATCTATTATTAGTAGCATGTTTATTATTTTAATGTTCACTTAAGTCCCATAATAGAAAATAATAATGTTATTGTTTTTACGTCCCTGTTAACTACTGAGGCTTTTAGAGACGCTGGGGTGCCGGAATTTTGCCCCGAAGGGAATCTTTAACGTGCCAGTACATCTACTAACACGCCTCCTTCGCATTTACGCACCCTCAAATGGCGACTGACTGCGCCGGGATTACATCCTGCTATCTTGAGCTCAGCAGGCGAGAACGGTGCCGCTGAGCCACGCAGCCAGTCATAATTGAAAATTTACGGGTAATAACCTGAAGGTTTAGCTCCTTAGACCAAGAAATGCGAACAACAAAAGCACAAACTGCCACACTGTTCAATCGTCAAATGACACACGATGAGAAAAGCTCGCCAACTCTGCTGAATAATTTACTCCGCCCTTAATACAGCTACATGGATTGGCATGCCTGAAATTGAAATTGAAATTGTAATTGTATTACAATTTCTACATTTTTTAAAATGTGAAGGTCTCATAATTATGGGTATACGGTTAAGTAGTTGTTGCTACTTCAGACATCAACCTCTACATTGACAAGGGCGTCGCTAAAACCAAGTGCTGAAGTTGCTTTATGGTGTAAGCCAATACTTTCAGTCTTCTTCACAGCTTACCCTCGAAAAAATTCCACGCCACGCCACTGACTGTCATCAATCCTGCAAGTCTCTAAGCAAGCGAAACACTTACACTCAAAAAGAAGTATGAACTTGAAGACATCAAGAAAGAAGAAAGAAAAATCATTCGGAAAATACTATGAGCAAGACTCACTCCTGACGGGTACGGACTACAGTCAATCAAGACAACTGAAAAATACTCAAACATTGAAGTCGACATCAGAAAAAGACGATTGAAATTCTTCGGGCTCGTAAGTAGACTTTCGAATACCCGACTAACCAAAAGAATACTAGATTACATAGCATCACTCAAAAGTACAGCACCATGGATGAAAGAAGTACAAAAAGACATGCGAACTGCTAACATAACCGACACATCAGACCGAGACTCCTTCCGTAACAAAGTGAACAACTGGGAAGTCCAACCAGAGCAAGCAAAACCCACACCTTACTGGGTAGATTATTAGCTTGGGAATAACCTAACCCCCAAGGGAAGATGATAAAGAAAAAGAAGTGGGTTTCGGACTGGAGAAAAAGGATGGAGAAATAGGACGAGAGTCCAACAGAAGTTATAATTTTAACTTTAAGTATACTCAAAGGCAGCTGCCACTGCAAATCCGCTCTCCGATACCTAAAGTGGGTAGGGACCTGGGCGAAGCTAACAGGAAACGCAGCTGGATCTTGGGCTGTTCGCAAGAAAGTTGCTGTAGCGTATTCCCTCTCAAGCATAAATATGCCTACTATGGGGAAGGGCGGTAGTCTGGCAAGACAAAGAGTAATAGATTTATTGTGTATCTGTTCAAAGGAGTTTGTTTCTAAACAAGTAATTTGAAGAGTACAAATAATTTGAATCAGCTTTGATATTTTAGTTTTTGAAATTGTAGAATTTCTAAAGAGCGACCAAATGCTTCCAAGAAGGATATGGATAAAACAATTATACCCATGGGAATAATTTTGGTAAGTGTACCAATAGTTGCACTTAGAAATGACTAAGTTTTACGCAGCAAGGCGCCGACTAAAAGTTTAGACAATGAGAAACACTTATATTTTGAAAAACCAACCATAAGTGTTAGAGAGAATCTACACAAGCAGGAAGCTGGCGTAGCGAGCTATGCTTGCCTTACTGGCCAGTTAGAATTAGCAATTAAAGCTAAGAGAGACTTTACTAAGTTAGTAACTAAGAGTTCTTGCTCAAATGCAACAAGTGGTGAACACCCTATCAATAGATTTATTTTTATTAAATAGGAAGAGTCAAGGAAGACAGGATCTTGCCTAACCGTTATGTTAGAGAAATGATAAAGCAAAGAACAAATCTTTAATTTATTTAACAATGTAAAAGGAAGTAGTTTTTGTAACAAATATATAATTTTGATTTTTATAAACAATTGGGGTTGCAGACCTCCGAAAACATCTAAAGCTTGCGCCGGACAATTGATAATTCTTTTGTTTTTAAACCTTTTATATGCTATAAAATCTTCGTAAGATTTTGAAATGGCTAAGATGAATAAATGAAAAATTTGAAGATAACTGACGTAATTAAAGTTAAACAATAAATTAAGTACAAGATGTGTACTTTAAGGATTTCTAGATAAGTATCTTAGAAATATGAACAACTTCGAAAGTAACAACAAAAAACAGGAAGAAATGAAATAGAAGTTTCTATAACTTCTTGTATTAATGCAGAACTACGCTTAATGATTATACATAGGAGATTATACAAATAGGGCAGGTCACTTATTGTGAAACCTGAAGAGAAAAATCGAAAGGAAGTTTCTAGAACTCCTATGTTTAAGTAGGGATCACGAGAAAAATGGGGCAAGTTTCCCTTTCGTGAAACCTAGAGATAACTCACTTATGAGTTGAAAGAATTGGATTCCCTCATTAGAAGGGAGAAACAATATAATTTAAGGCGTGCACGAAGTTTTACAGACATTAATTCGTTATACATGGAGCAAATAATGGAGGGCACTTATGTGGAGTGACACCTCATTGAAGAAAGACCTAAAGTAACAATTTTATTATTTTAGATTGTTAGTAAAGGGTTTGGGAAAGATCAAATGGGATTATGGAAAAGTGTTCATGGCCGTATTTGTTGTACTCGGGCGAGCGCGACGAGGATGAAAAGTTGAACAGGCACTGTTTTCACTATAGTCTGTTGATATAGTTGAAGAGTTCACTGTAGTAGCACAAAAGTTGATGGCAAAGAAAGTTATTGCAATGGTGGAAAATAACTAGTTACACTAGATTTGCGAGAGTCTATTGCTTGAGAAACTTGTAGGTTATAGTTGAATGCACCAGATAAATCCCAACGGTGGAAGAAAAAGTAGATATTGATTAGCAGTTCATAAGGAAGATTCCTTCGTTTGAAAAAGTATTCCCATATGTGAGTGGAAAATACATGACAGTATAACTGGTAGATAGAGTGCAGGTTCTGGAAGGTTCCAGAGCAATGATGACTTGTTTAAATTGGGTAGAGAATCCCTCGGTGGAAAACTAGATTATATAGACAGTGGGTATTTTGGAAATATCCCTCGATGTGAGATAGCATCTCAGAAAATCTTTCATATTGAATGTTAGACTTGATAGTTTAAGTTTGATCAAGAAGATCTCTAGAAAGCAGTTATTTTTACATAGCAACTTTAACTGTCTATAAAATCCAAATAAAAGCATTGAGCCTTTTAAAAGCGATGAGAATGAGGTTAAAACATGAAGTCGGTACTTATCTTTGCTTCATGAAGAAGGCGATGTTACTGTTGACGGTTGGTTTTAAAACTCGAACATGGCGTCGAATTTAAAAGTTTGCCTCTTGAGGAGAGGAGGCGAGCTCTAGTTAAGCTCCAACTGACTGGATTGACTTCCGACGTACAAGTGAGATCCGCTCAACGGAGCGCGGAGGGACCAGGGAAGGGAAAAAGAGTGGGGGTAGGAGACAAAAGGAATACATATAAGAATAGCCAACTTAACAGCAATAAAAATCTTCTTGATGGAATGGTCTTCAAAGAGTTGATAGTAGGAGTCACTAGCGCAGCCTGGAGGGTGAACAAATAGACGAAGTTCTCTTGATCACGGAGATGATAGCTGGCGATGGCGACGAGATCTGGTGGCTAGATTGATAAGGAAGTCCTCTTGTACAGGGAATAATTGAGGAACTTCAGAGATTCGCTGCTAGATGACGCTAGGTAGGTCAAAGAAGATATATATCTAGAACAGACTTACAGGTACTATGAGAGACATATACCAACAAAGAGAAATCAGGAGATCACTGTTGGTGTTTGAGAAAAAAGGAAGGGATGAACTAAAGCAAAGAGAAGCAAAAGCTTACTCTATCTTACCGTGTATTCCAAAGAATACACCACTTACAGACCTCATTGGTCTGACGAAAGAAAATTGGCATTCTCCAACTGAATGAAACAATACTGGCTAAATAAGAAGAACGTCAAGAATTGAGTCAAAGTGCTTAACGCTTTCCAATATTGGGAAAATACGCTGTAAATAAATAAATTAAAATAATAACAATAATAATAATAATGCACTGCGATGTTGGGGAATCTTGAGAGTTTAGGGGCAGATTACCTCGTAGGTCCGCCCCTTAGAACAACAATAACTAACTAACTAACTAACTAACTAACTAACTAATCCTGAGAGTGTTGTTCCGTTCATGCACTCGACTCATTGTCAACAATGTGAATCCAGTGATACCAAATAGACATTAGTGGATCGAGATCAAGGTTCGTTGCGTGTTATTTAGTCCTGAGCTCGTTTGTTCCTCACAATCAATCTCGACGAGAATGTTTGGAATGTGATGTTGGCAGCAGCGCTGCCTTCAGGCGGTTAATTGACAACAGAAGACACAAAAGCAAGTAACGCCTAACTCGTGATGGGGATTTGTTTTCTGTCATTATTAATGATTTTTGCCTGGGTATTTGTCGACAGCTTTGGGAGTGTTTGTTTTGGAATGGTTTATTGTGATCCCAGTCCGAGGTGTTCGTCCTCGTGTCGAGTGAAAGCACGAATAAATCTCCACGTGAGGCACTAAAGGCTGTGTGGTAGCTCGTTGGGCGTCACATTCAATGTCTCTTGTTGTTACTTTAGTTTGGTGATCAGCCCCGTGCACTTGGATGTGTCTTCAATTTGCGATGCTGTGATGACTGTAACGGGCAGTAAGTACACGGCACCATTAGGCACTTACACCTCGCACGGCACTTAGATAAGTTATCATTGCGAACAAAGATGCAGACGGATCTTCATTAACTCTTGAGAACTGGCGTGAAGATATATAACACGAAGACTCGCGCCGGGTAATTTTGACCCATAGTGTATCGCTCCCTTTTCGTGGTAGGCGTATGGATTGTAATGGAGTAATTTTACACCTGGCGATTTCCTATGAACTATTCCCAATATAACATGAGGTTTATTTATATCTTTCAGATTTAACATGCAAACAAGTAGTTCCGTGAAGAATTATACAGCCTATTTTCATATATCCTACTTATGTTAATTGCCACTATCAACATACACAATTTCAGTTTGATTGCTGTAATAGATTCGTAGATATTGAGAACCGACTAAATATTTCGGATGGTCGCCATGTTGGATTTTATATATGTAGGTCCTAGAGTTATGTACTGTTACATGCAGATTATTGTGAACGTGTAGTATTCAAACTTCAATCGCATAATTAGGACACAAGAAAAAACAAGCAGATTTTAAAAAAATTCACAGCTGCCATCTTGAGGTTATGGAAACAATTGAAATAAATTAGATGCCAGTGGATTAACATTCGGATAAAGATTTACTGTACCAAGTTTCACTGCACGCGGATGGTTAAATTGCGAGAAACGTCCATGTGAATATTTATAATTCGCGTCACCGCCATGTTGGATTTGTGATCACCAGGTTATTTAAAGTCCTATAGGTGAACTTAAGTTCATAGCCCCTATGAACATTAAAAATGCAGTTTGATTGCTAAAATAGATTCGTAGATATTCAGTATCGTCTAAATATTTCGGATGGTCGCCATGTTGGATTGTTAAATGTATAGGCCATAGAGTCATGTACCATTAAAGGAAAATTATTGCGTAGGTTCATTATTCAAACTTTCACTTCAATCACATGATTACATCACAAGAAATAAAAACTTAATTTTAAAATTCGCACTGCCGCCATCTTGAGGTTATGTAAACAATTGAACTAAATTAGATACCAGTGGATTACAATGTGTATAAATATTTCCTGTACCAGGTTTCAGTGCGCTTGGAACATTAAATCGCGAGAAAGGTCTATTTAAAATGTTCAAATTCGCTTGGCCGCCATGTTCGTATTTTAGTTAACCGGTTTTTGAAAATCCTATAGATGGACTTCCAGTAGTGCCCTTTATCTCCGTACAAAATTTTAGGGAGATACCGCTAATAATTTCAGAGATATAGAATGCCGGTGAAATATTTCGCACATCCGCCATCTTGTGATTATGTAAACAATTGAACGAAGTTAGATGTCGGTGCATTACAATGTATATAAACATATACTGTACCAAGTTTCATTGCGTTTGGTTGGTCAAATCGCGAGAAACGTCTATTTAAAAGTCGCAAATTCGCTTGGCCACCATGTTGGTTTTGTAGTTACCAGGTTTTCAAAAGTCACATAAGTGAACTTATAGTAGTTCCCTCTATCACCATAGAAAATGTCAGGGTAATATCGGTAATAGTTTCGGAGATATTGAATGCAGGTGAAATATTTCGCACAGCCGCCATGTTGGATTGGTGAGTCGTAACAAAATTTGAAGGGCACGGTCGAGGTCGCCGGGAATAGTGCTATGAACTTTCCGAGTTTCATTGAAATCGCTCCTGCCGTTTAGATTTTATTAGGGGGGGACACACACACGAATCACACACACACACACACACACGCACACACACACGGACAAAAGGTGATCTCATAAGCCTATTTTTTCAAAATTGAAAATAGGCTAAAAATAACAATAATTTCCGTTACAGTATAATTGGCCTTGAAAGTGGCGGCAAAGCAGCCATCTCAATTTTTTTGAACAAAGGAGCTAATGACCAAGGTGTCCCTAGACCCTAAACATGGATCAACAAGAACGTGAGCTGTGTGATTGTGCTGCACCAAAATAGGTGGATTTCCCCCCCCCCCCTTTTTTTTTACAGATTGTCCCGACTAACTTAAACCGAAAATTGTCACGCGAGGACTGGCGCCATGGGTAAATCTGACCCGGCCGTAAATAATATATAAATAACTTGAGTATTTCAAAACCTATGGACATGTTTCTTTTGCAGGGTGAAGTTCAAGGCTAGGAACAAGGGGAACAGTAAGCGACAGGAAATGAGGGCTGACCAAAACGAAATTATAGAGGATTCTTTAAGGCTCGGGTCCAAAATACCCCTGCGCCAGTTCTTGCGGGTTAATAAACCGGCCTGACAGATTTAAGTCTCACTCCAACCAACCCACTGAGTTAGTTATTGTTGTTTTAAGGGAGCGAACAGCGAGGCTATCTCCCACATTTGAACAAGATTCATAACAGACGGAGTCTTACTCTTTTGATCCTTGAAGCTGCATCTTGTCCCTTAAAGGATAACATTTAATACCCACATCGTCCTCCAGTGAGAGACCACTCCACAATATTCAGAGATGCAATAACACTTATGCATGAAAGAAAAGACACAGTACCAATTTTAATTCATCCTACATTGCACTTTGCCCATAATTGTGGCAAGTATTGGGTTGTTCCAAGCCTCCGTGGCTTAGGCGACAGCACGCCGGCCTCTCGCCGCTGGGTCCGTGGTTCAAATCCCGGTCACTGCATGTGAGATCTGTGCTGGACAAAACGGAGGCAGACAGGTTTTTCTCCGGGTACTCCGGTTTTCCCTGTCAAAATTTCATTCCAGCAACACTCTCCACTATCATTTCATTTCATCTGTCATTCATTAAATCATTGCCCCAGAGGAGTGCGTCAGGCCTCGGCAGCCGGCACAGTTCATATCCTCGCCGCTAGATGGGGGCTTCATTCATTCCATTCCTGACCCGGTCGGAGACTGGAAGCAGGCTGTGGATTTTCATTTCATTAGGTTGTTCATTGGGTTTTTAAATAAGATACCGCCCCAGCATTTGTTAGCAGTATGGAGAAATACAGAACATCGGATCACTCCGAACCCCATCTACCAAGTTTACCCTTGGCACGTGCCTTAGACCTCTTGGCTATGCTGCTGGGAGAATCGCAACAGTCTTCGTTACTTCCGACTTAACGTGTCAGTGCTATGTTAGAGCTATCAAGCGATCAGAAGTGAAAAGAAAGTTCCATTTGTCGTGATATATCGAATCAATGGCTTCCTGTGATTGGCTGGGATCACTATAGGCCTGCAGATAATTGCATTGCAAAGGTCCACAAATTAAGGTCCTGCTGCATTTCATATAATATTCTCCTGCTTTAATCCACCAGGAGAGCTTCGGGCGTAAACTTGCAATGTACGGGAGCAGACTCGTCAGGCAATTGGTTCGAACCCCATTGTCGCCGTGTTTTATCATTTTTAACTCCAGGTAAAATGTTGTTTCGGTACCTTCAGTTCCTTCCAGCTCTTTGTCCAGTTTCAATAACATTTAGATTGATTAACTCCTCTGATCAGGTAAATGTCATGAAAGGTAGCTTCGGTGGCGTAGTTGGTAGCATGCTGAGCTTTTATGCGCAAGCTCGCGGGTTAAAAATCCCTCAGTATGCCTTCCTTCGGAGGGAAAGTAAAGCCGGCGGTCCCATGTCATAGATTTATGGCATGTAAGAGAACCTTCCAGTAACTACACTTGTAAGAAGCCAAAATTTGGAGGTTAGAATTGATAACGCTCTATTAGTTCCAACACGGTGGGTGTCGGTCTACTAACTCCAAGCTTGCAGATTCGCTCCTGGCCGTGGTAAGTGATTTTTGAAAGGCGGCAAAAATTACGACACCATGTCATACGATGTTGGCATGTCAAAGAACCTATTTGAATTCAGTAGGCCGTATTCATAATGGCAAAATAAATATCGGGAGTTTCCGCAAACACAAAGTTCCCCATTTCACTACTAGAAAGCGCTATAGTGTTCATGGAGCTTAGATATCTAACCTTCTTGACTTTCATAGTGATTCAAGGAACACCGAAATTCGACATGCAAGCTACCCTCAGGGTATCAAATAACAAAGCTTGCAACCCGCACCCGAGGCCATACCATATTATTATTATTAGTTCCAACGTTCACCACCAGTTGCTGACTGCGATGCCATCTAGTAGCCAAGTCCGCAAGCTAGGTGTCGTGGACGGTAGCATTTGGTTGCAAATTAGGAACTACTTGAAATTATTGTCTGCAATCCTTACTTGGATTAAAACAGATAACTAGGGCTCGGATTTTTAGGTGCTAAAAATTCGGAAAATATTTATTCTTTATGCATTAAAAATACCTGAAATATGTGACTAAAAAGTAAAAATACTTAATTATAATTTAGTTTATTAATATGAATATAAACAATATGCAGCACTCACGAATGCTATGTCTCTCTGACTGCTGAAGCATTACAATACACAACGAGATACACCTTCAGGTTGTCCATCACAAATGACCGACAATGATCGCGAAACACTTACTCTGAAGGCTCGAAACTGCGGCAATATGTTTCTTGCCCTTGAGGTGTTGTGTATCTTGAGATCGCTGTTCAGCCTTGATTGCTTTCCCACATGGTTGGCAGAACAGAACACCCCCATCAGGAGTAAAATTATCTTTAAATTCTGCAACAGAGGATAACTTGTAGTTGATTTTACTTTAGGCATCATAGAACTGCCTTACACTTTACAGTGCCAGAAATGAACTACATCTGAGTGACACAGGTTCCAGGTAGCTCTAGCACGTGGTGCAATATGGCTATGGATAAGGAAATCTCCGGTTTCCACAGTGAGTGGCACGGGGCGACAAGTTAAGAATAACACAGTTGCAAGCTGACATACGCTCTGCATGAAGATTAGATAGCTCACAGGTTCTTCCTCGTTGAAGGAACACAGAACAAAAATGCAATAAACTGTAAGATCTAGGATATTGATTTTTGAAAAATGTAAATATTATGTCTCCTTATGTGCTAATAAGTGAAAGGTAGGGATTTATGTATTTATAGATAAAATGCTTAAAATATGTATTTACATAAGAAATATTTATTTACCTAAAGATCCGAGCCCTACAGATAACACACACTAATACAGCCATCACAATTAACACCGGTTATCAGACAGATTCTACACACACCCAAAGTACACGGAGCTACATGACCGCGTTGTCACAGCCCCTAAACTTGGGAACAAACCAACCTAAAAGTCATGAAGAGCTTCGGGAAATAAAATACAGACTCATCTCCAACCCCGAATAATAATTGTACTTCTGCCTCACGAGGATGATTGGTAAACGGGAATAATTAGGAATTGACATTAATGTTGATGATTTTTGTTTGAAAGAGTGAAACAGCGAGGCGATCTGCCTCTCAGAGTCATGTAATGTAATATGAGTGTATCTCTGTGAATGACACTCTTCATTGCTTGTTCGTCCTCCGCTAATTCGAGAAAAAGTCACAAGAGGCGCTGCGAGTAAATGAGTGGGAGAACGTAAATTATCCGGGGACTGAGCTGAAGCTGAAAATACCTAAGCTGGTGCTAATCACTCTGGAAGCTCACTTGGCTGTGCGCGTCGAGAGCTTGTTGAATGTCTCCAATTAGTTAATTTGTCACGGAGGGACAGCGAGCAGGTGAAAACTCGTCGCTTAGAAACTATACACAGTAGTCCGTTCATTGGTTTCTTTAACAAGTCTGGGGAGATGTTTCAAGACAACATCAGTGGTTGTTCACTTCGAATAGCTAGACGATTCTTTGTTGGTGATTGGTTCCTTAGTTTAGGGGCTGCGACAACGCGGTCATGTAGCCCCGTGTACTCTGGGTGTGTGTAGATTCTGTCTGATAACCGGTGTTAATTGTGATGACGGTAATGAAAATCCACAGCCTGCTTCCAGTCGACCGACCAGGGGATGGAACGAATGAATCCCCCATCTAGCGGCAAGGATATACACTGTGCCGAAGCCAGTCGCACTCCCCTGGGGCAATGATTAAATGAATGACAGATGAAATGAAATTGATAGTGGAGAGTGTTGCTGGAATGAAATTTGTGACAAGGAAACCCAGATTACCCGGAGAAAAACCTGTCTGCCTCCGCTTTGTCCAGCACAAATCTCACATGGAGTGACCGTGATTTGAACCACGGACCCAGCGGTGAGAGGCCGGCGTGCTGCCGCCTAAGCCACGGAGGCTTCTGATGGCTCTTATTAGTGTGCGTTATTTGTTTTATTTCAAGTAAGGACTGCAGACAATAATTTCAAGCAGTTCCTACTTTTGCTACCAATTGCTACCGTCCACGACACCTAGCCTGCGGACTTGCATGGCATCGCAGTCAGCACCTGGCGGCGAACGTTGGAACTAATATAGCGTTAACAGTTCTAACCTGCAGATTTTGGCTTCACACAATTGTAGTTAGTGGAAGGTTCTTTTTCATGCCATAAATCTATGACATGGGACCGCCGGCTTTACTTCTCCTCCGTAGGAAGGCATACTGAGGGATTTTAACGCTCCTAAAATATCTGACGACTTCGGTTGGGTTTGAACCCGTGACCTTGGGCATGGAAGCTCAGCATGCTACCAACTACGCCACCGAAGACGCCCTGACGATTCTTCTGCGACAAAATAGCCTAACGCTGTTTCCATGACCACGGCGTAAATGAGAGATGCGGTGTAAAATTCACATTGTGAATTTCACCCCAAGTTTTCGGGTTAATAGCGATGATGATGATAATTGTTGATTAAGGGGCCTAACATCTGGGTTATCGGTCTCTAAGGTTTGGATGATCGTGAGTCGAACCTCTAATCTTTGGACTTGTTGCAGCACCAGCTACGCTGTAGGGTTCTTAGATGGGGAACAGCAGGAGGTACGGGTCCGAATCACAGTGTGGTTACTGTTTCAGGTCTTACACCAAAGTGTCTTTAATCTCTTGCTTTGTTTGTTTATGAATTTTGAAACTTGATGATTCTATTATTTATTATAACCTATTGCTATATTGACAATACATACTAGGCTGAGATCGAACCCGCTATGTTGAGATCTGAAGGGCAAAACTATTTTTATTTTTTATGTGTTTTTACATTTTAATTTATTTTAATTATTATAATTATTATTAATAATGTTAGTTTCGGTTTCTCTAATTTTATTGTTTATATATTTATTAGCCTATTTTCAATTTATGAAAAAAATAGACTTATGATATCACCTTTTGTCCGTGTGCGTGTGTGTGTGTGCCTGTGTGTGTGTCCCCCTAATAACTTCTACACGGCTGGAGCGATTTCAATGAAATTCAGTAAGATCATAGCACCATTCTGGCCGACCCCGACCGTGCCATTCAAATTTTATTGTGTCTCACCAATCCAACATGGCGGCTGTGCGAAATATTTTACCAGAATTCAGTATCTCCGAAACTATTACCGATATCACCCTGAAATTTTGTACGGTGATAAAGTAAACTACTAGAAGTTCACGTATGGAACTTTCAAAAACCTGGTTACTACAAAACCAACATGGCGGCCAAGCGAACTTGAGACCTTTAAATAGACTTTTCTCACGATTTAACCATCCAAACATAATGAAAATTGGTACAGCAAGTGTTTATACACATTGTAATGCACAGGCGTCTAAGTTAGTTCAATTGTATACATAACCTCAAGATGACGGCTGTGCGAATTTTAAAATTAAGTTTTTATTTCTTGTGTCGTAATCATGCAATCGAAGTGAAATTTTGAATAATGAGCCTACGCAATAATTTTCCTTTAATGACACTTGACTCAAAGGCCTATACATATAACAATCCAACATGGCGAGCATCCGAAATAATTAGTCGGTTCTCAATATCTACGAATCTATTATAGCAATCAAACTATTTTTTTTATGTTCATAGGGGCTATGAACCTAAGTTCACCTATAGGAATTTAAATAACCTGGTGATCACAAATCCAACATGGCGGCGACGCGAAGTATAAATATTCACATGGACGTTTCTGGTAATTGGACCATCCGAGAGCAGTGAAACATGGTACAGTAAATCCCTATACGAATGTCAATCCACTGGCATCTAATATATTTCAATAGTTTCCATAACCACAAGATGGCAGCTGAGTGAAATTTTAAAATCTTGTTTTTACTTCTTGTGTCATAATCATGTGATTGAAGTTTGAATGCTACACGTACACAATAATCTTCATGTAACAGTACATAACTCTAGGACCTACATATTTAAAATCCAACATGGCGACCATCCACAATATTTAGTCGGTTCTCAATATCTACGAATCTATTACAACAATCAAAATGAAATTTTGTACATTGATAGAGGCAATTAACATAAGTAGGATATATGAAAATAGGCTGTATAGTTCTTCACGGAACTACTTGTTTTCTATTGAATTAATTAATTAATTAATTCACCAATTTCCAATTGAATTTACAATTATTATTATAGTTATGTTATTATTTTAATTTTGATATTTCTTTTAGTATTGTAATTTTCTTCTTACTTTCTCCGTTAGGGTCTCCTAGGGACCACGAACCAATTTCAATGTACAGTCCTTTGTTGTTCTTTCTTCTTCCTCCAGGTCTCCTTCATCTTTTCGCTGTGTGTCTTCTTTCTCTCTTCCGACCATTTTGAGCCTGTTTTCTTATATTGCCTTCCTTGAGTCCTTCCATTCCCAATACCTTTTTTTGTTGAAAATTTCTCTCTCTAGTGCATCTTCTTCTCTTACATGTTTTTTCTAAATCTTTCTTTACTTCTTGAAACCAGGCTGTTGTCGATTTATTTTTCCAAAGATTTTTGAAAATCTGTTTGGTTAACCTGCTATCATTATGTCCGAAAAATAACAGTCCCTTCTTCTTTATTGTCTCCGTTATGTTTTCAATGTTCCGATATATTTCTTCCTTAATTAATTCTTAACTTCCAATACTCTGAAGTTCTTAATGAACCGAGAATTTACGTTTTAAATTTTCTTTCTTTCTGATACTTCTAATTTACCCAACTTATATTTTAGTATTAGACATTCACTGGCAAATAAGCATTCTGGTTTATATTGAAATTTTATTTTTATTATTTTTATTTCTGTATTTATATTTTATTTAATGATTTAGTTTTTTTTAAGGTTATCCAACACATCACGACAAGTAGATACGTATATAATATTTGATTTTTAGAAATACTAGCACTTCTCCGAAATTTGGCTTAATGATTCAACTATCAGCATCTTTGAAAGCACAAACTGTCCTTATGACAGGTGGTTAATATAGAGACTATCCCATAAAGGGTTAACGACTGCGTCACTCAAGCCTGAAGGCGGAGGTCAAACCCGCTATAATGAGTTCTGAAGGGCAAAGCTGCGCCGCTCAATCCGGCAAATGTAATCAGTGTTGCGGAGGTTATCTGACTCTCGAATATTATTTTGAGTGCGGAATATTGGACCGAGTCTGTTCTAAAATGTCAGCCTTCAAATTACAGGCAAAGTTTGAGGAATAGTTTCGCTAATCTAAGCATCAAAAGTGTAGGAAAACTTTGTGGAAGTTGAGTAGTCAACTTTCTTTCTTGATATTACACCAGACGAATCATAACCTTCCAGTAGCTTAATGAAGTACAACAATGAATATTTCTTTGTTCTGGAACGCTCAGCGAAACACATTTGTGAAGTTGCATGCCCTGATGTATCTTACTTTATTGAGAACCGAGACGCTTTATGTGACTTCTTTGATTAGATGTACAGAGTCTTGCTTATTAGAACATTTCAGCGCTTTGTTCCTTATTGACTATTCATATTTTATATTTGGAAAAATGATCAGAGAAGAAAATAGAGTGAGATAGCAGGAGATGTACGATCTAACAAGAAATAGTATCGGCTTGATGAGCTCGTCGCTCCCAGGCCTGCCACTAAGCAAACACATATTGAAATCAGTAACGATATTTATCACATGGGTATTTATCTAGACAGCATTTAGGTTCATTTTGAACCCAGCGTTACCAGGGTGGCACAAACACAACAGGCAGATACTATTGGTGAGTGGCGCTCTCTAGTTTCCCGCTCGTTATTGGCAGTCTTATTATCCACAGTGGGGATTGGAAAATCCAGGAATCAGCTAAGTCTACATTGCAAACTCAATTACTTTAGAGTAATGAATAAGTTATAAGTACCGCCTGATCAATATGTTTTATTAAATTTGATCAGTGTGTGCTCATTGGTGGGACATGTTTCGAGGCCTAATTATTTTTGGCCCCTTCATCAGCCGATATAAATGAATCAATATATGAGTCGTCCAGTTGCAAAACTCGTTTAATCCACGTGTGAATAAGAATCATGTCGTAATAGTACATTATGCAACGAGCCTACAATGGCAATAATTAAGACACAAGTATGTTTATAAAACGAGCATAAGCGAGTTTTATAATTTCCATACGAGTATCTTAATTACCATTTCAGGCGAGTTGCATACGACTGTTGATGTTCGACGATAATTATAACTTTATTATATGTTTTATCATATATATTCATAAATATCTGTGGGATCCAGTTAATTCGGTTAGTGAACAGGGCGTGCTGGCTTTGCTGACTGATCAGAGCGCATGCGTGGTCAAGGCACTCCGAAAGCAGAGACCATTCACTATGCTTGCCAACACAGAAATATGTTGGATTTTCAGCGCATGCGCGAAGGTACCTTTACCTAATTGGTCAAACAACTGTTTCTTGAACTCTGATTAGTGGAAGAAACTGTTTCATACTGAAAAATAGTGTTATAATGAGCCTCATTATGATACAGTTTTCTGACATATAATGTTTACATTTCGACATCGTCGAATATAAAATTATTTATTTAATTAGTTTATTTTATTTTAATTTATTTTACTTTATTTTGTTTTATTTTGTTTTGTTTATTTTTTTTAAATTGTTTGATTTAATTTTTTGTTTTGTTTTTTATTTTGTTTTATTTTATTTTGTTTTTATTTTGTTTTGTTTATTTTGTTTTATTTTTTATTTTGTTTTGCTTATTTTGTTTTATTTTATTTTGTTTCATTCTGATTTTCCAGAAAACGAACCTAAAACCATAAACCAAAAACACAAATTAAAAAGCAAAATGCAAATACAAAAGCAAAAGCAGTAAACAAAAAACAAGAAACACAAATTAAAAAAGCAAAATTCCAAAAAATCAAAAGTAAAAATCAAACACAAAACCAAAAACACAAAGCAAAAAGTAGAAAACAACAACCACAAAAGATACGTGGGGCAAAGTCCAGAGAAACGTTTCTCATGAAAATAATTCTTATTCTCAAGTGGATTAAACGAGTTTTGCAACTGGACGACTCAAATGTCAAAGACACAAGATAATTGTGTATCGTAACACTAAATAGTCCCTCGTCATTAAACCTTATAAGGTGCACCATAAAGGGGGATGGGAAATTGAACGCCTAAAGCAACACAATATGATGTCTGAGAATATGAACAAATTTGAAACGCATATTAAAACTCTAAACAAGTAGTTCCGTGAAGAAATATACAGCCTATTTTCATATATCCCACCTAGTTTTCTTAATTGCCTGTATCAACATAAATAATTTCAGTTTGATTGTTGTAATACATTCGTAGATATTGAGAACCGTCTAAATATTTTCGATGGTCACCATCTTGGATTGTTATATGTATAGGCCATAGAGTTATGTACCATTAAATGAAAATGATTGCATAGGTTCATTATTCAAACTTTCACAACGATCGCATGATTACGACACAAGATATAAAAACTTAATTTTAGAATTTCACACAGCCGCCATCTTGAGGTTATGTAAACAATTGAACTAAATTAGATGTCAGTGCATTATAATGTGTATAAATATTTACTGTACCACAATTCCCTGCGCTCAGATGGTTAAATCACAAGAAAAGTTTATTGAAATGTTTCAACTTCGCTTCTATGGTGCTTGTACTTGAGAGGTGTTTGACAAACACACAGATGAACTTGTAGCAGTGCCCTTTATCACTGTACAAAATTTCAGGGTGACATCAGTAGACTAATAGTTTCGGAGATATAGAATGCCGGTGAAATATTTCGCACAGCCGCCATATTCAGGTTATGTAAACAATCGAACTAAATTAGATTCCAGTGCATTACAATGTGTGTAAACATTTGCTGTACCAGGTTTCATTGCGTTTGGATGCTTAAATCGCGAGAAAATCTATTTAAAAGTTTCAAATTCGCTTGGCTGCCATGTTCGGTTTGTTCTCAACAGGTTTTTGAAAGCCTCATAGGTGAACTTCTAGTATTGCCCTTTATCACCGTACGAAATGACACGGTGTAATCCGTAATAGTTTCGGAGATATAGAATGACGGTGGAATATTTCGCACAGCCACCATGTTGGATTGGTGAGACGTAATAAAATTTGAAGGGCACGGTCCGGGTCGTACGGAATTGTGCCATGACCTTACCGAGTTTCAATGACATCGCTCCAGCCCTTTAGACGTTATTAGGGACACACATACATACACACATACACACGGACCAAAGGTGATCTCACAAGGCTATTTTTTTGATAAATGAAAATAGGGCAACAATTCCTGATTTTCTTGCAGATCACTGCTAGTGGAAAATAAAACGTGGTTAGTAGAAAATCTTATAAACTAGGTAACACTTTCAATAATTTCATATAACCTATTCATACATCATATTGTGTTGATTAACGTTCAATTTTCCATCCTTCTTTATGATGCACCATATAAGGATTAATGACAAGGGACTTTATGTTCGACCCTGGCGAAATGTAAATATTATATGTCAGAAAACTGTTCAATATTGAGGCTCAATATAGTACAAGTTTTCATTATGATACAGTTTCTCCCACCAATCAGAGCTCAAGAAACAGTTGAGTCCAATTAGGTGAGGATAGCATCGCACCTGGGCTCACTTCCATGGCCCCCTATTTTAAATTTCACTGCGTGGCGAGTGTCATAGTGAGGTATTCCAGGAGGCCATGGTCAAATACAATGTATTCTCTGCGACCCATGCGCGCTGTTCAGTACATAAAAGTGGCGAAATCTCGACAGATATTTATGAATATTTATGTTCGAACATAAAATAGTTATTTATTTATTTATTTATTTATCGTATGGCTTTTAGTGCCGGGAGTGTCCGAGGACATGTTCGGCTCGCCTGAGTCTGTAGCTGCTTCCAGCGGACACCCTAAAGGGTGAGCTACAAGTTCCGTTCAATTTCAAGTAGTTCCAACTTTCGCCACCAGATATCAATGATACCTAGTGGTGAACGTTGGAACTTTGATAGAGCGTTCTGACGAAATCTAACCTAACAAATTTTGCTTTACACAAGTTTAGTCTGTGAAAGGATCTTTTACATGCCATAAATCTATGACATGGGACCGCCGGCTTTACTTCCCCTCCGAAGGAAGGCATACTGAAGGATTTTAACGCTCTTAAAAAATCCGACGACTTCGGCCGGGTTTGAACCCGCTATCTTGGGCATAGCAGTTCAGCATGCTACCGACTAGGCCACCGAAGCCGCTAATAGTTATAATTATCGTCGAACATAAACAGTCGTATGCAACTCGCCTATAATGGTAATTAAGACACTCATGTCTTAATTATTGCCATTAAAGGCTCGTTGCATAATGTACTATTGTAGTATTTCGATTTACAATTATCTTGTGTCTTTGACATTTATTGATTCATTTACATGTGTATCGGCTGATGAAGGGGCCAAAAATAATAATTAGTCCCCGAAACATGTCCCACCAATGACCACACAGTGATCATATTTAATAAATAATATTGATCAGGTGGAACTTAAACCTGTTTAATACTCAATTACTTTACCAGTACGGAACCAGAATGAACCTTTTAGGTCCCAAAATCAATTACTTTAAGTAATTAACCTAACTAACCAACTGCAAGAGCTCATCAAATAAGCAAGATATTTGGATAGTAACAGTTAATGACAAAATAGTCTAGAACGCAATCACTTCGAAAGCTCGCTACGGTAGAAATTTACGATTCAAAAGTTAAGGAATAGCTGCTATTGTTGTGATATACATAATAAGTCCTAACCACTGCAGGATTGTAAATTAAAGCAGTAATGACCTACAAGTACTCCGTTGAGATGATAGAAAGAATCTAGAACTGCAACATACAAAAACAGTATTTGTGTTGAAAGATCTGATCTGGAGACTTGGAATGGAGATTGTGGAATTTCTACAAGCTGTTCCTAAAACTTCTATACATACAGTTTTTCTTTACATCAGTAAATGTGGGAAACTAAAAAAAAAAAGGAGATATAAGTTGATTATCAAATATCAGTGGGTATCGCCTTTTCCTTAAATATACCGGGAAAATTGTTATCATCCTCAAAAATATAATCCAAAATTTGAATTTAATCACTCATGTTATCAAATTGTACGAGGTGCAACCACTATGTTCTCTCAGAAGGAACTGTTATACCGGTACTGATGCAACTTCAGATAATAATCTATACTTCTATACTGATATAATAAAGCTGAAGAGTTTGTGTGTTTAAACGCGCTGATCTCTGGAACTACCAGTCGGAATCCAAAAATTATTTTTGTATATGATAGCCAGATTCAAGAGGAATAGTTTAGGCTATGTAGCATTAGGCTACACCTCTCAGGCAACCTTAAAGATTGAATTTTGTTCAGTAAGTCGGAAGAACAAGCGCTTCCGATCAGCAATAATACCTAAGTCTATTGCTGCCAGGCAATGCGGGCTGCATCACGACGCCCCTACCAGTGTTCTGGTGCAGAATTGCGAGCTGCTTATAAATTGCAGTCACGGAGAGTAATTTCTTAGGCCCCTTAAAACAGTTATCATCATGACAATAGTATGCCTCTGTATAAGGGCGATGGTGTTAGTGCAGTATACTGAGGTTATCAGCTGCAATAACCGTTGATGCTTTCCGATCCTTATCCTTGAGCACTCCAGTTCTGTAGTAGTATTCATTATCACCCATAAAACAAATAAATCCACCGGGCGAGGCTGGGCACTAATGCTAGTAGGCTAATAAAATATCGTATGGCCTCATGTGCCGGGTGCAAGCTTTATTAATTGACGCCCAGAGGGCAACTTGCGTGTCGAATTTTATCGCTCCTTGAAGCGCTATGAAAGTCAAGGAGGTTAGATATCTAGACTCCTTGACACAATAGCGCTCTCTAGTAGAGACGTTAGGAACTTTGTGTAGGCGGAAAATCCCAAGATTAATTTTGCGATTATGAACACGACCTACTGATCTCAAATAGGTTATTTAACATGCCAACGTTGTATGACATGCGTATCGTGATTTTAATCGCCTTTCAGAAATCACTTATCACGGCCAGGAGCGAACCTGGAAGCTTCGGGTTGGCAGACCGACACGATAACCACTCACCCACCGTGGCAGGCTAACTGCAGATAACCCCACAGAGGTTGAGGTGGAGTACTGAATGACTTAAGAGACGGGAATACTTACCTAAGCGGAGATGAGACAGCATCAACCTTCCTGGAGACGTAAGATGTTAAGCGCAGTGGAAGTACAGTACTAGGATGGCTGTGCAGCTCTGCCCACGAGGTAAGCAAAGTCACGCCCGAGAACTGAGCTTAAGACATTCCAGAGGATAGACGGACGTACTTCCACGAGGAAGTAAAGCTACCGAATCCCCAAGACAGTTCATGTTATCTCGTTGTTCCATTATGAAACCCGAGAAGGCATAGGAACTACGAAGCAGCTGAGGTAGAAACGAAAGATGTCGTGAGACATAAACTGGAGAGGAACATGTGCAAACTGGACATTGAAAGGATATAACTGCGCCACATGATGCGGAGGGAGTCGGCAATCAAAACGTATTTAATACGCTAACTGAAATGGGGAGGGAAGATTACAGGGAGCTGGTTGGTTGGTTGGTTCTTAAGTTTAGGGGCTGCGACAACGCGGTCATGTAGCCCCGTGTACTTTGGGTGTGTGTAGAATCTGTCTGATAACCGGTGTTAATTGTGATGACTGTATTAGTGTGTGTTATCTGTCATTTCAATTTAAGTACTGCAACTTAGAATTTTTCAAATAGTTCCTACTTTTGCCGCCAAGCGCCACCGTCAACGACTACTAGGCTAAGTTCACAACTCAGCTGCTAGACGCCACCGCAGTCGGCTCTTGGCAACGAACTTAGTAACCTAAGAGCGTTGTTTACAATAACCTATGAAATTTAGCTTCACACAGGTGCAATTAGTGGAAGGATCTTTAACATGCCATAAATCTACGACATGGGACCGCCGGCTTTACTTCCCCTCCGAAGGAAGGCATACTGAGGGATTTTTAACGCTCTTAAAAAATCCGACGGCTTCGGCCGGGTTTGAACCCGCTATCTTGGGCATAGAAGCTCAGCATGCTACCGACTACGCCACCGAAGCTGACTTACACTGTAGTCATGGTGAAGGTCGGAACGCTAGAAAGTGCTCCCAGGAATTGCAATACGTAAAAGTAAAGGTGAAAAGCAAATAGAATATCGTAGTGGAGGAGAGGTACATTCCGAAATTATCAAAAACAGTGAGAATAATCCAGATAAAATAGACCGGAAACACATCGTAAGAAATGAACTACCTACAGAAATATGGTTAGCGTAGCACCTTAGATAATAGGAGCGGAATGTGCCTCAGACTTGTGCATAATTGTTCCCGCAAACTAAACACAATTGATAGATATCCTTGAATATTCTACAGGGAGTCCGGGAATGTTCTGCGCAGTGCCTACACGCTGCTGCGAGAGATTACGTCACCAGTTACGTTGGCAGCATGGGTGTCGCTTGTATCATAACAAACAAACAGTAAACTTTATACTCACCACAGTCATTTTTTGCACTCTTCCGATTTTTAGGCTACTTTTCACATTTTGCAAAAATGAGGAAAAAGTAAACTTATGAGAACGATTCAGGAAAATGTGTGTCTGTCTGTCTGTCCTCCTGTCTGTCTGGCTGTGTGTGTGTGTGTCCCCCCCCCCATATCAACTCCTAAACGGCTGCAACAATCGAAACCAAATTTAGTATGAGTAAAGATGTATACCGGAATATCTCAAGCCCATATTTGAAAATGATGTCAGAGCTACCAACTGCTGAAAAATCGCAATAGAAATTTGAGCTCCATGTTGGATATTATGGAAGGTATGCATGAGAGCTATTCCAAAAGTGGCACACGTGTAGATACTCCTATTTCAATTTAATTTCCAGGAGGCCATACACGACAGTGTTGCCAAAATAATTTTAACCTTCTGATAGGTCCAATTCTTAAATGCATATAACTTCTACACTATTAATTGGATTTTATCCAAATTTTGTATGTAATGTGTGTACATAAACAGATAGGACTGAGTGTATTCTTAAGAGCCACCAGGGCTGCCAACTGTTAATAATTGCTCTCTCTATTTTCTTCATCCAAATACCAATATATCTGAAAGTATGCAAGCCGACAGCTTTAAACTATGCACACGTATAGTACCTGACATTTTTTATTAACTTGGAGTAACTTATATACTTCAGTTCTACCAACATGATTCTAAGCCTGCTGATAGGACCAATTTTAAATACATGTAACTCCTATACTATCAGTTGGACTTCAACTAAATTTCGTATGTGCTATGTGTAACATAACTGATATGACTATAAGTATTCTTAAGAGCAATCAGGGCTGCCAACTGTTAATAAATGCTGTCTATATTATTTTACTCTAATATCAATATATCAGAAAGTATGCAAGCCAACAGCTCTATACTTTGCACACGTATAGCACCTGACACTCTAGATTAATTTGGAGTAATTAATATAAGTCAATGCTGCCAACATGATTCTATGCTTGCTGATTGGTCCAATTTTAAAATACATGTAACTTCTATACTAACAAATGGATTTCATCCAAAATTGGCATAACAAGATATCATAATATTTCCGATTATTTCTAACCAGCACACGCATGACATTGTTGCCAACATGCTTTTATGCGTGCTGATAGATCCAATGTCTAACTGCATGTAACGTCCATTGGACTTCAACCAAATTTTGTATTCTGTACCAGAGATGGAACTAAGAATATATTCAGTCACCAGGGCTGCCAACTGTAGTGCTCTATTAGGCTACATTATACCAGGAATATTTCGAACTAATTGGACATTTCGATATTACCAACTTAATTTCGTCATTATTCTAGATAGGTTCATATATTGTAGAATAATCATTGGCATGAAAAGTAGGCTCTTTAGTTCGTCACGGAACTTCTTGTTTTATTTTATTTTTTAGCGTATGGCTTTTAGTGCCGGGAGTGTCCGAGGACATGCTCGGTTCGCCAGTTTTTGTAGCTGCTTCGAGACGGACACCCAATGGGTGATCTACAAGTACCGTTGGGGAGGAAAGTTGGAATGTAAGGACGAGGAGTTGGAAGGTACCGGCTGTGGCCTATAGTTAGGGACCAACCCCGGCATTTGCCTGGAAGGAAGATGGCAAACCACAGAAGACCATCTTCAAGGTTGCCGGCGGGGGAATTCGAACCTCCTCGCCTCCCAGATGTGAGCGACTGCCAGCAGTCATGCCGTAACGACCACGGCTAACTCCCCTGGTACTCTTCCGATAATCTAACTATACAAGTCGGACGTTTGTTTTAGACTATTGCCCTTGACCTTGAAGCTTGCGGGTGAGCCTGTACACAGTATCTCTCTCGCCCTCTCGCTTCATAGTTCACCACCGGTCTGATGTAATGGAATTTCAGACTTGAGCACGTGACGACACCATCGTTCAGACCGGTACAGTCAACGTCGAAGTATTGTTTGACGCGGAAGTACACGTTACATAGTTACGAACAGAACGTCATTATATTTGCCAATGACTGTACTTCAGAAGTAGTGTGAGATAGATATGTCAATCATCTGACTGCATGGGACAGCTGACAACAACACACGTACTGCTCGGTTCCAAGCTCTGTGAACTTGGGGGATGAAGGGCAAAGGCAGGGTAGGAGCAGGCGAGAATTGAGAAGCCTGTCGACAGCCCGTCGTGTTACCTGACATTCTCGTCTATTCCAATACTGCTAACATGGGTCTTTTCTGAAACCAATGTGGCGTTGGGAATGAGTGATTGAGTCACCGACTAATGTATTTGCTTCTGTTGCTACGCAAGGACCGAGAAACCGCATCACTCGTCACCACCACTACTAATAGTCTGCGATGCAAATTCCTCTCAGGTCCACGCAGCTTAGACTCAAGCAGTACTGTATACTCTGTGAGCTGCCTGAATAGGATTGACATTTCGCCGGAAATTCCACGTCAGTCATCACCCCTCAGCGTCTTGACCAATCCATGTTCATATAGTTGATGTTATAATATTCTGCGTTGCAATATTACAATAGTAACTCGCCTCCAGGCTTCCAATACAATTTTTCACTCGTCTAAAACAAACGTCCGGCCTGTACGCACTGACGAATTCGACATCCCACAACCCACACATGTGGCCTTCACCCTATTAAGGACACTGTGCCGCCAACTAAACTGACGACGCAACCACTCGCATCTGCGCGTAGCCACTGCGGAGAACATTCCCGGACAATAGATATGAATCGCCTTGCTGGTTCAAAAGTTGATGAGGCCGTCAGATTCAACTCCGACCCGGAACTCATGCCTGCCGCAGCAAATCTCTGTCCGAAATTGGTCACATTAAGCAATAAAGAACAAGACAATTATAATATGTAAGAGCGTCCGGAAATTGTGGGAATGAAGGCGATGGGAAAGCAAGCACCCGAGACCTCCAGACTAAAGAACCCAGACAAGCGAAATGGGCACATATAAAGCCCACTCACGTAGTAATCTTAAGGGAAGGGAAGGGAAGGTAATAAACGTATAGGCTATAATAAAGCAAATAGTTAACGTAGCACCAAAAATAAGATGCACAAGGATACATTACGTTAGACATCTCCATACGGTATAGGCTACACTCCACTGCACAACGACACAAGATAACGACTGTCTTCCAAGCAATATGAACGTCAGGTCTCACCATAGTTACAGAAAAAGTGTAAAGCACGCTTGGCCGGCCGCCAGGTAGGATAAACGGGAACCAATCATAAAATTAATAATAATTACCAATAGTATCTAAAGACGGTAAGCTGGTTGGTTGGTTCCTTGGTTTAGGGGCTGTGACAACGCGGTCATGTAGCCTCGTGTACTTTGGGTGTGTGTAGAATCTGTCTGATAACCGGTGTTAATTGGGATGACTATATTAGTGCGTGTTATCTGTTTTTAATTCAAGTAAGGACTGCAGACGTTAATTTCAAGATGTTCCTACTTTCGCTACCAAATGCTACCGTCCCCGACACCTGGCTGTGAACCTGGCTACTACTAGATGCCATCGCAACCAGCGCCCGGTGATGAACGTTGGAACTTAAGAGTATTAAACAAACCTTCAAATTTGGCTTCACACAGTTCAGTTAGTGGAAGGTTCTTTTACATGCCATAAATCTATGACATGGGCCCGCCGGCTTTACTTCCCCTCCGAAGGAAGACATACTGAGTGATTTTTAACGCTCTTAAAAAATCCGACGACTTCAGCCGGGTTAGAACCAGCGAACTTGGGCATAGAAAGAGGCTATTAGCATAAGCACCAACCAAAGAGATGAGGGGGGGGGGATTGAAATATAAAATCTTAGATCGTGTAAAGTATAAATACAGGTGCAATTACTATAATATTTAATATAACTTATCTCAAAAGAGTCAGAGAATGGTTCACTGGACTAGCATTTGACTGACCGAGGAAAACTTCTATGATTTAAGAGAGAATGTTGTACATGAAAAACGATCGCTATTGTTGCACCAAAACTTAACTATGAATGATTATTTTGTGTAATGCTTAGCCACAAAACAAAAGTTTAATTTTTACCTGTTTACTAGATTCTGAGAAGGCGCTTTAAAATAACGAAACGTACGACATTTGAGAGAAAAATATGAAGAAATACCACATTTTAAGGGTGGAGGTACTCCTTTACAAGTGTAAAAACCACGGATATTTAAAATAGTTTTCCTCTGTATTCCTTTGTTCTGTCGATATGAAATTTTACACACTCTTATAACTGTCCTTTATCTTTAGTTTTCAACTTGAATATTTGCAAATAACTTTCCCCAGTTATTTAGAAAAAAAGGACTAATTTATACATTGATCAAGCTTTTCCTTGATAATTTCTACAAAACTTCACATTTCTGGAAGATTACTGTTTCAGAATGTTGATAATGCTTGTGTTAACAATGTGAACTACCATCTTTTGCCTATCTTTTGAAATAATATGTTTTTCTCCTTTTTTTATAAGAGTAGATTTTTTGCCAAAATACAAAAATCAAATGTTACAGCAATGGATCTAGTTCACATTCTTAAGACATGAAGGATACATGTGAATACAAAGTTTCATCAAAATATCTCAAAAACTGTTTGAGTTATGAAGGAAAACAAAAGAAAAATTAAAGTTTGGGGAACGAGCGTTAAACTTACCAATGGGAGGAAAGGTTTTTGAGATATTTTGATGAAATGTTGTATTCTCATGTATCTTTTGTGTCTTGAGATTGAGAACTAGAACGATTGGTGTAACAATCGATTTTTGTATTTTCTGAGTCAACATAGCTCACTAAAATGTCAAAAAAATCTACTCTTATAAAAAAAGGGAGAAAAAATAGTATTTCAAAAGTTAGGCAAAAGATGGTAGTTCACATTGTTAACACAAGCATTATAAACATTCTAAAAGAATAATCTTCCAGAAACGCAAAGTTTTGTAGAAATTATCAAGGAAAAGCATGATCAATGTATAAATTAGTCCAATTTATAATTATTTTTTTAATGACTAGGGAAAGTTAATTGCAAATACTTAAGTTGAAAGCAAAAGATAAAGGACAGTTCTAGGAGTGTGCATAATTTCATATTAACAGAACAAAGGGATACCGAGGAACTATTTTAAATTATCTGTGGTTTTTACACTTGTAATTGTAAAGGTGTACCTCCCCCCTTAAAGCTGTCATGGGCAAAGTGCGGCCCGCGGGCCAAGTGTGACCCTTGAGCTAGTCTAATCCGGCCCGAGACGTGGTTTCGAATTATATTACCTACATTTACACATAGGTCATATATTCCGTTCTGTGTACCTTCTTCTTCTTCTTCTTAGCGTCATCCCGTAGGAACGGGGTCCGCTTTTTGGCTCAATGCACGCCATTTCTTGCGATCTAATGCTTCGCGTGATTTCAAGTTTCTTGATCGTAAATCTGAGTTAATAGTGTCCAGCCACCGCAATTTTGGTCTCCCACGCTGTCCCTGGCCGTCGACCGTTAGATGGTAGGCCGAGCCGATGACTGAACTTACCGGAACGCGCAAAACCTACCATTAATATTACTCTTCAAAAATTCGTCATTACACTGTACGTTTACAGTGGTCGTCGTTTCCGATAATGGAGAATAAGAGTTACAAAATGAGACAGAGTTTCCTGCTGTACGTTTATCCTGGGCTGAGAAAAGTTACGTCCGAAAAAGTATAAGAACTTTTTATCGGGTAGTTGAAAAAAATTGAAACTTGAGATTTGCACTACCAATACTTGTGCCTATCAAATATAAAAATGTCATTACCCTCAGCCAAGTAGTTTTCCATATATATAGTTTTAAGTGAGCGGTTCCAAGAAAAGACGTCAAAAACACGGACTATTTTTCATACAACCACAAATAAATAAATAATTAATAAACTTGAAAATAATTGGCTTATATAGTGTAACGCAGAATTAAACATGGAGAATATTGGTATAACTCGTTTTTCAATAGGTCTGTTGGTTTGGTTGTAATTAAGACCTAAACTCGAGTATCCATAATAACAAATCCGATAGTAGTGGTGAACGTACAACGTACCCATACCAACGGAGTCTCCATTCCTAGAAGTGAAAAACTCTGTTTATTTGTTTAACCTCGCTTAATGTAACTTGTGAACATGCTGAACGCAGTCTTCAGCGAAACGATAAAGTGAAGGAATCTCATTTGGAGCGTTATTTTAGTGAACTATTTGACGCTATAAATCAGTAAAGAGCATATATAGAAAAAAAATACTTTAGATTATGTGCGACAAAATAATGAAATGTGTGAGTTATTTTCAAAGAAGTGGCTCTTGTGATGAATGACCGTGGAATTTAATTTAACCCATTGAATCCTTTACGTGCCTATACACGTGGCACAGGAACTTGTTTTATTTCATATTCGCCATTCGCTTTTAAGTGCCGAAATGATCCATGGTATGTCCTGCCATCTGTGGGGCGTTATGCGGTACTACTTGAGTTTAGAGTTTTGCTTCTGGAAGTAACTAACAGACTAGTTTGTACAAGTCTGTCCTCTACACTTGAAGCTCATCTGAGATGTTAACATGCAGTGGCGTTGCCAAGGGGTGTTACTGGGGGTGTTGGAACCCCCAGCCCTTTTTTTTTCAGAAACTATAATAAAAATAAGCTAAACGGCATTTTCCTTAAATTAAATAATTTTACGATATTTGATGAAGAGCCTGACTCGCAGTTGACAACGTATAACACCTTCCGGGGTTGCCAATCCAGCCATTTCCCTGCTAAATATAGTTTATTTCAAACTGAGCCTAGCGCTAAATAATTTTAAAAGTTGCCTAGCGTGTCATCTTTCTTCATTTTCTTAGCGGGAGGAAAATTGTTAAAATCAGTCTAGTTTTCATCTCTATAGGTATGTAAAAGGAATGTTACGTGTTAGTTTGTATGTGTGTATGTCTCCTATGCGTTCATATATCATTCATCCGATTGCGATGAAACTTGGGTGAGTTGTTGTGTACACTGCAGGGAAGGTTTCTGACTTGGTAGATCCATTGTATAATATGTAGCACACGACGCGCGAAGCGTTTCAACAAAATCTCGTATGCCCGAAGTTTTCACGGCCGACTGAATACGAGCTGCATTCAGTCGGCCGTGAGGTTTTTAACTTAGTAAATCCATTTCACAGTAGGTAGCGCACGAGTAGATTCAACAAATGAGCGACGGCATGCGAATCGTTTCAACCAAGTCCCGTATGCGTGCATATGCCGTTCATCCGATTGCGATGAAACTTTGGTGAGTTGTTGTGTACACTCCCACGAATGTTTCTAAATTATTAAATCCATATTTTGATAGTTTAGAGGCAGTGAAAAACTGTTCAATCTCATTGTGTTTATGCGTTTTGTGTAATATCTTTTTGTGCGAAAATTCTCCACGACGAATTTGAATGAAGATTTCAGAACTTCAAAGTTATTGATCAGGTCTTGGACGTTTTCAACATGCCATTTAATGTTGACTGTGAAACAGTAAAATCAAAGTTCCATCTAGAACAGATTGAGTTATGATGTAATAACGAATTGAAGCAACTATTCCTCAACGTTTCGAAAATTGAGTTCTACAAGGGCCTACCAAAATCGAACTTCCGAAACTTGAAATCTCATGTACAGAAGATAACTGTCATATCCGCATCTTACTATATCTGTGAGGTGTGAACAGGTCTCTTCGACAATGAAGCTTCGCAAAAATACCGTCAGAAATGGATTAACAGACTACAATTTAGCTGCGCTACTAAGAATCAGCTCATTCCAGGTTACATACTCCTTCCTTTTCTAACAAATAATGAAGATGTGTTTTTTTCCTAAGTTTTCTACCGTTTGTAGCCTATAGTTTTGTTTGATTTTAAATACAGAAATAAAAAGTTTATAATCTGTCTATAAACATGTGTTGTTCTTTTTTTTTTTCGAACCGTCTAGATTATTTTGTATCGCATCCGGCCCTGCCCCATGTCTGTATTAAAGGAACATTTCACAGCGTAAGGAGGTTTCGACAAACACGCTGCCATCTAGTGGCCAAGGTTCTAGGCATAGTTGTGACGTTCTACAGGAAAGCTTGCCTTTTCAGCAATCATTCCTTATGCTTAACTCAAAAACAGGCTTTTTTGAGTTGTGTCTCTGTTCTTCCAGGCTAGCAATATGTCGGTCGGAGTGGTAGTGTCGGTTAAGCGTTGGCCCTCATTACTCAAAGTAATGGTTTCGATCTCGGTTCAGTCCGATGACGTTTCAATACGCTCAATGCTACAACCTCCAGAGGGTAAATTTACTGGCAGATTCAAGATTCTCTTCCAGGGCAAAATGCTGACACCCCGAAGTCTTTAAAGTCACAGAAGTTAAAAGGGAACTATATTTATGTATTATTATTAGTATTATTATTATTAGCCATTGGAAATCCCATAACGGGCAAAGGCCTCCTGCTAGCAGGGTAGCTCTGAAATATTTCATCTGATGAGCTATGCTGATGATGATATAGGTATACAAATATGGAGATAACTAGCCGACCCGTGCGAGAAATCTCGCATGTTCATAAACCATACTTTCCCCAATAAGTTTATAATGAGAGACTTAAGGAGAAAGGTTGTTTGTTTTTATTTCAACCAAATGATTATAGAACACGAGAACACTATTTACATTTCAGTTAGAATTCCAAGCTCTACGTTCCCTAACTTAAGAAGGCAATCACTGAAAATCATAACACTCACCGGTTATTCGATATTTATGAAATTATACGATTTGAGCACTCATTCCTTTGATTTACTGTTTCTGAAATCCATGCAAAATGATAAAGGAAATACCTCAGAAAGTTAAAATAACATGAAACAGGCGTCACAGCGGCCAAAATGTGAAGTGGACAGCAATATGGGGCGTATTTTCCTACAGTAACAGTATCTGCAAATCGCACACTTCGTACAGTTTGTTAAAGTCATTTTTAAAGAAATCATATATGTTTATGAAATTAGAGTGCAATTAGTCACTGCTAATGTCAATTCTCTTTCATTTGAATGCTCATTTGTCACGATCGGTCGCTTGTGAGCGCCGCAGGTGGGATCTGTATACTACTGAAATAAAATATATGATGGTAATGATAATCTCGTATCTTACCCGGTTTCTATGATCTACAAAAAGGGAACTTAACCCCATAACAAACAAACTATCACTCAAGCAGGCACGGCTCGCTCCAGATTGATCTCATAAGCGACTTTTACGTTCTTAAACTTAAAAAGATCACTTCTTCTTCTTAAGTATTCAATCCACGGATTGGTCTGCGGCAGTTCTCCAGTCGGCTCTATTTATAGCATTCCTCTTCATCTCTTCATAGTTTCTGCATCCTACATCAGACATGATTTGCTGTACATATTGTAGGCGTGGTCTTCCTCGACATCTTTTGCCTTCAACCATTCCCTCCAATACCGTTTTCAGCAGGCTATCGTGTCTCAAAATATGTCCTATCAGTCTAGTTCTCCTCCTCTTTATGCTTTTCCATAAGGTATAATTTTCCTCCACCTTTTTAAATACTTCAGCATTCGTTATTTTTCTCTCCAGCTAATTTTTAGCATCCTTCTATAACACCATTGTTCAAAAGAATTTATCCTCCTTTTTTCTTCTTTTCCAATTGTCCACGTTTCGCAACCATAAAGGGCAATACTCCAAACATACGCTTTTAATAATCGTTTTCTGGTTTTAAGATTAATAGAATTTGTAGTGAATAAACGTTTCTTTTTGTGAAATGCTAATTTGGCTTGTGTAAATAAAAAGTGGAATTGGATGTAGATTACCTTCTTGATATATTTAACCAAGATATCTTGTGTAGTTACATCTGTCGAGTGTTTGTCAGAACATAAGTACACGTCTGTAAAGTTGCGTACCACCTTTGAGGCGCGCTCAGACGGCGGCAAGTGAAATATGCTCGCTTTGAAGTTGTAATGTTTTGCGAAACTCGACAGAAATAAGACAAAGAGCTCCTCTCGTCAAATAAATGTCGGCTGTGTTGCAGCCAAGGGAATCAGTGGTACGTGATATAGGCACGATCAATTGTCTTGGCAACGTCACAAAGTGGAACAACATGGCGATCAACCTAATAGGCGTTGGTTTAATAGACATGCAAGATTAAGCTGTTAAAGGAATATTTTGGTGAGATATGTTAGATCTCGTATTTGAGGATTTGAGTTACAAATAATGGAAATGTCTAGGGTTCGTAAGTTTAAAACCTAAAGAAGTACAAAATATGCAAGCAAATATGCCCTAAAAATAGCTAAATATGACCTAAAACTATAAAATATGATCTAAAAACGACGAAATATGACATGAATAATGACATGAATTTTTGGGATAGGTAGAGTATCACTAACATACAGTAAACGTGATCAGCGATAATACACCAGACACATTTAATCGTAGAAACTGACAGAGAGCTACAGTACATTAAAATTTTCAACATTCATTCAGTATCATAGCCTTGAGATGCAGTTCTTGCTCGGTTTTCCTAAAAGAAAACAAACAAAAAAAAAACAACGAAGTATTAGTATGCATTATGATATATGTCGGCGTAAGTTAGAAGACACTGCCTAACAGGAAGTTTATTGCGCCTTCTTGGAATCAGGTATTATAAGCCTGCTATCTGCCTGTTCCGGGAAAAGAAATAAAATTACATCTACTACACTATTCGGAAATCCTGTGTTTGAAACTCGACGCAAATAGCACGTACCTTGTTAACGACGCCTCAATTTAAACAAAAATGCTGAAATTATAACCAAATATGACCTTATATCACTAAAATATGACCAAATATGACCAAAACAATAAAAATGGCCGAAATATGCATTTATAGGCAACATCAAATTGCTTTAAACGTGGTCAGGGACCCGTCATTCAAACTTATTTTTCAGATTTCGGTCAAAATGAGCTCAGTAAAAAAATACGTCTTTTCCTTAACATCCGAACCTTAGAAATGACAAATTAATTATTCAATAAGAATGCTTCCTGGTGACAATAAATGGAACCATAATTAGATCAGAATGATCTATGGGATAGATTTCTAATAATACCGTTCGAGGAGATATGTAGGAAGACAGTTAATTTATGTATTTGTTGACGGTACACAACAGGGCTCAGCGTGTGCCCCAATAACAGTGCACCTACACGGTAAAATGCATTGCCAGTTATTTCTACATTAACTATTAATACCTACAGTAAATGTTATTCTTAAAACCTAGAAGTTCACACAGATGTAAATGCATGGTAGTAAAAAACTAAATCTGAATCTTCTTCTTCTATTCCTTCATTTCCCGTTTCCAGTTCCCTGGGTCGGGTTGCGAATCAAGGACCTCCACAGTTGTCTATCCCTCCACCATTCATTTCCTTCTTTCAATACTTCTTTTTCTTTTACTCCTCTTTTCTCTATACTTTCCTTCACCGTAGCTATCCACCTCTTTCTGGGTCTTCCTCGTGGTCTTCTTCCTGGTATGTTCTCCATAAATATTCTTTTTTGTACTCTATATTCTTCCATTCTTATCATATGTCCGTACCACTTCAGCTCACTGGTCTCTATCTTGTCTTGCAGTTTTGGGAACCCAGTTCTCTCCCTAATGTCCACATTTCTGATTTTATCCCTCTGTGTCTTCCCAATTATTCCTCTAAGGAACTTCATCTCGGCTGCTTGGATTCGGCTTTCATCGCGTTTTGTTGTGGTCCAAGTACCTGCTGCATATGTCAAAAATGGTGTGTAATACATTGAGAATAGAACTTTCTTGCATTTCTCTGGGACTTCTTGGTTCCATACTAAACCTCTTACACACTGGTAAAACCCATTAACTTGTTGGATTCTCTTTCCAATTTCTTAATTTATTGTACCGTCTTCTGTGAGTATGTTCCCCAAATACTTAAAGATTTTTACCATTTCCAATGGATTTCCATTGACTTCAATATTCTGTCTTCCTTCTCTCTTGTTGCTTGTCATCACTACAGTCTTACTCTTCTCCACACTTATTTTCATTCCATATTTCTCTATCTCTTGATTCCATACAGTAACTTGTTCTTGCACTTCTGTTTCATTTTCTTCCCATATCACTATGTCGTCTGCAAAGACTAAGGCCTTAGTCTCCTTGCTTCCCATTCTTCGTTTCACACTCTTGTGGATTTCATCCATGACATTTATAAACAGTATAGGGGATAACACACTTCCTTGTCGAAGTCCTGTATCTGAATATAATATAAAAACTAAATCTAAATTTGATATAATGTTAAATCTTAACACAGGTTTTGAAATTATTACATAGGTAATATTAATAACTAGGGAACAGGCCAGTCCAGATTGTTGTATCTTTTTTTTTTTTTTTTTGACGGTACACAACAGAGCTCAGTGTGCGCCCCAATAACAGTGCACCTACACAGTAAAATACACTTCCTGATATCTAAATGTAATTATTAAAACTAGGAAGTTCACACAGATTGAAATGCATAGTAGTAAAAAGCTTAATCTAAAGATAATATCAAAACTAAATCTAAATTTGACCTAATGTCAAATATATAAAAAACAGGTTTTGAAATTATTACATCGTAATCTGAAAGGTAACATTGATAACTAGGGAACAGGCCTATCCACATATATACCGTACATTGTTGATTCTGTTTTGTGTGATAATTTTATTTCAAGTATGAATTAGAGTGACTGGATTATAATTTCCAAGAACGGTCTAATTGAGAGACAGAAATCTAGTTTCCAGTTTACACGAACGGCATCGTTGTAAATACTCCATACAGGTGATTGGTATGTGAAGTAGTATTGGTTATATCATTTTTGAATGTAATGGTTGATCTTGTAGTTAAACGAGGGATGTTAAAATTTAGGAGCGATAGCAAAAAATGAGTTATCAATTTGACCGTTAATAACTTTATAAAAAGGAATTTCATATCATTCACTTGACTTCGAGACTCCAAATTAGTCATGCCAAAATTCAACAATAGCTCACCGTAGGGCACCATGTGGCTAAAAACATGTCATTTCTGACAATAACCCTAACGATCAATGCATCTACTGTTAGGCATGGGTTTGAAATTGCATATTCTGCTAATATTGAACAGGAATAGCAAAGTTAGTTATGACGGGAAGGGACGAGGGCAAGAACTGTACGGGTGGGGGTGTGGTAGCTATGTAGAGATGAAACGATTAGCTGAGGACAGGGAAGCATAGAGGGCTGCATCAAACCAGTCAAAAGAATGAAGACTCAAACAAACATTAAACGAGAATATAATAGAGCGCCGTTATGGTGACAAAGATCAACAATGATGATAATTCTTGGTGATATGGATGCAAGTAGCCTAATAGACTTCTAGCACATGCTGTCAATTTTGTGCATTTAATTATATCGTGCTATAAGAAGTCATAGAAACGTGATCATGAATGCCTATTTATGGAATGTGATATTTTGAGTACCATTTCTTAAATGATTAGATCAGATTGTTGCAATGATTGAATTGAGTTATTAGATGCCCGATAAATGTCTAAGGGTTGATATTTTAGTGACAAGTCTAAAGCAACACTGATAATGAAGATGATGGTGATGATGATGATGCTGATGATGATGATGATAATGATGATGATAATGTGGTAATTTATTTCAGAGGAATTCTTGACAAGACTAATGAAATTTGATTATGCTAATGAGAAACATATAATGATGAACTAGAATGAGAGGAAAACGATCCAAGAAAAGAATTGTATGTAAATACCTGTACAAATAATATACGGACAACGAATATAATGTTGTGTTATCATGTTTAATTCACAGTAACGGAGATTTACTGTAAATGAAAAGAAATTGATTCGGTGGTTATTAAAATGTGTTAGTGATAGAGGCCATACCCAGCGAAGAACATTTACATTTGGGTGTTGGACGCACCTTTTATATACAAGTTAAGGAAATTAATTTTTGGAGTTGGACATCTTAATTCCAGGACAATAGTGAGGATTTGCCGCTTTAATTTATTTTAAGGTTTAACGACCTAGTTTTGCACATCAAGTAGTCAAGTCGAATAGCCTCAGCAATGCAGGGTAGGTCTGATTTGTATCGTATAAGAGGCGTGAAAATAAAAATTGGTAAAGTATTCTAAATAATTTTGACTTGTGATTTTTGTAATAGTTCTTGAAGAAGTCAACGTTAATCATGTGATATTAATGGATCTAGTGGTGAGTTACGGGGTAGCTGCAGGCAATCGCTCATATCCGGGAGGCGAGGAGGTTGCCGGGGTTGAACCCTAACTATAGGCCACAGCCGCTACCTTCCTTACATTTACACTCTCCTCCCCAGACAACACTCCACACGCGACGGTACTTGTAGCTCACCCCATGGGTGTCCGCATAGAAGCAAGTTGATTTTTGTTACTTATTTCGAAGCTAAATCCAATCCACAAGTTTTTATTTGATTAGGTTCTCACCTCGGTGGGGATGGTGATGTTTTAGCCGTGCCATCCTAGCTCATGTTCAAGAAACGGGCACAAGGGGCAAGATGTTATATTCGATGTCATCACTGGTTGTCTGAAACAAAAAGTCTACTGACATACTGTACTGGAATTGCGCACCCTGAATTGGCAGCAAACAAAGAAAAACCCAATGCATTAGCTTGCAAAAACACTTAGTGTTTGGCTGGTCCATGGCTGAAGTATAGAAAGCCTTAATTGGCAGCGCCGTAGCGCACTTTTTAGGACGACCTCAGAGGGTTCCCGATGAAAGCTATTTCCGTCAAATTTCAGATAAATTATGAAATCTGCAATCATTTCTCAAGGGTTCTTAAACAGTACAATTCATTATTTAAACACTGTCTGAGATTGCAAATGAACGTCTTATGTTAGTCTATTAATATGGACACAGCTGTTTCAGACTGTTACCCTGGTATCCAGGCCCGGACTTAGAGATCCAGGGTCCCTAGGCACTTCATATTTGGGCCCCCCACCATCTCGAAGCTATTTTGGAAATTTAGCAAATTAGATTCACTAAGTTAGTACAGAACATATAATTTTTAATTGACTTTAATCGACTTTAATGACTTTAATAGACATCAGAATAGTAAGTCCATGTTACTATACTTACGTCATTCTATAAAATTTATAGAATCATACGACGAAATTTATTCTGTGCAAAAGAATGAATGACATAATCATAGTCAATTGACTGCATTATTTCTAACTCTATGTACATTACAGAGAGTGAATTGAGCCTGTTCCCTCCTATGTTAGATTTTCAGGAATTCTTTACTCTCTTTAGCGCTGAAAACGACCGTTCTGCTGAGTAGTTTGACACTGGTGTACACAACAGCATTCGGAGTGCAATTCCTGCGTTTGATGAATGTCCAAAAAGCCTTTTTCCGATAAGTATTTGTATAACTTCAGTGACGATAACTCCATAACTGCATCATTCGACGACAAATGAGCTTGCAGGTGCAAACACTTGTTTTCCAAAATCCTATCCAAGTCTCCAGGATAAAAAGTTATAAGGTTTCTGACTTGTTCACGGATGTCTTTAGATTCCAAACGATGTAGTTTCGTAAGAAAGTCCAACTTTTTACTTAACTCCTCATAAGCAGATCCGCATCTCCGTAGTTCTGTAATTAGTCTATCCATAATGACGTTAAAAATGGTAACTCTGAATCTGTCCCTTCCAGAGTGTTCGGTCTCGTTTCCTTTTACTTACGTTTCCTCTGCATGTCATATGCATAGCTATTTTCACCGGATTTTTCAATAACTTTCGACTCATAATGATCAAAGGTACTGGATTTCCTTAAGTGTTCTAGGTATGTTACCAAAGATTGATACAGTTCAACAATCATACCCAGGTCGATGTTAACAGATTGGAGAGATTTGCTTACTTTCTTGAATCTTTCCAAGATATCATTCCAGAGAAGTGACGTTCGGAGCCTATAGAATGGACTGCCTGCGCGAGGCCTGGCAATGCTAAGCGTAGATACTGCAGGCGAGAGAGAGAGGAGGAACGAAGAGGCCTAATTCTAGATTTGTTGCGCGCAGGGCTGTAAGTTTTGGCAAAATGTAGTAAAAATATTTATTATAATATTATTTTCAATAAAGCTTTTTGATAAGGCAAGCCAGGCTTTTGAGCTTATGTAAAGATTCCGCCACTGGGGCCCCTAGGCTGGCTGGGCCCCTAGGCCAGGGTCTTGTAGGCCTAGGCAGAAATCCGGCACTGCTGGTATCAACTTTTCACACTAATATATCTTGATACACCGCTTGTTCGCCTGTTTCTTAAATCCCGTAAGTTACACAATACATTTTTACGTCTTCTGTGATACGCCATGCATAGTTTAGCTCACTCACTATACCATGATGCTTTCACTCATAGAAGCAAGGTTTCATCGTTCGTTACATTGAGTGTACTTACCGGCGCGCGTACCGTGGTGTTGGAACCTCCACTTCGCAACTTCCTAAACTTTAAAGGAATTTATGGTGGGATTGTTCATGAAGTGAAAAGAGAGCTTCAGGCTATTCCTGGCGCCTTGGGTAGGCCTATTGTTTTACCTAAACACACAATCCTGCGGTATGATCAGTTCAGCTGTAAAGGGGGCCATCAATGCGGGGGGGGATGCTATGCCACTGCCCAGTCCCCTTTAACCCTTTATGGGATAGTGGTTTCTATATTAAGGGAACCAGGTAGTGTGGAATGAGCGAAAATAGTATTTTTGTATTTAGGTTCAGAAAATTCTCCATTCTTTCCCGATAACACATAGGTATAGAAACCATATTTGAGGTCATTATTGATATTTTAATGTAACCATGTATACGTCAATTGCATGAAACGACAATCTTTAACCTTAATTTTCTAAGGTTTAACATATTTGATATTTTGAACCTATTTCTCAGGAACCACATGGCTTACAACCCAAAAGCAGCGAAGCAAAATGGAAGTAATCGAAAAAAAGTTTTAAAAAATTAAAAAGAACCCAAATAAAGTCTAAATGATATTGACGAAATCAAAAATTCATCAAATTGAAACCAAATGCTTGACAACAATAACTTGGCTCCACAAACTCTATCAATAACATTAGATTAAGAATTATAGATTTCACCCAATTATCTATTTTAACACCAGAGAAAAAGGTACCAAAATACAAGTACTCTTCAAAAAAATTCAGAATTTTTAAATGTTCATTATTAGCCTACTTTCGATTTTTGCAAAAAATGAAAGTAGACTTATGAGATCAACACAGGGCGAAAAAAGTGTGTCTGTCTGTGTGTGTGTATGTGTGTGTGTGAGTCTGTGTGTGTGTGTGTATGTGTGTGTGTGAGTCTGTGTGTGTGTGTCTGTGTGTGTGTGAGTGTGTGTACTCTGAATGTCTGTCCCCCCCTATCAATTCGAACACGGTGAAACCGAATTGAACGAAATTTGGTACAGAGGTAGCACTAGTAAAGGACACCTCAGTGTCATACTTTATATCGCCGCCATCTTTACCAAAACAGAATGGCGGCCACTCAAATGTTCAAAACGTAAAATCAAATTACGGCTAAACTAATCATCCGATCTCTACCAAATTTGGTGACAACATACCTTTATATAGGACGCGTCTTTCACCCAAAATTCAAGGTCATCGGCCATGCCATTTCAGGATGGCGGCCGTGTGAATTATGCAACCATTTTAATAAATAGCTTAAGACCCACCAATTCCGATTATCGAGCCTAGGGGGGTTTAAGCTATCCTGAAGGTCGTGATCCGTTATTTATTATAATTTAATAGTATAATATTATACAGTATGAGTGGCTTAAAAGAGCTGAGCCGTTTGTGTCACACGACAAGATGGCAGCTGTCCTCATGTGCCTGTCTTATATTTCAGTAGTTTTAGTATGTTGTATGTGATATACCGTACTGATACAATAATATAAACTTTGTATGAAATTATCTTTAATGAAGATGTACTGCAGTGAAGAAATCGTTTATTTAAAGTCATTATATGCCAACAGTTTGTATCTAATATGTCAGTTAAGAACACCTGACGTCATGGATACGGTTAGCTCTGGGCTAGCATGTTAGTCTGACACGCAGTTGACTGGGGATCGAGTACTGCTACAGTTAGTTTTTTTTTCTTGAATTCTTTTACAAATGATGTGCACGAGCTTTTTCCACAGATACTGAATAAAATGTCATTTAGCTCAAAGGAGAGATATAAAGTATACACTCGTATATTAATAAAATCACAGTCCCAGCATCGCACATAAACAGAAGACATTAGAAAAAGGAGAATAGAAGAACTAGATACACGTTGTCATTAACCACAGCCTTCTTAATGCCTCTGTACGGTGCTGTCCTCTTGTGGGTTATGTGGGTAATATTGTTCCAAACATAACGCTGTGTAAATGCCTTAGCTGGCCTCCTGAAGTATGGCAATTTTGTAATACTGGTAGTTCAACTATTAGCCACGATCGCGCTCCGAATACCTTTAAACACTGCCAGCTGGATCGCCTCCCTCTTGGCTACTTTAAACTGCCTACTCATTCAACACCCATAGAACACTGCCATCGTAGTACATTACGATGGCAGTGCATAGGCGTACAAGATAAAGATTAATTCACTGATAGGTCGCAGCACCACCTACTGTGATTGGGGCGGAAGATTCTTAATTTTGCAGGCTGGCTTAATATAGAGATTAACGGACGTGAATGCATTACAATAAGTTAGTAGTTTTGTTATTCAATCATCATAAAGTATATAATATTGATCTTGACACTTACTGGCTTATTATCAATATAAAAGAAAACAAACAATACATTGTGGTTGGGGTGATTGTTTTAGGGATGAGGACAAAGAGTCATAAAGATAACCATACATTTAGGAGAAAGTAGGCTATATGTTCTTTGCTGAACATCTTGTTTTTTAAATATGTTTTAAATTTCTGTAATTCACTATCCACCATGGATGTTGCTGATAACGTGTAAACATGTCAAGTTTCTAGTTGCCATGGTTACCTAATAACAAGGCTTTTATTTAACAGTTGCATTGTTGGCTAATCTACACTATCTGGTTTCCTTAACCTGTCATAAAGACAGTTTATGCTTTCAAAGATGCTGATACTTAAATCTTTAAGCCACATTTTTGAGAATATTCATGCCGAAGTGCTCGTATTTCTTAAAATCAAATATTATACACGTATCTACTTGACGTAATGTGTTGGGTAAAATTTAAAATAATTGTAAAACTAAAAACATTAACAGTTAAAGTGAAAATATAAAATAAAAATATAGAAATGAAAATCAAAAATAAAATTACAATATAAAAGAAAATTAATATAAAAATAAAATAATAAACATCCCACGAGAGAAAATGGAATGAGGAGAACAGCGGACCTCTACTCCTTCACTGGCAGGTTCACTGATGCCGTACGGAAGTGACGCCTGAATTTCTATGGCCATATCTACAGAATGAACAGCGACAGACTAACCAAGAGATTATTCTGAGTAATCAACTTAAAGAAGGTCAAGATAAAATGGCTATAACAAACTACTAGAAATGAATATCACAGACGACATCATTGACAATCGTAGAGCTATTAGGAAAAAAATAGCCAACCATAAATTTAGGGAGAAACCCGTAAGAAAACTGGTAGGAAGTGGTCGACAGAACGCAAGATGCAACACAGTGCATTCATTAAGAGATTTTGGGAGGATAAGAAGGCGAAAACCATCAAACCAACTAACAAGTTCAAACGCGCTCTTTGAATGGGCATATCGACGAAAGAAGAAAGAAGAAGCGACATAACTATAAAAGAATTATGAAAATAATTGTGAAAATCAATTCGAAGTTAGTTAATTAATTCAATAAAAATTTCAAAATTAAATATATAAGAAGAGAAATTGAAAATTAAAAATAAATACCGTATATAAACATTAACATTAGGGAAATAAAAAAGGTCATTATTAATAATTAAAATAAATTAAAATGTAAAATCACATTAAAATAATACAAGATGTTCAGTAAAGAACATATTTATAGCCTACCTTATCCTAAAGCGTGGGTATTGATATTACTCTTTGTCCTTTTCAAGGAGTATAATTGAATATTGGTTGTAGTAACTTGTTGAAATACAACGTGCTATAGGCGGCTTCGGTGGCGTAGTCGGTAGCATACTGAGCTTCTATGCCCAAGATAGCGGGTTCAAACCCGGCCGAAGCCGTCGGATTTTTTAAGAGCGTTAAAAATCCCTCAGTATGCCTTCCTTCGGAGGGGAAGTAAAGCCGGCGGTCCCATGTCATAGATTTATGGCATGTTAAAGATCTTTCCACTAATTACACCTGTGTGAAACTAAATTGGATAGGTTAAGAATGTAAACAACGCTCTTTGGTTTGTACGTTCGTTGCCAAGAGCCGACTGCGGTGGCGTCTAGTAGCTAGTTCTGAACTAGGCCTAGTAGTCGTTGACGGTGGCGTTTGGCGGCAAAAGTAGGAACTATTTGAAAATTCAAAGTTGCAGTCCCTACTTGAATTAAAAAAAACAGATACACACACTAATACAGTCATCACAATTAACACCGGTTATCAGACAGATTCTACACTCACCCAAAGTACACGGGGCTACATGACCGCGTTGTCGCAGCCCCTAAACTAAGGAACCAACCAACCAACCAACCAACGTGCTATAGGGATATTAAACATGAATATGAGGTGCCCTTTGCTAGTGCTACCTCTGTAAAAAATTTCATTCAATTCGGGTTCACCGTGTTTGAATTGATATGGGGAATCGATTTGCACACATACATCGCCACTATCGGCAAACTTTTCGGCTGATGACCTTGTAGTTCAGTCAAAAGATGCTTCCCACCAAAAGATATGTTGTTGCAAAATTTGGTAGAGATCAAATGATCAGGTTGGTCGTAATTTGATTTAAGCTTTTAACATTTGGGTGCCGCCATTCTGTTTCCGTCAAGGTGGTGGTGATATAAAACATGACACTGAAGTACCCTTTGTTAGTGCTACCTCTGTACCAAATTTCGTTCAATTCGGTTTTACCGTGTGTGAATTGATAGGGGGAATCGATTAGCACACTTACATGGCCGCCATCTGCAAACTATTGGGCTGATTACCATGTAGTTTAGTCAAAAGACGCTTGCCATATAAATATATGTTGCTGCAAAATTTCGTAGAGATCGGATGATTAGGTTAGTCGTAATTTGATTTAAGCTTTGAACATTTGGGTGGCCGCCTATTCGTTTCCGTCAAGATGGCGGCGATATAAAACATGACACTGAGGTGCCCTTTGCTAATTCTACCCCTGTACCAAATTTCGTTCAATTCGGTTCCACCGTGTTCGAATTGTCAGGGGGGGACAGGCATTCAGAGTACATACACTCACACACACAGACAGACAAACACACAGACAGTCACACAATTTTTGGCCCTGTGTAGATCTCATAAGTCTACTTTCATTTTTTGCCAAAATCGAAAGTAGGCTAATAATGGTTTTGCCCTTTAAAGGGTTCAGAGTCAGGTGAGACTGCCAGAACTAACCTGAACCCAGCCTACCCACAATCTGGAGATCGTGGGGAAACGTCCATATACACATCAGTGTGCATAGACCAGCGCGACGACACCCTCAGTCACATTACTGCGACGTTAATTCTCACCTCAAACAGCTACTCAATTGTCCCACCCACCCGCTTCTGTCTTCGTGTGTGGCGGAACTGGACGATGACCGTGGAGCCAGTAATATTGAGGGGGTGTAATGCCTATTTTGGAGATCCAAATCACACCTGAACTTGGAGATGAACCTAGGTCACAGTACAGTAGGGATAAAAGGCCGATACTGGCGTAGGGGCTAATGCGCAAGATGGCCACCGCGTGAGTCCAACTCCATGCTGGTTGTATAAAAGAGAGCCATAGGTGGGTCAGGGCCTATTGCGCAAGATGGCCGCTACGTGAGCCGAACCCCATGCTGGTCGTATAAAAGAGAGTCATAGCTGCGCCAGAGGCTAATGCGCAAGATGGCCGCCGCGTGAGTCCAACTCCATGCTGATCGTATAAAAGAGAGTCATAGCTGGGCCAGGGGCTAATGCTCAAGATGGCTGCAGCGCACAACTTGAGGGACAAGTCATTGTTTTTTAATTTTAAATTTAGGGCCTAAGTGCAAACCCAAATTTAAGTTTCCTACACCGTGCTACCCCCACTACACCCCTCAATATCATTCCCTAAATTTACCCTAAAAATCCCCATATTTTCCCCCAAGTCCCCGATTGCTTGCACTCACTGTTAACCTCCCTTTATTAATTAATTTTATTAATATTTATTTATTTATTGGTTATTGACTATGAATTATATATTATTATTTAAAATTACTATTATTTATTATTCTTTCCTAGCGTTTATCCCAGTACGGGGTCCGGTAATTATGTATTTATTTGTTATTTATTTTAATATTTAATTCATTATTTGTATATGTTTGTTTATATTTTTATATTTATACCAAAATGGCACAAGTATAAATTATCAACATTTCAGTTTTATTGTTTTTTATGCTTTTATTTTAATATTTAGTGTATTATTATTAGCACAGGGCTACTGCGCAAGATGGCTACCGCGAGCAACCACTTAATTATATGGCATGCTAACCTATCCTTAGGCCCCTTAAAACAACAATCATCATCATCTAAACTAACCTAACCTAATCTCTAAAGCTGAGCCAGGGGCTAATGCGCGCACCATAGTACATGGGGTTGGACTCACGCGGCCGCCATCTTGCACATTAGCCCCTTCGCCAGGATCGGCCTTTTATCCCTACTCAGTGCGATGCTCATAAAAAAGAATCCTCGTTGATCAGATAATAAGTTATGAGTACTACATTTTGGTGTCCGGCTAGATTGACAACTTTTGTTCGTCTTTCTGCAAGTTCCCATCAAACTTCATATCCTGGCACCCGAGTCATGTCGACAATTTACGAGGATGTCTTGTGCAACACAATCATCACCAAACATAAAATTATGTTTACGACTCTCCGTGAATACGACCACTGCAGTGGAACGAGCTGAAGATAAGGGCGATAACAGTCCGGTCCTCAAAAGAATCGGCAGTATTAACCGAGTTGGGCACATTTAGGAGCCTCTAATCTAGATACCGTTCATAGAATGCAAATACATTTGCCATTGATATCACAACTGTTTGTAGATATCCGTACTGATAGATGAACTCAAAGTTTAACTTATACGCTAATCAATACTTACACAAATATATCCATTATAAGGTGCGTTCAAAAAGCAACAAACCAGAGGCATAATTACAGAAACCAGTAGGCCTACCTGTATGTTAGAAGTATTGGCCCTGGCTGTTGAGGCACTTGTCCCACTGTGACAAGAGGCGGAGAATGGCTGTCTCATAAAATTCCCTGGTCCGCGATGTGAACCAGTTCCGCACGTACAGCTGGACGTTGGCGTCCGAGGTGAATCGTTGGCCCCACAGAGCCTTTTTCAGGGGACCAAACATGGCGTAATCACAGGGAGAGAGGTCTGGACTGTATGGAGGGTGGCCGAGAACCTCCCATTTGAATTTCTGCAGTAGTGCCGCGACTGTGTTGGCCGTATGAGGTCGTGCATTGTCGTGGAGCGACCACGGCGGCTATGGCGTTCACTGTCACTCGGCGGTCCTGGGTAATGTGTGCATCAACCAGCTGGACGTTGTCATCGGTAATGCAGGGAGGTGCCCCAGACCGGGTATCATCGGCTAACGACACCCTTCCTTCCCTGAAGCGCTTGTGCCACGCCTTGACCCTTGCAAGGGACATGCAGTGTTCGCCGTACACTTTTGACATTCGGCGATGAATGTCCGTTCCCCCTACTCCTTCCGCTGTCAGAAACCGAACAACACCTCTTTGCTCTTCGGCTGACGCCTCCATGTCACTGTTTGCAATGCGACTGGCAGCGTTGGACGATTGATGCATGCTGCTGCTCGCCTTGTATCGTCACGTGCCGTGCACGCGTGCCCTCTAGCGACGGGCTGTGACCTTCCACGCTTTGGTCGGAACCACACCTCATTAGACATGCCACGATTAGCCGATGTCGTCACCAGTTTGCGCATTCCAGCCTCCGACTCGTTACTTTTTGAACGCACCTTATATATATCATACATGTTTCGACCTGACATTGAGATCTTCTTCAGCTCAATTAAGAATAAAAATAAAAGATATGTAATTAAGTCTAATGTTTGTTTGATATGAAAAATGTTTATGAGATAAATTGTAATTGAAATAATGGTAGTGAAATTTGAACATCAAATCAACAACTGACAAACTGCAGAAAGCAGACAGAAGAATCATCAGAACAATTATTAACAAAATACATCAAGTAAATGGCCAATGGCGATTGCTGCCGAATGAAGTGGTATATCGAGAGAGTGAATCAATAATTCAGTAGATACAATGCGGAAAAGGAGAATCTCTTTTTTCTGCCATATCTCACGCTCACCAGAAACCAGACTAATAAAACAGCTGTTTAGTTACTTCTGGAAGATTAAAACAAAGACCAACTGGTTCAAAGAGATCCAGCATGATTTAGATGAATTAAATTTAACGATGCTCCAAATTAAAAATAGAGAAGAGATGAATATTTTAAGGAGTAAATACTTACGATTCACATTAACAACATTTGAACGGAAAAACTACACATCACAGATGAACAAGGGGAAGTCATGTCAGATAGAATGAAGAAGCTGAAGTTGAATCGCTAATCTTCAAATACCGTTGTTAGACTTAATTGTATTTGTATTGAGGAAAGTGCTCCAAAGAGGGCGAAAAATATGAAAAATGAAGATAAAATGGATATCCATACAATATAATGGTAATTGTAAATAAAATATAATATTGGGCTTCACATTAATTTTTTTCAAAATACAGTTAGAAAAACAAGAAATTTTGTAATAGTAAGACTAAATAAAATATTGGCCTTTATGTTAAAAATTCTAAAATATAGAAAATTAAAAAATTTAGGAAAACAAGTGCCGAATATTTAAAAAACAAGAAGTTCCGTTAAGAACTATACAGCCTACTTTTCATGCCAATGATTATTCTACAGAATATGAACCTATCTAGAATAATGACGAAATTAAGTTGGTAATATCGAAATATCTAATTAGTTCAAAATATACCTGGCATAATGTAGCCTAATAGAGCACTACAGTTGGCAGCCCTGGTGACTGAATATATTCTTAGTTCCATCTCTTAAGGTACAGAATAAAATATTGGTTGAAGTCCAATGGACGTTACTTGCAGTTAGACACTGGATCTATCAGCACGCGTAAAAGCATGTTGCCAACAATACCATGCGTGTGCTGGTCAGAAATAATCTGAAATATTATGATATCTTGTTGTGCCAATTTTGGATGAAATCCATTTGTTAGTATAGAAGTTACATGTATTTTAAAATTGGACATATCAGCAGGCATAGAATCATGTTGTCAGCACTGCCTTGTATTAATTACTCCAAATTAATCTAGAATGTCAGGTGCTATACGTGTGCAAAGTATAGAGCTGTTGGCTTGCATACATTCTGATATATTGATATTAGGGTAAAAATATAGACAGCATTTATTAACAGTTGGCAGCCCTGATTGCACTGAAGAATACTTATAGTCATATCTGATATGTTACACATAGCACATGCGAAATTTGGATGAAATCCTACTGATAGTATAGAAGTTACATGTATTTAAAAATTGGCCCTATCAGCAGACTTAGAATCATGTTGGTAGAACTGACGTATATAAGTTACTCCAAAATTAATCAAACATGTCAGGTACTATACGTGTGCATAGTTTAAAGCTGTCGGCTTGCACACATTCTGATATATTGGTATTGTACCCATGTGAGTAATCTCGATGGTAAATATGCATCTGCCTCCAGCTAGCATCAGGTCTCAGGCGTGTACCGTCTCCCCAAATGAGCAGTGCATAATTTGGATTTGAGGCTATAAGGTATCAACCCTACAATGATAAGGCACAACTCTATTCTAAAACTTTAATTCAGTAAATAAAATCATGGCTTCAAACACAAAAACAATCCCAAAACCATAAAAACAAAGCAAACAAAAAATTTACTTCCACAATCCACAAATAAACAAAAATGAAATCATAATAAAGTCATATTAAACTACAAAGCTGTACCCTTATGTGAACTTCATAAAGATATTCTAGTGCGCTGATGCACAAACAAACTTCACAAACAACTTTTACATTGACATACTACTGTCATCCAATGTGACTTCTTTAATATCACAAATTAATTATTCCTTAAACCTCTTTAGTTTTAACAATTATGTGTGCCGTGTGTGTTTTGATTTTTCTCTTCTCACCAAACAAATGCTTTCATGCATTACCTATTCGGAAGTTGCACCGCAATCAACGTGCAACTCCATAATTATGTAAGCTACCCCTCCACTTCCTCTATTTATATGGTTCCACTGCATGCTGTCTGTGATTCCTACATAAAACGTTACGTTATAGCTTGTGTCGGATGGTACACTTAGACTACCTTGCGCTCGTCGCCTTTGGCATCTAGTAACCAACTTCATAACTTGGCTTCAGTGACAGTACAAATACATCGTCTAACTATTCGTCAGATAGCTAAAATAATGAACCATCAGGATGATCTATAATTATCCATGTGTTCCTAAACCACATGGCTACATTACTCAACATAACAATCTTTCAACACATGTCATTTACCAGGGTCTAAAATCTTTTCCTTTCAACTTGCCTTGACGGTTCGAGTGCCCGCCTGCAGACCCTCGGCTAGAGGAGTCGGTACACAATAGAAAGTGGGATGGGTGTTCCACCGATTACCTCGACCCTCCTTAAAGGTTTTAATGCTTTCCTCTCTAAGCAGTAAAGATTTACAAGACAAATACGGTTGTCTGAACGACACACATATCCCAAAGGATCTTAATTGACTATTATGCAACAGGTATTGAATGAGTTTTTATAATTACTCCTACACAGAGGATATAATAATTACTGGCCTCACACGGGTCCATTCAACATGAAGGTTCGGGGTTCGTAATGCATTAGTCTAACGGGTGACCGGTGTCTCAAGTAAAATATAGGCGCTCAGTCCAGGCTGTCGCCATGAGTTTCGCTACCACGAGCGGAATAACTCATCAATAAGTTCTCGGGAGACCATAGAGTTTCGAGGTGTCCTCGTTTTCCTCGTCTCTATCACAGGATTCCAACCCGGAACACTTTCATATCCTTCCTCAGAGCTAGGGTGCACACTACAACTCTGGCATAGATTATGTCTCCACTTATGCCCATGACATAGGAGATTTCATACGTAGAATAGACCACCTGGCCCCTTACTCAATGCTACGACCTCCGACCTATATTATTAAGAGAAATCTATCAATTACTCTATAAGCTTCTCATATAAGCTGCAAATTCAATTCACTAAAAGCTCTTTCATTACTGGCATCATTATTGAATATATGCAAAATTCTGATATAAAACTTCTTTCCTTAATTACTGTAATATAATCTTACTGTATCATCTTACTGCTTAGATTGATAAGTCTTGCAATTAGCGTAACTAATTCTCGCTTACAACATTTATTTGTTTCCTGATGTGTTCATTCATACTTTTAATATTCATTATTATTATTACCATTAATCTCACTGACATAAATGACCAAAATCATTACTTTATTATTCTTATTAATCTCACTGACATAAATGACCAAAATCATTCTTTATTATTATTCTCACATAAATTACCAAAAAATCCGACATAGCTAAACGTCTTAAAATCCGAACAATCGCGTTCGTCACATTTACATAACTGATTGCCATTCTTAATTCATAGTGGGAATAATTACTCCACTTAATGATGCAAATTAACATCTCAACTCTATAAAAATCAACACAATAATGATTAAACATGGAGGATCTCCCTCCTAAACTGATTTTTACTGGCATCTTTACGGAATCACAACATGCAGTGGCCCATATTTCTACATAATCATAACTTGTGGGGTACTTACATTTCTATAGGCGTCTTATGGTGGCTCCGACCAATCATATTTCTCCATGTCGCCCGCCATTAGCAGGTTTAACGCGACATATTCATCTTGAACACACACATTTTATAACACATAATTTTCATCAACAACACGGCACGTTGCATAACTCTCAGGAAGCTATCGCTCCCACACATGTGAAACACTTATCTAATCACTACTTTAAAGGATATTTTACATATGCTGTACACTTAACACACGTCACTTTATACACTTTTCAATGCTGAAATTCCCTAGCAAAGATCGAAATTGCAGGTGTCGACGGCATCTCCCGTGCTCCTATCAACTCCTGATTGAAAGTCTGGTTTACCCGCTCTCGGAATTCACCAACAGTTTTTATATTCTTACTCCTACAGTAAGCGTCCTGCGTTGCATAAATATGCTAGCTCCCGTCCTGAGTTTTATCATCTGGTACTCTCATGACATTACCAAACACTTCGTAGAGCTTCATTAGCGCATTCCATCGTAATTACACATATACGATCAGTCAATACTTTACACATTGCGCTACACTGTCCAATACTTTACACAAATAATTATTTACAATAGTTCTGCCATTAGCCAACACGGTGCTTCGTAACTGAACACGCCATAGTTCGTACTGCTGATTATGCCTATAGCACGACTATTATTCATACAAGCTTATTAAATGCTTCATTTACATGTACCAGTCTTTGTTCGGCGTCTATTATGAGTATGACCGCCATGCGTTCTGCCTTGACGAACTTGCTTCAAACTGGCTGTAACTGGGTGTAAACTGCACGTGAACTGCGCGTAGACTGAGCTTGACTGAGCTTGACTGGGTTTAGACTGAGCTTAGACTGACCTTCCTCCAAGGGTCTACTCCCTTATATCGGATTCCCACGGAAAGTAGGGCGAAATCTTCCCGCGTAATCTTGGCTCCTCTCCCAGCATGATTCTGGTCTCCAAACCATGATCATTGGGTTCCTCTTTCATCACAGATCCCAAAACTATCTGCGTGCAAAGGAATCGCTCGTCCAATTAATTAATATTAATTCCTTTCTCCATAGCGTGGGACGCTATCTTACGGGTATTCCCGGGCAACATTCTCAAATCTATCCGCGAACAATGGCAGTTTTACAGTCCTTCCGCACTTCCTCAAATATGCCTCAATTTCGCAGGTAAAAGGCTCTAAAATAAGCCTCCTGCCAAAAGATTCACCTGTGGGCAACTCTCATCTCAATTCGTTACTCCAATCGCGAGTAATCAATGATTTTCCTGGGCATCTCTCCGCCCCCTACTCAAATCTATTCTCCGTCGGGGAATAACTGGGTCATTATTCAGGCCTCCACCCTGCTCCGGACGACAGAATGGGGTCACAGAGATGGACATGGCTCCACTGGGGCCCTCCCACAATCCTGGGCTAATTTGTAAAATGTCAACTCTGTCCTCTCCGTGCTTCAAGCCTCGTATAGCCTACACCAAGTAGTCTAATAATGCTGTAATCTGCTCATTTTTCCCTGCATTATTTTAATAAATAATGTCATTGCACCAAAATCACACCAGTGATTAAATATACACTTCTTTCGAGGGTTTTTTTTACCATGAAACTGCCTCTACAGATCTCTGGTTCGTTCCCTGGTGGAACCTTTATACTGAGATCACAGTCTCTGAGAACCACGTTCGATTCCAGTCAGCATAACCTCCTCGGGTTCAGTATTTGGATAAAAAAAATAGAGAGAGCAATTATTAACAGTTGGCAGCCCTGGTGGCTCTTAAGAATACGCTCAGTCATATCTGTTTATGTACAGATATTACATACAAAATTTGGTTGAAATCCAGTTGATAGTGTAGAAGTTATATGCATTTAAACATTGGACCTATCAGAAGGCTTAAAATTATTTTGGCAACACTGTCATGGTTGGCCTCCTGGAAATTAAACTGAAATAGTATTATCTACATGTGTGCCAATTTTGGAATAGCTCCTATGCATACCTTGCAGGATATCCAACATGGAGCTCAAATTTCTAGTGCGTTTTTTCAGCAGTTGGTAGCACTGACATCATTTTCAAATATGGACGTGAGCTATTCCGGTGCACATCTTTACTCATACTAAATTTGGTTTTGATTGCTGCAGCCGTTTAGGAGTTGATAGGGGGGGACACACACACAGCCAGACAGACAGACAGAAGGACAGACAGACAGACAGACAGACATTTGCCCGATCTCATAAGACTACTTTTTCCTCATTTTTGCAAAATGTGAAAAGTAGGCTAAAAATGAGTTGGTTCATTGAGGATGGACGCCGCTATGTAACCATGCTGCGCTAAGCAAGTGCTGTGTTTTCCCCGAGTATACTGTAAACCCCATTTCTTTGATAACATTGTGAATCATATTTTAAAATTAACAATTGCAATTATCCTTTTCAGGTACGTCGTCCTCTCCTCCAATTATCTTGTTACCTGCACTTTGAACGCTGGGGACCTCGCCATAAGGTAGGGCGCCTTAAGTATCCTTCTTAACTGCCTGCAGTGTGCTGAGTTCTTGATCATTCATGCCAAGAAAGACATCTTCAGATATAATTGCATCCTATTTGTAAGAACATTGACTGTGTGAACTTTTGATATCATTACCGTCGAGGTCTAATTATACACTTGATTGATAATATTGTACATGGCACAAACGACTATGAAATAGAATATTGTGCTCTCGTTGTAGTTTCTTAGAGAAATGCACCCAAGGCTTAGTAAATTTAACACAGTCAACGTGTGTTTGATTCCAATATACATCAACCAACTTGAATCCCTGGTACTCGAACTTCATCTATACTTAGTATAAAACAAAGTCCCCGATTCTTGGATGTCACGGGTAATCTCGAGAATCACTGGATGGATTTTGATGCGGTTTTCACCATTCTGTTAAGGATATCTATATACTATGAGTATAAGAATTGTTCAGCATGAACAATTCTAGAAAAACGTCCGCGAGAGAATATCTCTATCTTCAATACATCGCCCACTATATGTGTTTTTACGTTCTTATTTCTTCCAAAAATCTCAATTCAATTACTGAAGCGACAGTTTAAGAGCTAGCTAGGGGCGAGCCTACAACCCCAGTTACAGCCTAGCTAGCGGGCGAGCCAATTACCCCAGACACAGCCAGCAGCAAACTGTCGAATCGTGTTGAGTGACGACTACAGAGAAGAGTGGTTGTGTTTGGAGTTTCCCTGGAAATGCAACTCGGCTGTTCTTCATTTCACCTGTGAACTTTCCGTTCCGCAAAATACACAGTCAAGTTAAGATTGGACGGAAGGGGGATTTGTGTTTCATGCACCTCGCCATTCTTAAATTACGTCTGACAAGAATTTGTTGCACATGCATCTCCATGTTAATATAATTAATAGTCCAGTCAGTGATTTTATCCCATCATGCCGAGACGTAAATCGGATATAGGTCGTAGTTAATTGACATCGAAAAAAATCACTTATCACGTAATGCATTCATAACTGTTCCCGGGTGAATCCGGGGTGGGTTGCTAGTTAACGATACACGAATGGCTGAGAATAAGATACAGTTGCTACTGTATAAAATCGCGGGTTGGCTGACACATGAAAATTGTAGAAATCTTCTCCACCAGTTAATTAGAAGTCTAATGCTTGTTTGTGTATTCAATTTAGTGAAATATAGTATCGTAGTGATTACAGTATTTAGCCTACTTTTCACATTTTGCAAAAATGAGAAAAAGTAGACTTATGAGATCGATACGGGAAAATGTGTGTCTGTCTGTCTGTCTGTCCTTCTGTCTGTCTGGCAGTGTGTGTGTGTGTGTGTGTGTGTGTGTGTGTGTGTGTGTGTGTGTGTGTGTGTGTGTGTGTGTCCTATCAACTCCTAAATGGCTGCAGCAATCGAAACCAAATTTAGTATGAGTAAAGATGTATACCGGAATATCTCAAGCCCATATTTGAAAACGATGTCAGTGCTATCAACTACAGAAAAAACGCACTAGAAATTTCTGCTCCATGTTCGATATCATGGAAGGTATGCATGGGAGCTATTCCCAAATTGTCACACATGTAGATAATACTATTTCAGTTTAATTTCCAGGAGGCCATACATGACAGTGTTGTCAAAATAATTTTAAGCCTTCTGATAGGTCTAATATTTAAATGCATATAACTTCTACACTATTAATTGGATTTCTACCAAATTGTGTATGTAATATGTGTACATAAACAGATATGACTGAGTGTATTCTTAAGAGCCACCAGGGCTGCCAACTGTTAATAATTGCTCTCTCTATTTTCTTAATCCAAATACCAATATATCTGAAAGTATGCAAGCTCACAGCTTTAAACTATGCACACGTATAGTACCTGACATTTTAGATTAATTTGCAGTAATTAATATAAGTCAGTGCTGCCGACATGATTATATGCTTGCTGATAGGTCCAATTTCAAAACACATATAACTTCTATACTAACAAATGGATTAGGCTACATTATACCAGGAATACTTCGAACTAATTAGACATTTCTATATTACCAACTTAATTTCGTCATTATTCTAGATAGGTTCATATACTGTAGAATAATCATTGGCATGAAAAGTAGGCTCTTTAGTTCGTCACGGAACTTCTTGTTATATAATAATACGGCTCCAACTGCGTGTACTTTCTGTCTCATTACGACCAAACTGACCACATCAAGAAAACACCATCCCAGGATATCTGTGGAACGAGTCATGCTACATATGGTTGGGAGAGGAATAGTTGATACAAACGATCAAGTAGCTCGACTGATCTATGAGCTAAGAAAATACTTATGTTGTGTATCAATCCATTCGATGCTGCACAAGGCTGTAACAGAAGCAGATGATTCAACTCCACTACTCCAAGTTAACAAGAGACTCGATATCAGTGAGATAGATTCATTGTCTGGTTGATCAAGTCATTGCACTGAAAATCATGCAAACTCACGTTGACAAGCTAGCGTCGAACGTTTGGCTGATTTATGGGCAGATGTTTCCTGAAGCAGAAGGCTTTATGTAGGCTATTCAGAACCCAGTTCTTCCCACGATGATACTAAAGCCATATTTTGTTGTTTCTATAGTCGGTTCATTGGAAGACAACCGTAATGGACTCAAGGAATCCCTTGTGGATTGGGATCATACTGGTTGCAATACTTATTATTATTATTATAACTATTATTATTATTATTATTAATTTGCCAGTACCCCACCCAAACACCATTACATTCGCTAATTGTTGTAAGCTAATTAACGAGTTAGTTAGCGCATGCGCTCGCTGGCTAGTTAGCTGCACGCAATGCTGCTCGCGTGCTAGCGGCAGGCGTGGTTGTCACTGCCATTCACAATGTCCCAATTAGCTGCATGGGTAGCGTCTTCGCCTTAGCCTATGTTTAACTCACGGAATTCCTCTGTTAAACGCCGCAGACCAGGTGTTCCACTGAACCAGGGAATGCTATAGTTTAAGACTACCTAAACGGCGTAGCTGAGCTTGTTAAATCACCGTGATGAGGAGCTGCAGCAAACCAGGAGATCGGAAGTTCGAATCCCCCTGCTGACAGCTGTTTCAGCAAGTCACCCTAAACCACGGAAGAGGGGCAACAAATGAGGAAGAAATAGCATTATAAGTACGTATTAATGATTTGTACAGTCTCTGGAACAAATTATTTCTCGAACTTTGAGCCAAGGGGAATGCCTATAACAACCTCGTAAAATAGCCCAGAGCCGCACGGAATGAGCTTGTTGAGGAACAAGCAGTCCCCATTCCCCTCCATCTCTCCCGTTAACCTATTTTCTTGCCTGCGCTAAAAGGTAAACAAAGGCAAAGTATTGTTTTCATTTGTAAACGCACTTCTCGTTTTGCGTTTGTCCAAATAACTTTAAAACTCGGCAATTTTTCTAGGTTTGTGCCGTGTCTTGTGTGGGGTTTCACCTAGGACACCAAGCTGGCGAACTGCGCTCTACCTCCCTTTTTATGAAGCGCACCTGCGCCACTTCACTGCGAGAACCAAAAACTCAAGCATCCATAACCACCCTCTGGAGACACAGCACAAACCTAGAAAAAATGTTGAGTTTTAATTCACTGGCCGTGAAAGCCAATATACCATCTTTGTTTATTTTATTTGATTTGATTTTATTTGATTTCATTAATTTGTCCACACAATTCCCTGCATAAAAGGCGAAATGGTCCAATAACAGAGCCCAAATCCCGCTCCGTGGAGAATGGAAATGTTCAACAGACAAGTTAATTCAAAACGTGTGATTGGCTGCGTATCTCAGCGGTAACGTTCTCGCCTGCTGTCCCCAAGTTTGCAGGATCGCCAGTTAGCATTTGAGGGTGCGCAAATACGAGGCAGCCGTGGCCCGTTATACATCCCCTTTGAGGCAACTTATCAGCATCCTGGCGTATCATCATCATCCCTCCCTATATTATTCTGCTAAGGTCCCATTCCAGTTTTGTACCGAAAATAAGGTCCCATATGGGGTAACTACAGGTTCAGCATAACCCAATGCGTAAGCGAAACGCACTCACTTACTCTTTAAATGCCTCACAATTAAATAAATACCTTAAAACATGTATATTTGCAATGAAATAATGAAAGAATGCAACACGGTAACCATGGTAACAGAATGTCACAGGTTCATCTATTTCTGTAAGACGCAATGCAATCCCAATTATTACATCACTGTGAAAGTTTCCCGACGGTTATAAGGTTATCACTGAACCAAATTAAGCTGTAAAACTCATCAATACATACAGTATAATGCGCTTAAGGGGGTCAATGGTCACTCTAGAATTTATTCACGCAATTTTCACGTGTGAGTGTGGTACGAAAGGTATTTTTCACCCGACTATAAAGGGTCTCCGAAAACAACATTTAAAGGCCCTTAAATTAACAGTGTCTGTGATATTCCCATAAAACTAACTTCGCTCTGATATACCTATGAAGGAAGGACAAACCCCTAACCACTGTACCAGTAGCTGAATTGATAAAGTCTGATTATTCATACCAAGGATAAATCAGTCATAGCATTCAGGATTGAGATTTTGCTAACTGTACTCTTTACAACTGGAATATTCGCGGGCGAAGCCGCGACGGGTAATGCTAGTATATATTATTTCAGTAGTATAGATCCCTCCTGCGGCGCACGCAATTAACCGATCGTGACAAATGAGCATTCAAATGAAAGAGAATATACATTACCAGTGACGCATTGCACTATAATTTCATAAATATCTGTAAAAAATCCACGGCCTGCTTCCAGTCTCCGACCGGGTCAGGAATGGAATGAATGAAGCCCCCATCTAGCGGCGAGGATATTGAATGTGCCGGCTGCCGAGGCCTGACGCACTCCTCTGGGGCAATGATTAAATGAATGACAGATGAAATGAAATGGTAGTGGAGAGTGTTGCTGGAATGAAATTTTGACAGGGAAAACCGGAGTACCCGGAGAAAAACCTGTCTGCCTCCGTTTTGTCCAGCACAGATCTCACATGGAGTGACCGGGATTTGAACCACGGACCCAGCGGTGAGAGGCCGGTGTGCTGCCGCCTAAGCCACGGAGGGTCAAATTGCCAACTTAATTATTCTAATTAGGTCCATATCATTGGAATGAATCTTACATCTGTAATTTCTTTAAAAAAATTACTTTTAAAAATGTACGAAGTGTGCGATTTGCAGATACTGTTGCTGCAGGAAGATACGCACCATAATTAAAATTGCTGTCCACTTCACATTTTGGCCGCTGTGACGCCTGTTGCATGTCATTTTAACATTCTGAGATCTTTCATTTATCATTTTGCACGGATTTCAGAAGCACTAATTTAAAGGAACGAGTACTTAAAGCGTATAATTTCATAAATATCGAATAACCGGTGAGTGTTACAACTAAGCTGTCAATCAATGAACTCAGCACCCAAATGACATTAGGAGTGACGAATTGCATTACAATTTCATTAATATCAATTTTTGTATGAAGTGTGCGATTTGCAAATACTGTTGCTGTCTGAAAATACGCGATATAATTGCTGTTCAGTTCGCATTTTGGCCGTAGAGACGCCTGAAACGTAAATAGTGTTCTATAATAATTTGATTCACATAAAAACATAACAACCTTTCTCCTTAAGTCTCTTATTATAAACCTATTGAGCCTTATGAACATTCTCGCACGGGTCCGCTAGTTGTCATTATTGCTTTGCTGCCCTAATGCTGTTTAGTTCTTGGCAGTCACGCGCAGTTTAATATTCCCACCGCAGTCTGTTGATGAAGTGCACCTTCTTGGCAGTTAGCACTCTGGCCGCGTACCGCTCGCGGTCCGACATAAGCCGACTTGAATGAGGTTCACACCAGCAAGTCTTAAAACAGATACCCTCAAAGCCTTCCCCTTGAGACGTTGCTCATAAAAACGTGAACGTGCCACATTACGCTTGTACTGCCTTTAAAGGAACGTCCTATGAATTTCTCATCTCCACGACCCTTGGTGAAGTTTCTCCGCGAGATTGCTCTAGTATCGCATGCACATGCACACGAGAAACAAGAGAGGTTCTGCTTGCCACGTCTTCAACATGAACGTATGTCAGCTCCTCAAAGTCAGACAGTTTCCATGCCACCCTCAATCCTTGTAGTTTTACTCAAACTCTCCAATTAATATTAATAATAATAATAATAATAATAATAATATGGTATGGCCTCGGGTAATGGGTCCAAGCTTTGTTATTTGACGCCCAGAGGGTAGATTGCTTGGCGAATTTTGTTGATCCTTGGAGTGCTATGAATGTCAAGAAGGTTTTATATCTCTCATAAATAGAATAGAACAAGTAGTCCCGTGACGAATTAAAGACCCTACTTTTCTTTGAATTTATGAATTAATCGAAAATGTTATGATCTATTGTTGTGCCAATTTTGGATGAAATCCATTTGTTAGTATAGAAGTTACATGCATTTAAAAATTGGACTTATCAGAAGGATTAAATAATGTTGGCTGCACTGACGTAAATTAGTTGCCCCAAATTAATTTAGAATGCAAAATTTAGAGCTGTTGGCTAGCATATAAATTGATTTAAAGATATTAGGGTAAAAAGATAGAGAGAGAGTATTTATTTACAGTTGGCAGCCCTGCTGGCTCTTAAGAATACGCATATTCATATGAGTTATGGTACAAAGGTCACATACAAAATTTGGTCGATATCCATTTGTTAGTATAGTAGTTATATGCATTGAAAATTTGGACCTATCACCAAGCATAGAATCAAGTTGGCAGTAGCGACGTGTACTAGGTACTCCAAATTAATGTAGAATGTCATGTACTATACGTGTGCAAAGTTTCGAGCTCTTGGTTTGCATGCTTTCTGATATATTGGTATTAGGATAAAATAATAGAGAGAGCATTTATTAACAGCTGGCAGCTCTGGTTGCTCTCAAGAATACGTATAGTCATATTTGTTATTGTACATATGTAATTTGGTTGAAATCCAATTGATAGTGTAGAAGTTACATACATTTAAAAATTAGACTTATTAGCTGGCTTGGAATCATGTTGGTAACACTCTCATGTAAGGCCTCCTGGAAATTAAACTAAAATATTATTTTCTATATGTGTGCCAACTTTGGAATAGCTCCCATGCATACCTTCCAGGATATCCAACATTGAGCTCAAATTTCAATTGCGATTTTTCAGCAGTTGGTAGCACTGACATCATTTTCCAATATGGCCTTGAGATATTCCGGCATAGATCTTTACTCATACCAAATTTTGTTTCCATAGCTGCAGCCGTTTAGGAGTTGATAGGGGGGGGGGGGGCACACACACAGCCAGACAGACAGACAGAAGGACAGACAGACACACATTTTTCCGGATCGATCTCATAAGTCTACTTTTTCCTCATTTTTGCAAAATGAGAAAAGTAGGCTAAAAAATAATATTTTATGTTTTCGTAGAGAAATAAGTTGAAAAATTCTACATTTGAAAATATATATATATACCGGTATAATATTTAGAAACACACACATTTCCAAAAACAACCATTTAAAGATAAAATGTAGATCTAAATATCTGTAGCCTAAGGTTTTGTTTCAATAGGTTAAGTACTTAATGAGAAAAAGTAACATGAAATTGACACATTTAACATGGCGAAGATAGAGCTGAATAGCCGTCAATCAGTCGACCAGCTGTTTCCAGAGCTGAAGTATGATGGAAAGACGTTTTAGATAACACCGAGTGGTGAGTAAGACAGAACTTTGGCCATCATCCTGTGACCCTCCACCAGCTTCATTATCCCCTAGGTAATCATGTTGCAGCGCCACAGATGATCTTAATAAGACTCGGGGAGCAAATGATGTCGCACCATCTGTGAATGAGACCTCACTTGGCTTGGCGCGGTCGCATTCAGCACGTACACGGCCGCAAAGTGAAGACGTTCACTGAGTCCCGCGCTCAACATAATTAGGCCTACTGTTGCTATTTCCATTAGCCTATAATTACAGCGCTATTGAAGCTATTTCACTGATGAGTTTCTTCTCTTCCCTAAATCTCTTCTTTCTTTCACTATTATGTTTGGCCTACTTTTCACATTTTGCAAAAATGAGGAAAAATTAGACTTATTAGCCTACTTTTCACATTTTGTAAAAATGAGGAAAAAGTAGACTTATGAGATCGATCCGGGCAAATGTGTGTCTGTCTGTCTGTCTATTTGACCTTCTGTCTGTCTGTCTGTCTATCTCTGTGTGTGTGTGTGTGTGTGTGTGTGTGTGTGTGTGTCCATATCAACTCCTAAACGACTGGAGCCATGCGAACTCCGCAGTTAAGCAACATTGGGCCAAGTCGGAACTTGGTATGCCGGTTCTAGGCACTGCGCGCTGTTGGCCAACATAAGGAGGAGCGGAAAGGCCCTAGCCACCCTACCGCACGTAAACTCTGGCTGGGGGTAGCCTCTTCGGAGGCTCGGATCTGTCTTCGGGCAGAATACCAATTAATTTAGCACCACCTCGTGGCGCAGTGGCTAGCATTGTTGGCTGTCACCCCCGAGGTACCGGGTTCGATCCCCGGCTCTGCCAAGAATTTAAAAGTCTTGGTATGGTCTGGTACGGGGTCTCCCAGCCTCGTGATGCAAAATGGGAACCTGCCGGATGCTATGGCAGGAGGGGGAGTGGAAAGGAACTGGCCACCATACCACACGCAAACTCCGGCTCGGGTGCCTGGTTAGTGATCCCTTGACCAAGTCAAGGACTCTAATTCAGGTCGCCTACGACCCTGGAGGGGATATGGCACTTTAAAAAAAAGATCTGTACCTGAATATCTCAAGCCCATATTTGAAAATATGTCAATGCTACCAACTGCTGAAAACCGCACTTGAAATTTGAGCTCCAAGTTTGATATCTTGGAAGGTATGCGTGGGAGCTATTTCAAAATTGGCACACATATAGATAATAATATTTCAGTTTAATTTCATATCTTGCGTGGGAGCTATTTCAAAATTTGCACACATATAGATAATACTATTTTAGTTTAATTTCCAGGAGGCCATAAATGGCAGTGTTGCCAAAATGATTCTAAGCCTGCTGATAGGTCCAATTTTTAAATGCATATAACTTCTACACTATCAATTGGATTTCAACCAAATTTCGTATGTTCATTCGTTCATTTATTTGCAATGGGGGGGTGTGTCCCCCGGTGGCAAATTGTATATACATAACAAATAAATAATTATACATAACAATTCAATAACAATTATACAACAATTAAACTGGAGTATTTACACAAATAGTCAGTCTTTTCTTAAACACACCTATATGTTTGGGAAAAGGCTCTAAGACTGCGGCAGGTAGAGAGTTCCAGTTATCAATGGCACGGTTTACAAAATAATATTTACCATAATTTGTTCGCTGTGGTCGGCCCTTAACTTTGAAAGGATGAACGCTCCTACCCATGTAAGTGGGCTTTTCCAATCGTTTGCTAAGCTCACCCCATGCTGGTTGATTTGTATACGTGTTGTACATAGCGCAGAGTCTAGATTTCATCCTCCTAGCCTCCAGTGATTCCCACCCAAGTTTCTTTAACATACGGCTCACACTGCTCCTGGGATTAAAGTCACTGAGCACAAATCTAGCGGCCTTTCTTTGTACCATTTCCAACTCATTGATGAGCCCTACTTGATATGGATCCCAAACCGCCGAGGCATATTCCAGAATAGGTCTTACAAGTGACAAATAGCCTAATTCTTTAGCAGAGGTACTACTTCCTTTTAATACCCTCATTACAAAGTGCAGGAATTTGTAAGCTTTTGAAACTACGCATCCTACATGGCTACTCCATTTCATATCATTCCTTACGTGAACGCCCAAATATTTGCAAGAATCTTCTTCTACAAGTATTTCCGAGCCAATGTTATATTGAAAATCCTGCCTTCGCACTTTTCCTATTTTTAAGAGACTACATTTTCTTGTGTTTATTTTCATTTTATTTACAATCGCCCACTTATAGACCAGGTTCAGGGCCTCTTGAAGCACTGCATTGTCTTGTGAGTCATGTATCTTTCGATATATTACACAATCATCCGCAAACAATCGACAGTCACTGCGAATCCCATTTGGTAAGTCATTTATAAACGTCAAAAATTACAAAGTTCCGATTACGCTGCCCTGAGGGATACCCGACGTTACGGTAATTTCATCCGAGAATATGCCTTCAACTTTCACTTTCTGGGAATGACCCGTCAAAAATTCTTGGATCCATAAAATTACTCTTCTATCAATCATCGTCGAAGCTAATTGATGGAGTAGCATGTCATGCGGCACGACATCAAATGCCTTCGCAAAATCTATAACCACGGCGTCGACTGAAACTCCATGGTCTAACGATTCGCTAATGACTTGAAAAAGTGATAGCATCTGACTCTCGCATGAGTAACCTTTCCGAAATCCATGTTGCCTATCATTAAACCATGATAATGTTTCCCACTGTTCCCTCAAGTAGTCGCAAATGAGATGCTCCATCTGTTTACAAACGATGGACGTAAGGCTAACCGGCCTGTAGTTGCCCAATTCAAGTCTGCTCCCTCCCTTAAATATTGGGACTACCGTAGCTCTTTTCCAGTCATCTGGGATTTGCGCATTGTTTATGGACACATTAAACATCACCTCCAAGTATCGTGCCACGGCCTTACCTCCTAGTTTAAGTACTTCACTAACAATATTATCAGGACCCTTTGATACATTGAAACGTAGTTTTTGTATTAGCTTTACAATTGCTGACTGGTTTATTTGGAAAAGGGGAGCCCCTGATTCGTCGTTAAGGTCCAACACACAGCTATTGGATTTATTGAACACACTACCGTAAAAGACATTTAATTCATTAGCAATGGCCTGTTTCTCAGTAATTAATTTACCGTCACCGGACATTATCATCGACAAATTATTTGAATTTCCCTTTCTTCTCCTAACATAACTGTAAATTTTTTTCCACCCATCACCTCCTGAACCAAGTAAATCTTGCATATAACTGTCATGAGCAGCCCTCTTTTTTAAGACGAGCTCTCTTGATAAGGACTTAAATTTCAACATATACTTGTCACTATCATGTCTTTTATTGTATAATTTCCTAATTTTCCGTTTTAGACTCCTAATTTCTCCTGTGTAATACTCAGGATCTGGGTTTTGTTTCAGCAATTTAAAGGGGACAAATTTATCAGCAGCGCTATTTAAAATTTTTATAATGTTAGTCCACAGGATATTAATGTGATTTCCTTCCGATGCCCATCCTACAAATAGCTCATTCAAATACCCCTGAAACTTGCCCTGATCCGCCCTGCGATACTGGAATATGATCTTTTTTGCTACATCAGAGTCTAATTTTGTAATGTCACCATATCTAATATTTAATTCAACCCCCAGAATGGTCACTAATTCCTGGTACTTTCAGACAGTTAATATACAGCTCTACAGGCCTTACGAGATAAACATCTAAGGTATTATTGTCTCTAGTTGGGAAGTCAACTACTTGGGAAAATCCCCCCACCCTTAAGAATTTATTTGCAGCGCTCTGAGCTTGACCACAGCTAGTTGACTCACCAGACCATTCTACTTTGGGGAGGTTTAAATCTCCAGCAATTATTATGCTCTTTTTCATAGCATTACCCGTACAAGTTTTATCATACAGTGTTTCGAGGATAGAAAAGTTATCTTTCGGTGCTCTATACGCCCCTATCACCTGAAGAGGAAATTTATTTCCTTTATCCGAAATTTGTACACGTAACATTTTATGATCCATATCAGCCCACTTTAAGAAACTAGCTATATTTTTGCGCACACAAATAAATAGCCCACCACCTCGCTTCCCCCGATCCCTTATGTACATTTCGTAGGTCCCTTGAATTATTTCGCTACTATTTATGTCCTCATATAACCAAGATTCAGTTGCAATGACAATGTACGGAGAATACGTCACTACAAGATTCCAAAATTCAATTAATGTATTTCCTAATCTCTGACAATTAACCTGCAGTAATCTTAGAGTCTTACCTCCGCAGCAAATATCTCGAAATAGCTCTTTCTGTTCCCATCGGCTGGCAACCTCTGGACCTGCTCCTCCTCACAAAAGCCGGCACAAACCGATGACCCTGTCATGTAGGCTCCATCCAGCAGTCAGCTTCTACGTACACTAATCCCAGTTGTGCACATACCCAGTCCATGGTCATTTACAGTCTTAACTCGCCTTAACGGAACATCTCCCCGCCGAACAATGCCACTCATTATAATTTTTGCATTTCTAAACTTGCTTTTAGCTTTTCTGCCTAGATCGTAGAGCTCCCACATGATGTAATCAGCTGTAGCCCTCTTCTTCAAATCGTTCGTCCCAACATGTAGCAACAACACTTTAACTTTTTCACAGTCCTCTACATTTGATTCTTCCACTTGTTGGGCAAGCTGGTCAATTTTAATCCCCGGATAACACCGCACTTTCGCACCTGATTTCCTCGAGATATTCGCACTCCATCGTATCATAGAATCACCCATTATGAAAACGCCATCCTCAGTTTGCTCCTGCACTCCCTCTTCCACACTGATTCCAGTAGAAAGCCGTTCAGTCACATCCTTCACCGTTTCCTCTGATTCACGAAGCTTTGCTCTTAAGTTCCTGTATTATTTGATCCCTTGCTTTGATTTGCACCCTCAAACAGTCCGGCGTATCACATACTTTACAAAACCAATTTCCGACATCACAATCCTCCTTCTTGACCTTAATACAGCCGAAGTGAAACCATTTCTCACATAGTCCACACTCAACACCATTCTTCAATGTTTTACTGCACGTCGAACACTTTAAAGCTGCCACTGGATCAGTTGCCTGATTCACATTTGGAGTAATAGGCCCTGGATTCACTTCCACTCCACCAATAACTAGCAATGCAGCGATCACTAGGGCTATGAACCACAAGTTGCTAGGTCCCGTAAGCACACACAAACACCGGAAATCCCGACTTCCCTTCGCATACCACAGTCCGATCCTCGCCCGATAACACTCCAGAGAACAACCCATTTCAGCATACCTGAGAGCTCGGGAAAAACACGACCTTTCACTTTGACTGCCAACTGATAACTGATGTGCTATGTGTACCACAACAGATATGACTATGCGTATTCTTAAAAGCAACCAGGAGTGCCAACTGTTAATAAATGCTGTCTCCATTCTTTTACCCTAATATCAATATATCAGAAAGTATGCAAGTCAACAGCTCTAAACTTTGCACACGTATAGTACCTGGCATTCTAGATTAATTTGGAGTAAGTAATATATGTCAGTGCTGCCAACATGATTCTAAGCCTGCTGATAGTTCCAATTTTAAAATACATGTACTTCTATACTAACAAATGGATTTCATCCAAAATTGGCACAACAATAGATCATAATATTTCAGATTATTTCTGACCAACACATGCATGGCATTGTTGCCAACATGATTTTACGCGCGCTGGTAGATCCAATGTCTATCTGCATGTAACGTCCATGCTATCCATTGGACTTCAACCAAATTTTGTATTCTGTATCTTAAGAAATGGAATTAAGAATATAAATTCAGTCACCAAGGCTGCCAACTGTAGTGCTCTGTTTGGCTACATTATACCAGGTATATTTCGAACTAATTAGAAATTTCGATATTACCAACTTTATTTCGTCATAATTCTAGATCAATGACATGAATTTTAATGTATCTAGTTCGTCACGAAACTTCTTCTTCTTCTTCTTCTTCTTCTTCGTTTCTTTTGTCCATGCAGAGGCGGCCAGACCCGGCGATAGGGAGGGGCCCTGGGGCCCGGTCTTGTCGAGGGGCCCGAAAAATAGAAAACCCCAGAATAAACACTTTTACCCAATTTTACGTATTTGCGAACAAATTTGACATTTTATTATATTCAATGTATGAAACTGAATATGCTACAAAATACTATAATGAGAACATGTAAATAGCCATTATCTTCATATCTTTGTGGCGGCCACTGGTTACAGGTAGAGCCCTGCGCGGATAAACAACACGTCATACGCATCCGCCCCGCATCCGCACGACTGTTATCCGCATCCGCCCCGCATCCGCACAACTGTTATCCGCATCCGTCCCGCATCCGCACGACTGTTATCCGCATCCGCCCCACATCCACATGACTGTTATCCGTATCCGCCCCACATCCGCACAACTGTTATCCGCATCCGCCCCACATCCGCACGACTGTCATACGTATCCGCCCCACATCCGCACGGCTCCCTAGGTACTCGCGGATCACCGGTTAAGAACCACTGGTTTATAGGTATGGCAAGAGAGGGGCCAGATCTCGTATTGTGTTCATTGATAGGACGAGAGGTAAGAAAACGGTGTAACAAGATAGTTAGGGGTATTAGTGGAAAGTATTTTGTGCAGTGGTGATAACATGTGGAGTTCACGACGCTGGTGCACACAAAGCCACGACAGCTCCTTATAATAGGGTGATATATGATCATCACATCGCATACCAAAGATATATCTTACACAGTTGTTGAGGCACCGGTCTAGTTTCTTGATACTGTCGCAGGTTATCTCGGTCAACACAGTGTCACAGTAGTCAAATATAGGTAGTATCAGAGAGCGAATTAGTTGTACTTTAAGTCGAACAGAGACTTACTTATACGTCGTTTAATATTTCATTAAGGGGGGACGTATGTAAAAATGAGTAAAAGTACTATTTTTTTAAATTCGCCCATACTTTACCTTACGGTATCAACATTTTAATTCCAAAATATTACAGTTCAATGACATCTGTAAATGTGAGAAAAATTAGTGCATGTAACTGCTTGTATACTGCCACACCCACGTCTGTAGGAAGAACGTGAGGATAATCTGACATCATCAGATGATGAATTGGTAACAAAGGCGCATCAAAGGAGACAATGAGGAAACAGCTGAACGAATAAGATGAATCAGAGTAAAATGGATATGGTCTGCACGAATTCATTATATGAGGGGCAATTCAATATAAACAAACTCAAATCCTTGATTCAAATTTTCCATAACTTACATTTTTGTACGTTTAATGTACCTTTTCTCCTACACCGTTAAATATACAGTGATGAAACTTGGTATGCTGCTGAAAACTATTATTCTAAATAACTTCCTGGAAATTTGTTTTTTTAAGGACATATTTTGGATTTTAAGGGGTTACATATCATTATTTTTGTTATCAAATTAATTCCATCAGATTTTGAAGTGCTGTTAAAAATAAAGTAAATAAGATATCAAAAATTTGTTCCACATATATCTTTATCCTGGTCTTTAGATAATTCATGCCAAATTTCGTAACTTACAATGTGATGGTTTTGTAGAAAAGGTACATATTAAGGGTACATGTTTCAGAAAAGTCAAAAAGTCCTAGCTGAAGAACCATTTAAATTATCACCATCAAAATCAATATACACCTGCCTAGTACACTGATAATCATGTGTGTAAAATTATATAGCGTTATCTTTAAAACTCTGGGACTTACAATACTTCTTTTACCGAAGTGCAATTTTGCATTTTGCAACTTCTCTTAGTATTGATTTTTAATTTATCAATTGCACTACTACAACCCCTTCCCTCGTATTGTGAGGGGTCCTGGAGTGTAGGGGAGGTTGTAGTAGTGCAATTGGCCGGTGAGTATATCCACCTGTGTGTGCAGTGTCGCCCTCGCCATGCTCCGATGGTCAAAGGGAGCGTCTCTTGTCGCAGCTGAAGAGCAGGTTGTTAAGGAATATCGCTACCATACGAATACGAGAGTGCTCTCGTGTTTACTCAGATGGCGCTGCGCTGCGGTCTGAAAATAGAACGTTAATTGTTTACATTCCTCACAGAAAACGCGGAATGCGTTCTTGAAGGATTGGTAAACATGTCAAGACATCACTGGTCTTCGTAATATACTGTTTAGTTAAGAGGACAGGGACAGGTTCGGTTCCCCAGCCCAGCACTTTCCATCCCAAGCTGCACAGCCTAGCGCGTTAAGTCACTTTCCTTTCTTTATCGTTTATAGCTACTTAAGGCCATGGGGTTCGTATTTATTCTTGCGCAGGGGCGTATATAGAGTTTTATTTCGGTGGGTGCCCAACTGGGGGTTAAAGGGCATGGAATAGGCCTCAAAGAAAAGGGGATCCGGGGTTCCTTCCCAAGAAACTTTTGTATAATTTGGTGCAAAATGATGAGTTTTAAGGCTCTGGCATCACTTTTTCTACCAATTTGTTGTGATGTTTTATGTTTGGTTAATGTCAAACACAACTGAGACCATTTTTGGTACTTTTATTAATACAATCATCTTGCTCACTTGATAGCGTTTATACGGAAAGAATTAATGTTACTGTTTTGATTTACAACTCACACTATAATATAAAGCCAAGGTTTCCTGAAGCATTGCCAAATCGGTTCATAAATTCATCGTCAGTGAAGTGTATGTCTCTGTGAATAGATGACAATACTAGAGCGTTGAGTCTGTTTTCACAAGTAGAATTTCTTAAGAGGGGGCGAAACTTGGGTCGGAAATCGCCTTTTATTTCCAGAAATGGCCACCTGAGAGGTGAGCGCTATTGTCGCTTAATCTGCATTACCGACCATGCTACAGAGTAGAGCGCGTACGGTGGCAGGTGAGAGAGAGCGTTTTGGACATAAAGAGACAGAGACACTCACTGCGATGTCGCCAGACTGCTCTTCCCGCAGTGTTGCTAATTGCTATGAAGCAAGTCAGTAAGCATTCAACCTCCACTCAGCCGACTTCTCAGTTTTCTTCCCTCAGTCTTTCGGCAGGACTTACGCAACCTGCCCAAGGGGATGTTGTGATGCTGTCAATCGTCACTTCGTCCGTAATTCTAAACGACTGCTATTCGGAAGGTATTGTTTTTTTCTTGCAACATAAGATTTCACGTGCGCCCACAATTGGGTTGTACCAAAACTACACAATGTCCACGCAGGGCCGCGACGATAGAGAGCGATCTTGGTCCCCACGGTATTGACTGCCACCCCACATTTGAGTTCTTTCCGTGAAATCCTAATATTCATGTTTTTTCTTAAAATAAATTAAAATTTCAATATTTGGTTATGTGAAATTATATCGGAAAGGGAAGCGATTCAACTTATTGAATTTTCACCAACCAGGCCTTTTACACAGTGCCGGATTTCTGCCTAGGCCTACAAGGCCCCGACCTAGGGGCCCAGCCAGGCTAGGGGCCCCGGTGGAGGAATTTTATCTGCTTATGAGGAGTTAAGTAAAAAGTTTGACTTTCTTACGAAACTACATCGTTTGGAATCTAAAGACATTCGTGAAGGAGCCACAAACCTTATAACTTTTTATCCGGGGGACTTGGATAGGACTTTGGAATACGAGTGTCTGCACCTGCAAGCTCATTTGTCGTCGAATGATGAAGTTATGGAGTTATCGTCACTAAAGCTATACACATATCGGAAAAAGGCTTTTTCGACATTTATCCGAACGAAGGAATTGCACTTCGAATGCTGTTGTGTACACCATCGTCAAACTGCTCAGTAGAACGGTCGATTTCAGCGCTAAAGAGAGTAAAGGATTGCTTTAGATCTAACATAGGAGAGAACAGGCTCAATTCACTCTCTGTAATGTACATAGAGTCAGAAATAATGCAGTCAATTGACTATGATGACGTCATTCATTCTTTTTCACAGAAGAGTGTTTGTCGTTTGATTCTATACATTTTACAGAATAACGTACCAATACTAACATAGACTGTATTATTCTGATGTTTATTAGAGTCATTAAAGTCGATTAAGAATTATATGTTCTGTACTAGTGCATTAATTTGCTAAATTTCCAAAATATCTTCGAGATGGTGGGGGACCCAAATGTCAAGTGCCTAGGGGCCCTGGATCTCTTAAGTCCGGGCCTGCTTTTGCGGGGACATAATCTCATTTTATATTCATTCGTGAATTTTGTACTTTTAAATTTCGTAGCGTGCTTACATTTTCTAAGTTGCCTTTAGCACTGTAACGCTTGAAATTTTACCTGCTGCCAATAGACTACAATATATACCTAGGTAAATAACAGTTCTTTAGAAATAACTGAAATTGGACCCAACGTTTTCGCTCTACAACGGCCCAAGAATCACCATTGTTTTAAAGTTTACTCACTATACCTTTCAAGAGTTTGCTTGGACTTATTTAAAAGACTGATATAGCAATTAAGAAGCAGTAGTTTTCTCTTTCGGGCCCTTCAGTACGCTCGGGCCCCAGGGCTGTAGCCCCATTTGCCCCTCCTTCTCGTCGGACCTGTGTCCACGTTGTCTTGCTATTTCATCAATTTCGTACGTACAATGAGCGGATTTGTGAAGTAACAATTCCACTCTGGTTTGTGATGGGCTGTGGGGAATATCATTAGAAGACAACCACTCGATAATGTAAGCCTCTCTGTTATTCGAGGTCGGAGCTTTGTTAATTTGCACTGAGAAAATGCTCACATTGTCCATAATAACTGAATGTGGACGGAGGTCTGGCAGTAATTATTCAGTAAACCTTAGTTTAAAACGAGCGTGTCTCTCCTGAACGGCAATGGTCAGATTTCTCCGAGTTCGATACTAACCCTCCTTTGGTCGCGTAGATTACTATTGTAATCAAGGTTCATTTGTTTTATATCTACGAACATAATACTCTAGATTTTCGTACATTCTGTTCAGTACCTTTCCAAGAAGTTCTTCCCATTACAATCCCCGTGAAATATTACATCAATTGCCACTATATAGCGTGCCAGTGGTGTACCACATAGTCAATTGTATTCCACTCGACTATTTGGGGAACTACGCTTGAACTCATGGGTAGAGCCCTCCGCGGTAAACAAAGCGTTATCCGCATCCGTCCCGCATCCGCACGTTTGTTATCCGAATCTACTGGCATTACTATAATATTTTTAATTAGATAAAGCATAACGCATTAAAGCAACACATTTACACATTTGGGAAGAAAGTCGTTCCTTTAGGCTTTGTATGTCAAGTTCTATGTTTAAAATGAATGTTACACGGCCAGAAATGCAACACTTCCAGTTCGGAGTGTTAATTATGCTTAATGACTTAATTTGAATGATATTAGCTTAAGTAATCAAATTACATTTCTCATGAAAATAACATAACGGAAAAAAATATGTCATCTCATAAACATCCGGGTCCTAGAAATGAAATTCAACAAGTTCGGATCGTATTCTAAAAGCTATCCGCAAATTTATTCAAAACATTATCCGCAGCTTATCCGCTATCCGCACAGCCATGCAAACTATATATGCATGGCGAAAAATGTTGCGGATATCCGCATCCGCGTAGGGCTTTACTCATGGGCGCCCGTAGGGGAGGGGAAAAAAGGGGCCATGGGCCCCGTCTGGAATCCCGAGAATATTTCGACTGTTCATTGTCACACCAGTTTATTTCATAAATTGAGGATACTGATAGTTAACTGATTTAGATGTAGGGATAATTCCACAGTTTTAATTAACTAAGTAATTTGTGATTATTTGAAAATATCTCCAGATATTTAGAAAATCGGCGAACTGGATTAACATTACTATTTTAATGAACTGCTTGATTTTTATTTTACTTGTTCTTAAGAAATGAACATTATGACGATGATTCACAAAAGAAAGAAAACAAGAAGTTCCGTGAAGAACTATACAGCCTACTTTTCATGCCAATGATTATTCTACAGAATATGAACCTATCTAGAATAATGACGAAATTAAGTTGCTAATATCGAAATTTCCAATTAGTTCGAAATACTCTATACCTGGCATAATGTATCCTAATAGAGCACTACAGTTGGCAGCCCTGATGACTGAATATATTCTTAGTTCCGTCTCTTAAGGTACAAAATACAAAATTTGGTTGAAGTCCAATGAATAGCATGGACGTTACATGCAGTTAAACATTGGATCTAACAGCGCGCGTAAAATCATGTTGGCAACAATGTCATGCATGTATTGGTCAGAAATAATCTGAAATAATATGATCTATTGTTGTGCCAATTTTGAATGAAATCCATTAGTTAGTATAGAAGTTACATGCATTTTAAAATTGGATCTATCAGCAGGCTTAGAATCATGTTGGCAGCACTGACGTATATTAGTTACTCTAAATTCGTCCAGAATGCCAGGTACTATACGTGTGCAAAGTTTAGAGCTATTGGCTTGCATACTTTCTGATATATTGATATTAGGGTAACAAAAATAGGGACAGCACATATTAACAGTTGGCAGCACTGGTTGCTCCTTAGAATACGCATAGTCATATCTGTTATGGTACACATAGCACATACGAAATTTGGTTGAAATCCAAATGATAGTATGGAAGTTACGTGTATTTAAAGTTGGACCTGTCAGCAGGCTTAGAATCATGTTGGTAGCACTGATGTATATAAGTTACTCCAAATTAATATAGAATGTCAGGGACTATCCGTGTGCATAGTTTAAAGCTGTCGGCTTGCATACTTTCTGATATATTGGTATTTGGATAAAATAAATTAGGAGCATTTATTAACAGTTAGCAGCCCTGGTAGGTCTGAAGAATACGCTCAGTCATATCTGGTTATGTACACATACAACATACGAAATTTGGTTGAATTCCAATTGATAGTATAGAAGTTATATGTATTTACAAATTGGACCTATCAGGAGGCTTATAATCATTTTGGCAACACTGCCATGTTTAGCCTCCTGGAAATTAAACTGAAATATTATGTTCTATACGTGTGCCAATTTTGAAATAGCTCCCATTCATACTTTCCAAGATATCCAACATGGAGCTCAAATTTCAATTGCGATTTTTTAGCAGTTGGTAGCACTGACATCATTTTCAAATATGGCCGTGAGATATTCAGGTATAGATCTTTACTCCTACCAAATTTTGTTTCGATTGCTGCAGCCGTTTAGGAGTTGATAGGGGGGGACACACACACAGCCAGACAGACAGACAGAAGGACAGACAGACAGACAGACAGACAGAAGGACAGACAGACAGACAGACAGACACACATTTGCCCGATCTCATAAGTCTACTTTTTCCTCATTTTTGCAAAATGTGAAAAGTAGGCTAAAAACTCCTCCCATTCATGCCATGAAGATATGTACCCGACGGTTTTAGAGCAGTCAAATAATGAATAACACGAAGCAAGTAAGAAATGAAACTAAATTGCGGGGCGGAGGTACGTATCATCATCAGCTAGTGACAGGTAGGTAAAGAAATGAAAAATACAACTTGCCTCCCTCCCCCCGGAAAGAAATCCTGCGAGTGCCCATGCTTGTATAGCATTGTATAGAATTGGGCAACTGAATATATTAAGGAACACTTAATTGTAGAAAAATACTCATCTGTTCGCAAATATTTCATGTTTTTACTCAATACGGGAAACTGCCAAATTTCTTTCAAATGTAGAATTATATAAGTTTTCATGTTATGTCAAAATATTTGGTATTTCATGTATTTGTCATGGAGGAAAGAAAGAGAGGATTTGCCCAGAGCTCGTGCCAGTGAAGCAAAGCTCTGAGTCCAAAGTGGGCGTAACCTAGTGTTCTGTGACTTGTATGTGGTAGAGCATTGTGCATGGTTATTTCGGAGTTTTTTTTTCTTCCTAATAATGGCGTGTAGTGCCTATGGTGGTACGAATCGACAGAACAGAACAGACCAGGAAGCATAAAAATATAGTGGGCCGATTATTTACCATACTTGAAAGTTACAATATCAATTGATGCTGAACCGTTGTAAGTTGTATCCATGCAATTCTGTTGCAGGTTGAGTTTATTAATATTATATTATATCTCAGGACAGGAACGCATGGAGAGATGCGTCAAACCAGTCGAAAAACTGAAGACTCAAACAACAAAACATTATATTGCTCTAGGCAGCGCAGCGAAGGCATCTCCTTCCGGTTCTTTCCTCTATGGTATTTGTCTATGATTAGTATATTCATCACACTCCATCCTTCTTATAAAATCGAAAATCAAAATTTTAAACCAAAAAAAAAGAACAAATGAAATACCCATTAAAATTGGCCTACGATTGTAATCCACGCGACTACTGACGTTGCATTTCGAGCCGACCTCCTAACCAAAACTTCCGGTCCTCCGGAAACGTCGCTTATTTTCCAGCACATTGACCTTGTATAGTTTTGACTTACATTACGCTTCATCAAGGTAATAAATGCAGTAACTTATGTCCCTGATTCACCGATCTCGTACATTACGGTACCGGTACCCTGAAAAATACAGTTCTCGCCGCTAATGATGTCACTCCTTTCCATGAGTAGCTTTTTCTCGCCATGAGTTTCCTCATATTTTTAGTGCTACGCTTATCTTATACTGTACTGTAGGTTCATAATTAGTTAAAATATAAGAAACTACCAGAGTATTAGTGTAGGACAATACTGTGAAAACACAATAGATATGATTTTTATACAGGGTACTTTTTTCGGTCTTGCGACATAGCCGCGCAGCGGCAAAATGCATGCGTAGTCGGGTTACTCATTGCGAGAGATATAGCGCTGCTATGTTGCTACATGGACAGGGGTAGATGACCACGCAGTTCCGCCCCTTAAAAAAACAATAACAAACTTGCTAGATGGATAAAAAAGAAGGACCCTGTACTTTTAATTAATAAGTGTATGATAAAAATGTTTCACAATAAATTATACTTAGACTCGTTGAATTAATAACACTGTATACAGAAGATTAACCTACTAACAGTTCGTTTAAAAACGAAAGTAACACAGTAGAATCCTATTCAATGAACACAATACATGAGCTGTAAGTCTTGTTCTCAGCGCTAAAAATAACTCGTCACTCTGCCTTACCGACCCATTACGCCTGCGCTCTTGCGGCTAAGTAGCGAACTTCTACGGCAGCGGCATTACGACTGAAAGTGTGGGGCATTAAAAACTACTTGTTTTATAGAAACATGCAGGAGAAAAGCAAGATTCATCTCTATAGAAGCATTCTTAAACAAATACCCTTTACAACCATGTAACTTTTCATAACTTTTGACAGTCACATTGTTTTTTAATTTCTGAAGTAAAATCGGTGAAAAAAACGCCTTGCCTTATGGGAAAACTGCTTCTCAGTTTCAATGATACAAAATGTTATTATCAATGAAATCTCATTTGAAAAGTTTAATACGTGCTATTGAAGGTATTTACGTGATTTGAAAGTGAAGTTTTGTTTAATTTCGGCCATTGACCTATTTAAAACGAAGATTTTAACTCTCTCTCAATGCTATAAGCAGAGCCAGCCACGAGCGGCCGGCCGGCTGACTTTAGCGCCCTCTTAAGTATGTTGTCAATCAACTCATACTCCGTTCGGCAGTACCAGTAGGTACAGAGAAAGGCAAATTTGCCAAAAGTTTGATAAGGGTATACAAGTTAGGGAAAACACTTTTGTCACACGCTTCAAGGGTACTTGTTGCTGTTCTTGGTAGGTTCATAAGAGCGAAGGCACTGGAGAGTAATAAGAGGTTATGCTGTTACACATAAGATCAGAGCTAACTGATTGTCACACTGTTTACATCGCTCTAGCGTCGCCTTGCTTTGCAACGTTGCCAATCGTCACTTAGTAACAATAGTACCTTGCTTTGCAACGTTGCCATTCGTCACTTAGTAACAATAGTACCTTGCTTTGCAACGTTGCCATTCGTCACTTAGTAACAATAGTACCTTGCTTTGCAACGTTGCCATTCGTCACTTAGTAACAATAGTACATGATTATATTGGGGTTTAATGTTTTAATTCATAAACAAATTATATATGTAACAAAAATTTCGGGGGAGGGGGGGCCGCCCCCCCCCCCTTATATACGCCCCTGATTCTCGGGTAAAGTTGTTGCTTTCTTCTTCTTCCAATAGTCCCTCATTTTCTGACCAGTCTTCTTTCTTCTGTCCACCAAGCTCCTGTAGTCTTCTTAACTTTTAAGAAACGTTGCGCTTTAAGTCACTACTATAGCGAGCTGCAAGTTCCAATCCTGGCGTTGACAGCGTCCATCCTGAATGCAGTTTTATTTCTTTTTATATTTCCGTTATGAAAGGTTCGGTTGGGTTGGGTTAGGTTAGGTTAAGTTTTTTTTTAAGGTTGGCATGGAAAGTTGGACTTGAAGATGATTTTTTTAAAGGTTGCAAGGGATCTTGTACTTTAAGGTGAATTTGGTTTTTGTTTCTTTTGTTTTTTTAAGGTTGGCAAGAAATGTTGGACTTTTATGTGCTTTTTAAGGTTGGCAAGGGATTTTGGACATTTAGGTGAATTTTTTCTCTCTTTTATTTTTATTTTTTTGAAGGTTGGCAAGGGATGCTTGACTTTTAAGTGTATTTTTTCTTTCGGTTACGAAAGATTGGGTTGGGTTGGGTTAGGTTAGATTAGTTATTTTAAGGTTGGCAAGGGATGTTGGACATTAAGATGATATCTTACTCCAAATCCTGAGCATCTACCCCGATCCCCGACCACTATAGTCCTCAGATAGCACTCCCTCATAGTGGCTACCTGTACTGGGTAATATTGTTCCTCCTCACATCAGGAGACAGCAAGCTCTTTCCCGCCTGTGGCGCACAATTATGGATAGTGAAGTTCTCCCAATCCACCAAGACGTCAGTCAACCTTCTACATCCAGGTTGAAGTCACGGAAACCATCCTACAAGACGGCTATGGAACTTACTTCAGCACTGTTCGAACCCCGAAATACATGGGAAGTTGAATGGTCTACCTCTCCACCTCGTGACCTAATTGGAGTACTTGATCCTACCATCGAACTACCTAGATTCTATCTCCCTCGAGCTGTCTGGTCCCTTCTCAACATAATTCGATGTGGCACTGCTCGAACTAGAGCAGCCTTACATCAGTGGGGTTGGATAGACTCGCCTCGTTTCGAATGTGGATATGAAGTGCAAACCATCAAGTTCATCGTGCAGGAATGCCCTCTATATATGTACTTTGGAACCTTAGAAGAACTCCATGCAGCCACTCCACAAGCACTTGAATGGATTAAAGACCTGGCAGCCCATATATGAAGGATCCTAATGCTGAAAATTGTCTATTTTATAAATGTATATGTTGTATATATTAATTACTGTCTTGTGTGCATCATGCGGTAAATAAATAAATAACCAGATACATCCAATTCACACTCAAGCACACGGGCCTGATAAACGAGGTGTCCCATGCTCCTTAAATAAATTCACTACGACAATGAGATTACACGATCCTGATGTAGACAATCCAATTTATTTATTTATTTTGTTGTTACTGCTATTTCTATACGAGTCCTCAATAGTTGTTAAAATCTCGCCACCTGGGTGATGATAAGGCAATAAACAAACGGATGGAGACTGGCCAAGTCTCTCTCAGAGTCTATTCGAGGAAGCACTCGAGCGCTGATACAATGACACGTGTTCTCGACACGTTGATCTGCGATCAGTATTTATGCCCACAACAGTTATTTTAACTCAGCTTTTCGTCGTCTATCCTATTGTACATTTAACATTAATCTTGTTGATAGTCCTTTAGGCTATTTTTAGCCTATTTTCATTTATGAAAAAAAAAATGTAGGCTTATGAGATCACCTTTTGTCCGTGTGTCTGTCTGTGTGTGTGTGTGTGTGTGTGTGTGTGTGTGAGGGATTTCTGTGTGTCCCCCCTTAATAAAATCTAAACGGCTGGAGCGATTTCAATGAAACTCGGTAAGTTCATAGCACTATACCGGGCAAACCCGACCGTGCCCTTCAAATTATGTTACGTCTCACCAATCCAACATGGCGGCTGTGCGAAATATTTCACCGGCATTCAATATCTCCGAAACTATTACCGATATCATCCTGAATTTTTTACGGTGATAAAGGGAACTACTAGAAGTTTACCTGTTTGACTTTTGAAAACCTGGTAACTACAAAACCAACATGGCGGCCAAGCGAAGTTGCGACTTTTAAATAGACGTTGCTCGCGATTTAACCAATCAAACGCAATGAAACATGGTACAGTATATGTTTGTACACATTGTAATGCACCGACATCTAACTTCGTTCAATTGTTTACATAAATTCAAGATGGCGGCTGTGCGAAATATTTCACGGGCATTCTATATCTCTGAAACTATTAGCGGTATCACCATGATATTTTGTACGCAGATAAAGAGCACTACTTAAAGTTCATATATGAGACTTTCAAATACCGGTTAACTACAAAACGAACATGGCGTCCAAGCGAAGTTGAAAGTTTTAAATAGAATATTCTCACGATTTAATGATCCAAACGCAATGAAACTTCGTACAGTAAATGTTTATACACATTGTAATACACTGGTATCCAATTTAGTTCAATTGATTACGTAACCTCAAGATGGCGGCAGTGCGAATTTTGAAATTAAAGTTTTTATTTCTTATGTTCTAATCATGCGATCGAAATCAACATTTGCATAATGAACGTACACGATAATCATCATCTAATAGTATATAACTCTATGGCCTACATATATTAAAATCCAACATGGCGACCATCCGAAATATTTAGACGGTTTGCAATATCTATTAATCTACTACAGCAATCAAACTGAAATTTTGTAAAAGTATAGAGGCTATAAGCATACGTTCACGTATGGGACGTTCAGTAACCTGGCGAGCACACATCTAACATGGCGGTGACGCGAAATTTAAATATTCAAATGGACGTTTCTTGCGTTTTAACCATCCGAGCGCAGTGAAAGTTGATACGGTATATGCTTATACAAATTTTAATCGACTGGCAGCAAATTCATTTAAATTATTTTCATAACTACAAGATGGCGGCTGAGCGAAATTTAAAAATCCCGCTTTTATTTTGTTGTATCCTAATCATGCGATTGAAGTTTGAATAAAAGACCTACACAATAATCTTCATGCAATGTTACATAAATCTAAGGCCTATAATATAAAAATCCAACATGGTGACCATCCAAAATATTTAGACGGTTCTCAATATCTACGAATCTATTACAGCAATCAAACTGACAATTTGTATGTTGATAGAGGCAATTAATATTAGTAGGATATATGAAAATAGGCTATTTTGTTCTTCATGGAACTACTTGTCATAGACTTATGAGATCGAATTTTGTCCGTGTTTATGTGTGTAACTTTCGATCGATCCATTTCTGGATATTTCAGTTTCCATTACCGTCACCAATCCAACCTGGTGGCCACACAAAGTTCAAATATGTAAATTAACTTTCGTGGTGAATGGAATATGTTCAAGTGAATTGTTGTTTAAATCTAACAATATTGTCATTTAATATTGCTCGATTGTTTTAAGAAACTCAAGATGGCAACTGTGTGAAATTTAAAACAAATCTCGTATCCTATTGATGCGATTGAAGTGAAACTTTGCATTATGAACCACTACTGCAAGCCGTATCTACTGGTACATAAATCTGAGGTTTACATTTAATAATTTATAAATGACGAGCATGTCAATTCCTCAGATATGAATTTCTCCAACTCATCAATCACAGTGAAACTTGATATGGTAGCCCGATGCTACGAGTGAAGCAATTTGGGGTAGGATTTCCTAGAGCCGATATTCTCAATTATACACGGCGCTAATGTTTTCATCCCTCCCTATATTTTTCTGCTAAGGTCCCATTCCAGTTTTTTACCGAATATAAGGTCCCATTAACACCAACCTACACATATGGGGTACCTACAGGTTCAACATAACCCAATGCGTAAGCGAAACGCACTCACTTACTCTTTAAATGCCTCACAATTAAATAAATACCTTAAAACATGTATATTTACAATGAAATAATGAAAGAATGCAACACGGTAACCATGCTAACAGAATCTCACAGGTCCATCTATTTCTGAAAGATGCAATGCAATTCCAATTAATACATTACTGTGAAAGTTTCCAGACGGTTATAAGGTTATCACTGAACCAAATTAAGCTGTAAAATTCATCAATACATACAGTACAATGTGCTTAAGGGGGTCAAGAGGCATTCTAGAGTTTTTCACGCAATTTTCACGTGTGAGTGTGGTACGAAAGGTCTTTTTCACCCGACTATAAAGGGTTTCCGAAAACCACATTTAAAGGCCCTTAAATTAACAGTGTCTGTGATATTCCAGGAAAACTAACTTCGCTCTGATATACCTGTGATGGAATGACAAACCCCTAACCACTGCACCAGTAGCTGAATTGATAAAGTCTGATTATTCATACCAAGGATAAATCAGTCATAGCATTCATGATTGAGATTTTGCTAAGTGTACTCTTTACAACTAGAACATTCGCGGGCGAAGCCGCGACGGGTAATGCTAGTCAAAAATAAACGCCTATTAAGATTGTATCTCTGTTGATGTTTATTGTCAGAAATGAGAACAATATTTGAAAACGCTGCGCTATAGTTCATCACAAGCTATTTAGTCCATCACATGGGGAAGCTATTTAATTACCGGGATAATTATGAAATGGAGAGCCTAAATGTGTTTCTGTTCTCCTTTCCCTCAGGTCAGCTTCGTGACTAAGTGGATATCTGAACGATGCCGGGTTTGATTTCTGGATGGATGGTGGGATTTTAACTTGGTGCGTTCAAAAAGTAACGAGCCAGAGGCATTACAGAAACCAGTACCTGTATGTTAGAAGTATTGGCCCTGGCTGTTGAGGCACTTGTCCCACTGTGACACGAGGTGGTGAATGGCTGTCTCATAAAATTCCCTGGGCTGCGATGTGAACCAGTTCCGCACGTACAGCTGGACATCGGCGTCCGAGGTGAACCGTTGGCCCCGCAGAGCCCTATTCAGGGAACCAAACATGGCGAAATCACCGGGAGAGAGGTCTGGACTGTATGGCGGGTGGCCGAGAACCTCTCATTTGAATTTCTGCAGGAGTGCCGCGACTGTGTTGGCCGTATGAGGTCGTGCATTGTCGTGGAGCGACCACGGTGGCTATGGCGTTCACTGTCACTCGGTGGTCCTGGGTAATGAGTGCATCAACCAGCTGGACGTTGTCATCGGTAATGCAGGGAGGTGCCCCAGACCGGGCATCATCGGCTAACGACACCCGTCCTTCCCTGAAGCGCTTGTGTCACGCCTTGACTCTTGCAAGGGACATGCAGTGTTCGCCGTACACTTGTGACATTCGACGATGAATGACCGTTCCCCCTACTTCTTCCACTGTCAGAAACCGAACAACACCTCTTTGCCCTTCGGTTAACGCCTCCATGTCACTGTTTGCAATGCGACTGGCAGAGTTGGACGATTGATGCATGCTGCTGCTCGCTTTGTATCGTCACGTGACGTGCACAAATTTTTGTCAAATTAAGCTTTCATTTGAACCTCAATACGACGGGTAGGTCACTCCGAGGCGTCAACGTGAAACTCCCCTTGAAAGACCACACGTCACTAAACTAGCAATCAAGAACTTTGATCAAAAAATCAGCCGAAAATCCCTGTTAAGCTATCAAAATTGTTAGAAAACAACATAGTAATTAATAAAATATTATTAATAATAATAAAGATGCCCGGAAACTATTGACATACAAAGATACATAATGATGTAGCCATGATCATTAATCAAAACATGAATGGCATCCTTCAGAATTCCCCGTAGCACCTTATTTAGTTATTTATATATTTATTTAGGTTTATCTATACTAATATAATAAAGCTGAAGAGTTTGTGTGTTTGTTTGTGTGTTTAAACGCGCTAATCTCTGGAACTACCAGTCGGATTCGAAAATATATTTTTGTATATGATAGCCTGATTCAAGAGGAATAGTTTAGGCTATTTAGCATTAGGCTACACCTCTCAGGTAACCTTAAAGATTGATTTTTGTTCAGTAAGTCGGAAGAACAAGCGCTCCAGAACGGCTTCAATAATACCGAAGTCTATTGTTGCCATGTAACGCGGGCCGCATCACGTCACCCCTTCCATTGTTCTGGTGCAGAATTGCGAGCTGCTTATAAATTGTAGTCACGGGGAGTAATTAGGGCAAAAAGATTTCTTAGGCCCCTTAAAACAGTTATCATCATGACAATAGTATGCTTCTGTATCAGGGCGATAGTGCTGGTGCAGTATACTGAGGTTATCAGCTGCAATAAGCGTTGGTGCTTTCAAATTTACTTTCATTTATTCCGATCCTTATCCTTGAGCGCTCCAGTTCTGTAAAACAAATAAATCCACCTGGCGAAGCCGGGCACTACTGCTAGTATTAAATATATGAACAGTAGTAGTTTCCTAACAATTAAGTTTTTGCGAATATATTTACAAATTACATATATGCTTGAGCATTGAGACTAAGAGGTGACATTCTATGGATGGACGATTGTTCGACGAATGAAAATCGTTTCATACTGTCGAGCTTCCTCCCTTTAGTGTTGATGTTTCGACAAGAATGGTTTGACAGCAACCGTTGTAACGTCATACCTACGAACAATTTCACACATATGCAAGAGAGCTGAATACGTAATGTCCTAAGCGACCCGGTGAATTTTTAAAATATTTACGGAATGTGCATCTCTAGCCGGAAATATTACTGTTTTCACGACCCACTGTCTGACTGGCTCTGTTGTAAATACCTTCAGTGCCATGATTTATCTCCGTTGTTCCAGTAGAGTCATAAAACTTAAGAACATGAAGGTTAACTTTCCTTTTAACCCAAGCTCTGAGCTGATTGGCGTGAAGAATGTGAACCATGCGATGTACGACTCACCAATAATGGATTCTGAACAACTGGTTCTTATATTCTGAGTGTGATAAATACGTTTAAATCTCACCATTACTCGATCTATCTATTATCAACTTCTAATAACACTTTACACTTATTTACCTAAGATAATGAACAAACAAATAAAAATCACAACAATCACAAAAACAAAAAAGAAACATTGCCAAGTAACGATGATGCAAACGAGACGAGAAAGTCAGTGAGCCCATGTTTCAAAGTCGAAAAATACAGTATGTACGTGTAGCCCACTCTATTCCTACTGAGTCTAAAATGAGTGAAAATAGTAATCTACCTATTCCCTGCAACCTGCTGCTACCTAGCGCATAAATAATGCAATTATGTATGAGAGGGAGATATAAACAGATAACGATCGATCCGTTACGTTGCCAGTTTTTTGCGGGAATCGTTGCACAGTGGGTCAAAATCGAAATCTAGGGGGACAACATTATTTTTACGTTTTAATCATGAATTTAGAGTGAAAGCAATGTATATAATTTGTTTACTTCATAATAAACATCAGTCAAGACCTTTTTAAAGCTACGACTACACATGCATAGGAGTTGGATAGAAAATTCAATTATCTCTTCAGAACAATTTTCTACCCCTAATTTACTTTTAACAAAGTCAACAAGTTCCACTTTTGACATAATCGTCGAACCCAGTGCGTCAAACAGTTGTAAACGTGTGAGAACTGGTTACGCGGCATCTTCTAAAACGTAAAATAACTAAGTAAGTTGCAAAAAGATGCAAAAATCTTATAACAGGCGTAAACTACAAGACTTTATCTACATTTTAACATTAAGTAGAATGTGACGCAGAGTGACGCGACATACTAAAAATCTGTGTGAAAATATAATTTTAAAAATAACAGTTAAATATTATATAATGCAAATATAGCTAAAATTACGTAACAATTGCGCCCATTGATAACTGAAACACGTTACAAAGATCATACCTTCAGCTGCATGTTCCATCTTAAAGCATCACACTAACCACAAAGACAACCAAACCACAGCCACTTACAATCAGACTGCTCGGACAGTGGTGACAGATTTACACTAAGATGCGTTTATATCCCAGAATAGTGAGCGGCAATTATATGAGAATGCTGTAGAAGTAATACATTTTGATTTTTAATTATGAAAATAATAATTTTGTCCTCCTAGATTTCGATTTTGACCCACTGTGCGTTGGTACCGATAGATCGTTACCTTGAGAGTAAATACAAAACCAGGCTTCCTTTTCAAGAAATGCCCTTCTTCTTTCTTCTTCACTGGATGTTGAAGATCTTACAATATATTTTCTTCTCAGCTGACGACATGGCGGACAACTGTGGAACATTCTTCAGCCATCTTCCAGCTCTTCCCCTGCCTTCCATTTTTTCTGTAAAAATCAGCTTATTGAACTGATATCTCATTTCACATTTTTCATGTGCTAGGTATCCCATTTTCTTTTCTTGATCAATTTTACAGTGTCCCTCCCTTTATTCATCCTCTGTAAAGCGACATGGTATAGGCGATTGCATCACAGCTCAAGAGTTGTATTTTATTTGGCTTATCACCGCAAATCCACTTCTGAAACCTACCTGGCCTTCCAACTATTCGTATATTCTTCTAGGAATATTTTGAACATTAGTGTTATTGTCCGCTGATTTTTGCACATCTTTGCGTTAGAATTGTTTGGGATTGGAATGAAAGTTGAACTAGATTTATGGAAAAGCCACTGATTCGTAAATGGCGTACAGTTATATGGATTCGTTCTTCTTCTATGCATTTTAGTTTGTTTCTTGCTATCCTGCAACTTTAACTATCATCAACTATTTAAAAACTACATGAACGACTTTTTTCTTTGCTGATTTTTAGTTCTGTTTTAGGTTCATCTATTTCATGTTATGTCACCTGACATACTGAAATAATGAACTGTCAAAACCTTTGTATTCTGATTTAAAAATAATTTTCTTATTTTCATTTTCTTGGATTCACCCATCACATCTTCCATAAGTTATGCTTGCCGCGGTGGTTGAGTGGTTATCGTGTCGGACTACCTACCCCAAGCTTGCAGGTTCGCTCCTGGCCGTGGTAAAAAAATTTAAGGCGACAAAAATCACGGCAGGCATGTCATACGTTGTTGGCATGTTAAAGAACCCATTTGAATTCAGTAGGCCGTGATCATAATGGCAAAATTAATCTCGGGATTTTCCGGCAACACAAAAGTTCCTCCTTTCTCTACTAGAAAGCGCTATAGTGTCAAGGAGCATAGATATCTAACCTATTTGACTTTCATAGCGCTCCAAGGAACTACAAAACATTTCGACAAGCAAGCTGCCCTCTGGGCGTCAAATAACCAAGGTTGCACCTGGCCATCGAGCCCATACGATATTATTATTATTATTATTATTATTATTATTATTATATTCCATTAATTATTATAATGTAATACAAGTTGTAAATGACCTCGTAGTTCCGCCACTTAAAACAACAATAGCTAACTAACTATTCTGTAATTGTCGAACTACAACCCTTTTGCTAGGCAAAATAGGGTTCCTTCTCTGTTTTGGAAACTCAATAAATAAATAAATAAGTATATAAATAAATAAATCTATATATATAAAAATCAATCTTACGTGATAGTTTGTCTGTGGGTGTGTGTGTATGTCTCCTATGCATTCATATACCACTCAACCGATTGCGATGAAACTTGGGTGAGATGTTGAGTACACTCTAAGGAAGGTTTCTGACTTAGTAAATCCATTTTACAATAGGTAGCGCACGCGTAGATTCAACAAATGAGTGACGATGCGCGAAGCGTTTCAAACAAGTCCCGTATGTGTTCATATACCATTCGTCCGATAGCGATGAAACTTGGGTGAGATGTTGTATACACTTACGTGAAGGTTTCCAAATTAGTGAGTACATTTCACAGTAGATAGCGCACGAGTAGATTCAACAAATGAGCGACGACACGCAAAGTGTTTCAAAAATGTCCCGTATGCATTCATATACCATTCGTCCGATAGCTATGAAACTTGCGTAAAATGTTGTGTACACTTCATGAAAATTTTCTGGCTTAGTAAATCCACTTTACAATAGGCAGCGCACGAGTAGATTCAACAAATGAGCTACGACGCGCGAAGCATTTCAACAAAGTCAGTTTCAAAAAAGTCCCGTATGCATTCATATACCATTCGTCCGATAGCTATGAAACTTGCGTAAAATGTTGTGTACACTTCAGGGAAATTTTCTGGCTTATTAAATCCACTTTACAATAGGCAGCGCACGAGTAGATTCAACAAATGAGCTACGACGCGTGAAGCATTTCAACAAAGTCACGTATGCGTTCATATACCATTCGTCCGATAGCGATGAAACTAGGCTGAGATGTGTGCACTCCAGGGAAGGTTTCTGGCTTAGTAAATCCCTTTAAAAATAGGAAGAGCAGGAGCAGAATCAACAAATGAGCGACGACGCGCGAAGTTTTTCATCAAAGTCCCATATAAGGTCATATACCATTCATCCGATAGCGATGAAACTTGGGTGAGCTGTTGTGTACACTCCAGGGAAGGTTTCTGTCTTAGTACATCCATTTTACAATAGGTAGCGCAGCAGTAGATTCAACAAATGAGCGATGACACGCGAAGCGTTTCAACAAAGTCCCGTATAAGGTCATATACTATTCGTATGACAGTGATAAATGTTTGGTGAATTGTTGTGTACACTACAGGAAAGGTTTCTGGCTTAGTTAATCCATTTTACAATACGAAGCTCACGTTTAGATTCAACAAATGAGTGACTACGCGCGAAGCGTTTCGACAACGTCCCGTATACGTTCACATACCATTCATCCGATTGCGATGAAACTTGGGTGAGATGTTGTGTACACTCCAGAGAAGGTTTCTGGCTGAGTACATCCATATTACAATAAGTAGCGCAAGTAGAATCAACAAATGAGCGACGACACGCGAAGCGTTTCAACCATGTCCCGTCTGCATTCATATACCATTCGTCCGATAGCTATGAAACTTGGGTGAGATGTTGTGTACACTTCATGGAAGGTTTCTGGCTTAGTAAATCCACTATACAACAGGCAGCGCACAAGTAGATTCAACAAATGAGGGACGACGCGCGAAGCGTTTCAACAAAGTCCCGTATAAGGTCATATACCATTCTGCCGTTAGCGGTGAAACTTGGGTGAAATATGGTGGACACTCCAAGGAAGGTTTCTGGCTTAGTAAATATATTTCACAGTAGGTAGCACACGAGTAGATTCGACAAATGAACGACGACACGCGGAGCGTTTCAATACACTCCCCTATGTCTTCATATCCCATTAGTCCGATAGCGATGAAACTTGGGTGAGATGTTGTGGACACTTACGTGACGGTTTCTAACTTGGTAAATACATTTTACAGCAGGTAGCGCACGAGTAGATTCAACACATGAGTGACGGAGCGTGAATCGTTTAAACAAAATCCGGTATGCGTTCATATACTATTCATCCGATTGCGATGAAACATTGATCAGTTATTGTGTACACGCCAGGGAAGGGTTTCGACTTAGTTAATCCATTTCACAATAAGTAGCGCAAGAGTAGATGCAACAAATGGGTGCCGACGCGCGAAGCGTTTCAACAAAATCCCATATTGGATTCATATAACCTTCTTCGATTGTGATGAAACCTTGATGAGTTATTGTGTACACGCCAGGGTAGGGTTTCGACTTAGCAAATTCATTTCTCAATAGGTAGCGTACGAGTAGAATCAACAAATGAGTGACAGCGCACGAATCGTTCAAACAAAATCCCGTATACGTTCATATACCATTCATCCGATTGCGATGAAACTTTTGAAAGTTGTTGTGCACGCTCCCACGATTGATTCTAAATTAGAAAATCCATTTTACGATAGCATAGGGGCAGTTAACGGAAATTGAAAAACATGTTGTGTATCCAAAAGCACTTCAAAAAACAGAATTTCAACGCCAACACTTTCTTTGATTGGCATTGCAACGCATGCCGGGTACAGCTTGTAAATAAATAAATAAATACCGTAAATAAATGAATAAATAAATAAATAATAAATAATAAATTAATAAATTAATTAATTAATATCATTTACATATTCGTACTATCGTTTTAGAGGTTCATCTCTAACATTCATAATAATCTTGAGACCTGATGTTAATTTTTTATGCGTGTTGAATTTGCCATGTATATTTAGCCTTATTTTTGTTTAGAATTTTCTTCACATTTTCATAAGATCAATTATTTCATCTTCTGTTCGATTTTTGCTTTAGTGATTTAATATAGGCCTACTTGTCCGTCGTTCCATTCATAGCTGATCCAGGCGCGTATATAAGGGGGGTGCTGAGGGGGCTCCATACCCCCACCCCTCGAAAAAAACAGTAAAAATTAAGAAAGTGTTGCTTTGGTAAAAGCGTAAAATAATAGTAAATTTGGTTGTAACATAATCTTAACTTATTGGCTAAGTTATAAACAATATTAAGATTGAAATTAGACTACCTCGTGGTGTAGTGGCTAGCATTCTTGGCTGCCACCCTGGAGGTCCGAATTCGATTCCCGGCTCTGCCAAGAAATTTTAATTCTGGTCTGAGGGCTGGAACGGGGTACACTCAGCCTTGTGAGGTGAAACTGAGAATTCCACAGTACGGTACTTTTGAGAAATAAACTTTCAATTTGAAAAGAAAAAAAAGCTGTTTACATTTCTGCTTAATAAATTGTCAAATATTTGGATATTTCCCATTCATACTCCATAGGCCATAACAGAAAATTCAAAATTCTATTTGTGTGTTGTGTTGTATTTTACAACTTTTTTGTGGTGCCACTAATTGTAGGCCATATTAACTTAGAATTTTACAATTAACTCTTATCTGAAATAATTACACAAAGTTATATGCTCTAAGATATTGGTTGAAATTTCTAGGTATTTTGCGGTGACAATCCCCTGAGAATTCTCACAATTTTCCAGGATAGTCAGCCATCCACCCCCGAAAAAAAATTGTATATAGGCTACCCCTGTGAGCTGATCTGTTTCCATGTACCGACTGTTCTTTCACACGCATTGAATCCAGATTTACGAATTTCTTCTTAAGACCATTCTTCATTGTTGGTTTAACCTCTCATTTGTGGGCGTTGTGTTCATTCGAACCCTCATTTCGCATACTAATTTATATCGGCACCAGGCTATTGCCAACATTGCGAGATTTTAGTGACCGTGGGATAACTCTTCTTCTCTCATAACCCCCCAGGGTCTCACATCTAGTGGGACGTTGGTTGGCGACCACGGGACCCCAGCTGAGGCCGGCATTGCTTCCACTTACTTGTGCTGGGCTCCTTCTTTCCTGTCGACCTCTCTTGGCCACCTCTTGTTCCCTTCCGACCCCGGACGTATTATGGTATCCGAGGCCTAGGGAATCTCTTCCTTTCCCGCCTTAATTGACCCTTACCTCATCTTTACTGATACCCTCATCCTTCGAGGGGTCAGCCATCTTTTGCTCTTCATGTTATCTACTGCCTTCTGCTCAAGGCCCTCAAGGAGGCAGGGTGTATTAGCCCCACCACTTCTGGTGCACCCTGGATAGTACACCCCGTCAAGGGCTCATGGCTGGTGAGTTTGGCAGTGTTGGCGATCCCGGGGGATTCCTGAACTGGATCCGTTTTGTTCCTCTTTTTCTTCTGACTTTGGGGCGGGCTCTCTTTCCCTTTCCTATCTGCCTTTCATGGCTCTCCTTCGTTCCTGGTCCCTCAATCCTCATTCTTCGAGGGTTGAGGGCATTTCTTTTCATCCTGTCCTTTATTTGCCTCATCCTTTATTTGTTTACCATTTCTTCTTCTAGTATGTAAGTTTGCAGTTAGTATTAGTTATCATTCTCATCTCATCTTCACTATCACCCAAACCATTAGGGGGCCGATAACCTAGATGTTAGGCCCCTTAAAACAACAATTATCATCATCTTCATCATCATATTCAGTCATTGAGAAGATGTTTCCAGTGAATGTGAACCGTGCGGTGATATCACAGGTATCGGCTTTTGTTTTCTGTAATGTATCGTGAGCTTTGTTCTATCAGAACACTGGGGATATTAATGGGGCTCTTAATGGAGCATCTTCATAAACTCTTTATGAATTACCGCGCCGTCACCGGGTTCAGCGTTTCAAAGTTAACGCGCATGTTTTGCTTCTGTCATCCCCGGTGCCTTACTTGATGATCCAGAATTCGTGGGTTCCACACCCGGTGGGGGAGTAGGATGTATGAAGGGTTAGAAATGTTACATGGCACTACAAGTTGTACGTTGTCGGCTCATCGAAGACCTCTCGTATCACATTTCGTGGTTACAAGGCAATACTAATTATATTATTTTCATGCACAGCTTCATCTCCAGAGTTCCGCTTACTCTGCCGAGTAGCGCTGGACTTTATCTCAATGTTAGGTAGTCAGCTAATTGGAACTTAAAACAGCCTGATGTGGTAAAAACTCAAGAAACTCAAGGCAGTACTATAATGAGGCGTACTAGGCAAGGTGAGATGTGGGGTAGTTTGTCATAGCTTTCCTCACTAAACAGCTCTGACCCTATAAGTAGCACCTTACACAGCTGCGGTCTGGAGCACCCATAGCTCAGTAGCTTCCTACAGTCATGAATGAGACTGAGATAATTTACTCTAGCCTGTGTCAACAGACAAATGCAAAAATACTTCATTCGTGGCAATATTCTTCTTCTTCTTCTTCTTCTTCTTCTTCTTCTTCTTCTTCTTCTTCTTCCTCTTCTCCAGCATGATTAATCCCACTTATGTGGGGTCGCTGATGCGGATATTCCTCCTCCACGTTGTTCTATCCCGGACCATTTCCTCCACAAGCCCACGCTGTTTCATGCTTCTTGAATGCTGTCCATCCGTCGCCTTTTTTGGTCGTCCTCGACTCCGTATCCCTGGTGGAAGCATTTCCATCATCCTATTTCCCACATAATCTTGTTCTCTTCTCTTAACATGGTCATACCATCTGAGACCAGCTTGTCTGACTTTCTCAGAAACTTGTACCATGCTAAGTCGTCTCCTAATCACTTCATTTCTCACTTTGTCCAACCTTGTATGTCCACTTTCCCATCTCAGCATACGCATTTCTGACACGTCCCGTTTTTCTGCCCATCTCCTTGTTATCTGCCAGGTTTCTGCCCCGTATATCATTGCTGGTCTCACCACGGCCTTGTGTACCTTCCCTTTTAATTTTTCTGGTACCTTCTTGTCGCACAGTACACTTGATGTTTTCCTCCAGTTGAACCATCCCGACCGTATCCTGCTCTTTATTTCCTCCTCCAGTCCACCATCTTGTTGGATGACTGCACCAAGATATCTGAACGAACTTGCTGTTGGGATCTGTACTCCAGCCAATTTTAAACCTGTTTCAGCAATAATAATAATAATAATAATAATTTACATTTAATACTTGTACACTGTAATTAATAAGTTCACTGATACCGTGCGTAAGAGACAATTGAAACTCTATGGTCACATCTGCAAAATGGACAACGCCGTATATGAAAAATAACTGCTTGATATAATAAATTCAAAGAAGGTAAAAATCAGTTTGTTATAAGAAATAAACATCACAGAAGATATAATCGTGAATCGCAAGACTTTTAGAACTCTAGTTATAAATCACTTTCACCGAAAAAGCTAAAAAGACCACTGGACAAAATGGACGGAGGAACGTAAGAAGGGGCATAGCGAGTTCATGAGGAGATTTTGGGAGGAGAAGAAGAGGAAAACACCATCAACCCAAGTCAACAAGTTCAAACGCGCTCCCTATGTGGGCAAAAGGCAGAATGAAGAAGAATTTAAATTTAATTTATTAATGAAATAATAATTTAATTTCATTAAATTACATAAATTATTATTAATTATTGAAATTTAATTGCAAGATGGAGTAGAGTTCTCTGTTGAGGAACGATGGAGCATGTCTCTAAAATGGTTCCTTTCTGCATACTGATGCAGATTACGGTGGAGCCCAGTTGGCCTTCAGCGACTTGGTATGATGCCAGTGATAGGCAATACAGTAACATTTGTCGGTACTCTTCAGCCAGAGGCATGTGTTTGGTCACTTTCTCAGCGTAAATGTGTTGGGTATTATGCGAGCTAGGGACTGCGATGTATATTAGAAGAGTTCTCTTCTACTCTTTATCAATAAGAATAATGTCTAACCTGTTTGCTGATATACTGACCTGTGTGTATCGTTCTCCAGAACAGCATCAGGAATGTATTGATAATAAGACAGGCCATTCATTATTACTTAAAACCTAAAACCGGCAAGCGTCGATGGAGCGACGGTTTTCCCATTTCTGTAACGCCTGAGTCGATTCTTCGAAGCTTTTTTATTTCTCCATTTATTATTATTATTATTATTATTTATTTACCAAAAATTGTGCCTACAATTTATGGACGGCAGATAGAGAAAGGGCAAGCCCCACATACACAGCAGTGTCTCCATCTCCGTAGCTCTGAAAGAAGAATGGTTGAAAGAGAAATGTGCAGGTATAGAAAATCGTCTGAAATTTGGAAAAGTAGACCCCAGTGGGTAAATCCCACGGTAGAAAAACCGCAAGTGGTCCATTCGGATTCTGGGGAGACCACAGAAGTGTGTATGGAGGTATGTATGGAGGTAAGTCGGAGTGCCTCGAAACCCCGTAAGAGCAAAATAAAACCGAAATCAAGAATTTGGCTTATTACACTCAACACAAATTCCCTTTTGAAAATTGGTAAACTGAAAAACATCCTAGACAAATCTAGAGAACGCAAAATTAAAATTATTGCATTTCAGGAATCACGATACAAAGATGAGTATCCTTTCGATTCAGAAGGACACAGAATATACAAAGGAAAACCAGGAGAACGGCTGATGACAAACTGTCCACGATTTGGGACTGGATTTATAGTAGATAGGTCAATACTTGATGCAGTTGCATCTTTCAAGTCCTACTCCGGTCGCCTTTCCACATTGACAATAAAATCAGCAAACAAGATCTACACGCTAATCACTGGGCATGCGCCAATTAATGTCGCCAACAAAAACAACCCGGAGAAAGTGGAATCAATTAGACAATATTCTCCAAAGTTTCCCTAAAATCATGTCAAAATCCTCGTTGGTGACTTCAATGCTCAAATCGGCAAAGAAAGGAAATATAGATACTGGGACATCAGCGAATAACAAAAATGGTATGCGACTCATTGAGATCTGCGAAAACCACGACCTATTTTTCAAATCCACATTTTTAAGAAAAAAATCTTCTAAAACCAAAACGTGGATCTCGCCTCATCCACTATTAGGTGAATACCAACTGGACCATGTAATGATCTCCCGCCAAAACAAAGTAGAAATAATGATCCTTAACGTTCTTAAAGGACTAGATCTAGATTCAGACCATTACCCCACAAAATTCTCCTTGGACATCATTCCTGAAAAGAGGACGTTCATTCAGAAAGCCCCGCACCGTAAATACGATGTACAAAAGATAAAAGGCAATGAACAGTTTAGAAAAGAAACACAAAAGTTAACTCCACAAAACTGGCAATAACTTCAAGCAGGACTTGTAAAAATAGCAGAAAACATAGCGCCACTATCCAAGACACGGAAACACGCATAGTGGACAGATGAGTGTGATCAACTCATGAAACTCAGACAAAAGGCATGGCTAAATTGGTCATGCAACAAAAATCCAAAAACTAGGCAGGACCTCAAGGACGTCAGAAAGACGGTCACTAAATCTATAAGAACGATTCGTAAACAGCACGAGGACACAAAATTACAAGAAATAGAATCTGACTTCAGGAAACACAATTCACGAAACTACTACAGAACGTTTAAACAAAAATTAACCAAGTATTATCCCCCATCACTCCAATTCAAAAACGAACTCGGGGAAATTGCTCACAGCAACGCCAAAAACTGTGAAATCCTGGGGAAATATTTTTCAGAATTATTAAATTGTGAAAAACCACAAGAAAATTTCAAATTTTACCATGCACAACGAAATCGAGCCTCAGAACCACCGAGTATACAGGAAATTAAAGAGATAATTCACTCTTTGAAAAATGACAAAGCATCAGGAGACGAACACTAAATCAAGACTGCAGCAGAACTACGGAAAAATGCAGATGAAAATCTCATTTCAAAACTGAAGGAAATTATGGATGAAATCTGGCGAACTGAAAAAATCTCTGCAAAATGGAAAATGGCGATCATACATCCACTGCACAAAAAAGGAAGTAAGACAGACCCCAACAATTATTGTGGAATTTCACTACTTTCAATAGATTATAAAATTATGTCTAAAGCTCTCTTGAACCGTGCAGAATCTCAACTGGATCCAGATATCAGCGAATACCAAGGAGGATTCAGAAAAGGACGGTCATGCGTAGAGCAAATTATAAATCTAAAGAACTGTATGAAATATTTCCACAGCTCATCAAACATGAATTATGTCATCACATTCGACGACTTCAAGAAAGCGTACGATAGTATAGACAGAGGATCACTTTCCAAAGTATTAGCAGAATTTGGACTTGATCAGAAGACGACAAACATTATCAAAGAAACACTCACGGAGACCAAATCCAAGGAGAAATGTATGGGAGAACTGAGCACAGACTTTCAAATAGAAACAGGAGTACGACAAGGCGATGGACTGCCCCGTTGCTCTTCAATTGAGCTCTTGAGAAAGTTGTTCGGGAATGGAGAAAAGCTGGTGCACCAACACACCGACTGGGGCCATAACTGAAAGGCATAGAATTAGACTGCTTAGCATTTGCTGGTGACATGGCACTAATTGCCCAAGATATCTCTGATGCGCAAAAGCAAATTGAACTACTATTATACAAGAACAAGCGGCGAAAATTGGACTACAAATCTCGTTTGAAGAAAAAAAAATTTGACTGACATCAAAACCGCATCAAATGAACTTCAAATTGGCAACAACAAGATCTTATGAGTAAACGAATTTAAATATTTAGGTGAATGGATTACAGCAAACTGTAACGAAAGGAAAGCAATTGAATCGAGGCTTCAGAAAATGGAAACTGCTTTTCAATCAACAAAAAAAAAATTATAACAAAAAGAGTCTCTCCTGGAACTGCAACATTCGCCACTATACAACTGTAAACAAACCTGAAGCTCTCTATGCTTCAGAGACACTCAATCTCCAACACAAAACATTAAAACACCAAATAGAAGTGAAAGAACGTAAAATAATGAGAAAAATAATTGGACCGAGAACAAAGGATGGTGTACATTATCCAAAGCCTAATACAGAAATATACAAAAAAGTTTCCAAAATCACAGACACAATGCGAATGCGAAGAATCCAATTTATGGGACACATAGAAAGAATGGACCCGAACAGACTGACACACAAAATACACACTTTCTTAAAGAACAAGGCTACTAGACCGAATTGGTATAAATTTACAGAAAGAGACTTAAAGGAATTAGGATCACCAAACTTACATGACCGGAAGGTAATCAGGAAAATCACTCCGACGCAGGGCTTCGAGGAGGAAGAGAAGAAGACTACACAACATCGATGGTCAGAGCAGCGGAAACAGAACCACTCGTTGCGAATGAAGGAATACTGGGCCAACAGGAAGACTATAAAGTGTTGATTTCACGTGGTCCTAAGCGACCCATTCACGAAGAAGAAGAATAAGAAGTATACACAGCTTATTTATCGAAGGATTAAGAATACTTTTGGGGAAAAGATGACTAAGTGCTGTAATATAAGGACACAAATGGAAAGCCTCTAACAAATAGGGAAAAAAGGTTGAGAGATGGAAAGCTTACATAGAGTGCTTGTATAAGGGAAAGGAGATTGAGAATCGTGTAATGGAAAGGGAGGAGGAAATTGATGAGGATGCAAAAGGAGATTTAATATTGAGATCAGAATTTGACAGAGCATTACAGGACTTACGCAGGAACAAAGCACCATGCATATATGATATACCGATTGAGTTGCTACGCTGCATAGGAGATGAAGGTCTAATCAGGTTATTTCACTTGGTGTGTAGGATTTATGAGACAGGTGAGGTACCCCCTGATTTCAAGAAGAATGTAATCATCCCTATACCAAAGAAAGTGGGAGCTGACAGATGTGAAGATTACCGTACAATCAGCTTGATTACTCATGCTTCAAAGATCCTGTCTAGAATAATTTACAAGAATATTGAAAGTCAGATAGAAACGGAGTTGGGTGAAGACCAGTTTGGTTTCAGGAGAAATGTAGGAACAAGGGAAGCTGTACTAAGTATTAGGCTGAATTTGGAAGGTAGAATAAGGAAAGATAAGAGAACGTTCATGGCATTTGTAGACTTAGAAAAGGCTTTTGATAACGTTGATTGGACAAAATTGTTTGACATTTTGAAATCTATTGGAATAAAGTACAGGGATAGGTGGGTGATATACAATCTATACAGAAACCAGACAGCAGTCATTAGAGCAGAAGGACATGAGAGAGAAGCTGGTATTCAGAAAGGTGTAAGGCAAGGCTGCAACTTATCAGCCATACTTTTCAATCTTTACATTGAACAAGCTATGAAGGAAATTGGAGAAAAATTTAAAGTGGGAGTGAAGATTCAAGGAGAAATAATTTCAACTCTGAGATTTGCTGATGACATCGTCATCTTGGCCGACAAGCCTGAGGATTTGAAAGAGTTTTTGAATGTTATGGACTCCATCTTACGGAAAGAATTCATGATGAAAATTGAAAAAATCCACATCCTGCTTCCAGTCTCCGACAGGGTCAGGAATGGAATGAATGAAGCCCCCATCTAGCGGCGAGGATATGAACTGTGCCGGCCGCCGAGGCCTGACGCACTCCTCTGGGGCAGTGATTAAATGAATGACAGATGAAGTGAAATGATAGTGGAGAGTGTGGCTGGAATGAAATTGTGACAGGGAAAACCGGAGTACCCGGAGAAAAACCTGTCTGCCTCCGTTTTGTCCAGCACAGATCTCACATGGAGAGACCTGGATTTGAACCACGGACCCAGCGGTAAGAGGCCGGCGTGCTGCCGCCTAAGCCACGGAGGCTTATGATGAAAATTAATACATGTAAAACAAAAATACTGGAATGCAGCCGAAATAAATCAGAAACCTCTATGGAGATCAAATTGGCAGGTGAAAAGCTGAAGAAAGTAGGAGACTTATCTTACTTAGGAAGCAAAATAACCAGTGATGGACGAAGCAAAGAGGATATAAAAAGTAGGTTGGCTCAGGCAAGGAAAGCATTTCTAAAAAAAGGAATCTGTTGACATCGAATATAGATTTAGGTATTAGGAAGTCATTTTTGAAAGCGTTTTTGTGGAGCGTGGCATTCTATGGAAGTGAAACTTGGACTATTGGTGCAGCAGAAAAGAGGTGAATTGAAGCATTTGAAATGTGGTGTTATAGGAGAATTATGAAGATCAGATGGGTAGATAGGGTTACAAACGAAGAGGTATTAAGACAAGTTGGAGAGGAGAGATGTTTCTGGCGACTGCTAATGAAGAGAAGAGATAGGTTAGTAGGACACATACTAAGACACCCAGGAATAGCAAGTTTAGTTATGGAAGGAAGGGTTGAGGACAAGAACTGTAGGGCTAGATCAAGGTTAGAATATGGTAAACAGATCGCCTCGGATGTAGGGTGTGGTAGCTATGTAGAGATGAAACGATTAGCTCAGGACAGGGAGGCATGGAGCTCTGCATCAAACCAGTCAAAAGACTTAAGACTCAAACAACAGTAGCTCTGTTCCGCTGAGAGATGTCGTGACATGCCTTGTATTGTGTACCTAGAAGTTTACAGACACTTCTTACTCATTTTCATTCATAGAAACAATATTCTTGTAAAAGTTCCTTGGAAGCAAATGAGGGACTCGCTGCCATGCGAACCAAAACTCATGTAATGGCGCTGTATATGTTATTGCTACCGCTCTTATGTTGAGTCTGTAAATACATGTATTAGGGAGTTAAAAGTACACATTTGTTATTATAATTTTCGTTTCAGTTGGCTTGTGTGTAGCATAACATCTGTAATAGACTAACATTTAGAATAACCTAAATTCGTTCCTGCATTTAGGTTATAGGCCTGAAATGGCTCATGGAAGATATATTTTTTGTTATCAATCAAAAAAATATTATTATAGACTTGAATGTTTCACACATATTATGTACATATATGTGCATCATTTTGTATATGTTGGATTTTGTTTCATCTTGTATTATAGATTGTTAGAATTTTGATATTGCTCATGAAATAATATTTCCACCATTTTCACTTCTCCTTTTTTTATTTTTTTTATCAAGCTTCTCAGAAAAGTTTACATTACCATCTGAATCTTTGGTTTGTTAGCTTTTCAGTGATAAGCAACAGTGCCATGGAACATAGTTCACCATAGGTTGACAGTAAGGAACCATTTGGTTTAAGAAATCTGTTATGATGTTTACGGCCAGTGAATTAAAACTCAGCAATTATTCTGGGTACGTGCTGTGTCTTGTGTGGGTTTTGCTGATGAGCCAGCTTGTCGTCCTAGGCGAAACCCCACACAAGCCACGGCGCAAACGTAGAAGAATTGCTGAGTTTTAATACAGTTTTCCTCCCGCAACTAATCTACGGTTGCTGTAGCAAGCCCTGAGCCACAGTAGACGTGTAAACTAATCTACAGAATTGACCTACACGCACTCTGCTGTGATGATGGTAACTACACCAGTCGAGATAGTATTTCTCTATTAGCCTTTGTGATGTGGATTGTAGAATGTGCACAGGCTGCTCAGAGCGTATATATAAGGGGGGAGCTGTGGGGGCTCCATCCCCCCCCTCCCCCCCCCCCCCAAATAAAAAATTAAGAAAGTGTTGCTTTGGTAAGAGCATAAAATAATATTGTAAATTTGGTTGTATTCTAATCTGAATTTATGGGCTAAGTTGTAAAAAATATTAAGATTGAAATTAGACTACCTCGTGGTGTAGTGGCTAATATTCTTGGCTGCCACCCTGGAGGTCCATATTCGAATCCCGGCTCTGCCAAGACATTTTAATTTTGGTCTGAGGGCTGGAACGGGGTACACTCAGCTTTGTGAGGGAAAACTGAGAATACCACAGTATGGTACCAAAAAAAAAAGTTTACCATTCGGCTTAATAATGGTAAATATTTAGATATTTGCAATAATAGAACACTTTATTTGTGTGTTGGGTTGTATTTTACAACGTTTTTTGTATTGCCAATAATTGTAGGCTGTATAAACTCAGAATTTTACAATTAACTCTTATCTAAAATAATTGGTTGATATTTCTTCGGCGACAATCTCCTGAGGATACTCACAATTTTCCAGGATAGTCAGCCACCCCCCAATACAGTGGAACGTGGCTAATTCGAACTTATATAATTCGAAATCTTCTTTAATTCGATTTTTTCCCTTGGTCCCTAGCATTTTATATACAATCAATGCTAAAAAATTGTGGTTAATTCGAATTATACTTTGGATAAATCGAATATTTTAGTGTAAAAAGCCGATCGGAAGCCAAACAGTTGGGACAGTTGGGTCAGTTCTCGAAAAAATTATTCCGAGTGCAGCCCAAGTAACAAACCACATAACGGAACTTATACGTTCTTTTGAAAGTAGAAATAACGTAAGTGATTCTGTTTTCCGTTCCTTAAATGTTTTACATTCTTTACTGATGGCTGAGAGACTTAATTTTAGAAAACAGGTAAAAATCTCGAACATTAAAAAAAAGTAGATTTCTCTAAGACTTAATTAGATTAATACTGTCGTTAAATAGGTGAATAGTACATCTTGGTTTTATTTTTCATTTGAAACTTTTGAGGTTATTCACGATACAGTCTTTACAAAGTACCGTGGTCTGATAATCTGCTTTGTTGAACGAAAGTCATCATGTAAACGTAATACCTGTACAATATATTTTTTCTACCCTTTTCAAAGAACTTTCTTAATTCGAATTTTTTTACTGGTCCCTTGAGGTTCGAATTATCCAGGTTCCTCTGTATATACGTCCCTGGCTCAGACAACCACTTTTTGATGTTGTAAGGACCACAAATATCTTTTTACTGGCCAGAGATATTTAAGTACTTTGTTGTTGCTATGGAAACGTTGTTAAAAAAAAGATGATTGTAAACAGTAAACAAAATAGTTGACATCAAATACAGTGCTAATAGTATTAGTCTGTAAAAGTGTATATCGTGTTACTAGTTCAGTGTCGACGGTTGAAATGTAAATAAAATCTGTCTTAATTATTACTCTGAATATTAATTCTTTGAGAGTAGCTGTTATAGAAGCAGTTATCCCTTGAAGATTTTGCAGATTCTAGTTTTTAGTGAAATTTAATGCATTATGCATACAACATGTTATTTGTTAATCAACAGTCAATAATGCAAGTTACTGTTATTACCCTTTCACGAATTGATTGCCGGCGGTCGAGATGGGAACTATTCATTGTATACTTGTGTTACACGTCAGCCTGCTTTGTTGGCAGGTACAGTAGGATATGACTCAGCTCCAGTAGCCTCAGTCATCGTCCGTGGTGACATGAGCTCCTGTGACGCGCATTGCTGTTTGACTTATGGGCAGACTGCACTCTGTCATCATTGTGTCCTCCGCTTCACCCCGTGGCAGGGGCGTAAATACATTTTTTCGATTGGGGGGGGGGGGGGGTGGGGGGGCTGACTCTCCTGGAAAATTGTGAGTATTCACAGGGGATTGTAACCGCAAAATACCCAGAAATATCAACCAATATCTTAGAGCATATAACTTTGTGCTAGTCACTACACCACGAGATAGTATAATTTCAATGTTAATATTGTTTATAACATTGCCAATAAGTTAAGATTAGGGTACAACGAAATTTACAATTATTGTATGATTTAACCAAAGCAACACTTTCTTAATTTTTATTGGCTTTGGCGGGGGGGGGGGGGGGGGAGGGAGAGGGGACAGCTCCCCCTTATATACTCCCCTGCCCAGCGGCAATCAAATCTTGAATGATTAAATATTTGGCAATAAAGTCATTACCCTGCAATCATGCTCGGTGGTGAATCTGGTTTAGTGGTACGCCAGTTCAAAAGCTCGAGAATCCCTGAGCTACGGGATCATCTCCTAACATTTCACTTCGAAAATCTCACAGTCCTTGGGGAGAGGCAAGCAGCTTCACCATTGCGTCATCACGAACACAGGAGAACTGATGATGATGATGATAATTGTTTTAAGGGGCCTAACATCTAGGTTATCGGCCCCTAATGGTTTGGGTGATAGCGAATGTGAGAGATGATCAAATGAAACCCACAACTAATACTACCTACTCTCTTACAAACTAGAAGAGGAGATGAGAATCAAAAGGAGACGAATGCAAATAAACGACAGGAGGAAGGGAAATGCCCTCAACCCTCGAAGAATGAAAATTGAGGGACTCGGAAGGAAAGAGAGCCATGAAAGGCTGATAGGAAAGGGAAAGAGGAGAGGGTCCACCCCAAAGGCAAAGGAAGAAGGAGAAAACACGGACCCAGCTCAGGAATCCCTCGGGGTCGCCAACGCCCGCACTCACCAGCCGTGAGCCCAAGAGGGTGTAGCACAATCCAGGGTGCACATAAGTTGTGGGGCTTGAGGGCCTTGAGCAGAAGGCAGCAGATACGATGAAAAGAAAACAAGAGATCTGACCCCTCACAGAATGAGGGATCAGGAAAGATGGGACAAGGGCCAATTAAGGCCGGAAAGTGAAAGACACCCTAGGCCTCAGATACTCTAATATCATCGGGGTCGGAAAAGAACAAGAGTTGTCCAAGTGAGGTCGAGAGGAAATATAACAGAGAGGAGCCTGGCACAAGTAAGTGGAAGCAAAGCCAGACTCAGCTGGGGTCCCGTGGTCGCCAACCCACGTCCCACAAGTTGTGAGCCCCTGTGGGGGGTGAGAGGCTAGACCTATTAACAACAATAGCATAGGGTGTCTGTGGCACGTTGCACTGAATAGAAAACTCGGAACACGAGAATAATATCCAACCCACGGGCTGAGGACCACCTAAAGAAGAATTTCGTTGTTACCACTTCAAACTGGCTACTAAATTTTGGAGCAGTCTGTATAGTAACTTGTGCGTGCTCACTAATGGAACAGAATAAAAACACAGTACATTTTGCAAGGCTGCAGAGAACTGTCGCAGGTTTTGAAAGTTTCACTTTACGACCGTAGCGAACCGGGAATGTGACGGGGCCATTGACCCCCGCTCTCTTTGTCTAACTAAACTTTGGAGTGTTTATCTCGGGCAGAGATTCCAAGACTTTGATCAGCACTCGCTACATTTTGATATATTTTCTGTTTCCATAAAACCCGTGTGTTACCGCTCATACATCTTTTCATCAATGTTGAGTGGAACCATTCCCTCTCTCTGTCTCCATGTGACGCAGAGCCAAAGTAATAAGCAGACTGTATTTCTTTCATCTGTGATCTACTTGTGCTTAGTGTCCCTAACAAGGGACCCTTGGCCAGGTGGCATTTCGTCCCCAGAGGGCGACACTGTACACGAGGAGGCGCTATCACCTCTCCCGATTACCGGTTAATGCATATGGGAGTTATTGTTGTTTTAAGGGGCGGAACTACGAGGACATCAACCAATGCATAAGGGATATCATGTCCTGTGGTTCGGATTCCACGATAAATGGTGGCCCGTGGCTCATGACATTAACGGTCACGTAAAACTACAATCTTCTTCCCTTCCTCCCTTCCTCGCTCCCTTCCTTGCTTCCTTCCTCCCGTCCTCCCTTTCTCGCTTCCTTCCTCACTTCCTTCCTTCCTTCCTTCCTTCCTTCTTCGCTCCCTTCCTTGCTTCCTTCCTCACGTCCTCCCTTCTTACCTTCCTCACTTCCTTCGTCACTTCCTTCCTTCCTTCATCGCTCCCTTCCTTGCTTCCTTCCTCACGTCCTCCCTTCTTCGCTTCCTTCCTCGCTTCCTTCCTCGCTCCCTTCCTTGCTTCCTTCCTCCCGTCCTCCCTTCCTCACTTCCTTCGTCACTTCCTTCTTTCCTGCCTTCCTCACTTCCTTCCTCACTTCCTTCCTCCCTTCCTTCCTCGCTTCCTTCCTCACTTCCTTCCTCCCTTCCTCACTTCCTTCCTCCCTTCCTCACTTCCTTCCTCCCTTCCTCGCTTCCTTCCTCCCTTCCTTCCTCGCTTCCTTCCTCACTTCCTTCCTCCCTTCCTCGCTTCCTTCCTCCCTTCCTTCCTCGCTTCCTTCCTCACTTCCTTCCTTCCTTCCTTCCTTCTTCGCTCCCTTCCTTGCTTCCTTCCTCACGTCCTCCCTTCTTACCTTCCTCACTTCCTTCGTCACTTCCTCCCTTCCTTCCTCGCTTCCTTCCTCACTTCCTTCCTCCCTTCTTCGCTTCCTTCCTCGCTTCGTTCCTCAATTCCTTCCTCCCTTCTTCGCTTCCTTCCTCACTTCCTTCCTCACTTCCTTCCTCCCTTCCTTCCTCCCTTCCTCACTTCCTTCCTCCCTTCTTCGCTTCCTTCCTCCCTTCCTTCCTCCCTTCCTTCCTCGCTTCCTTCCTCACTTCCTTCCTCCCTTCCTTCCTCGCTTCCTTCCTCACTTCCTTCCTCCCTTTTTCGCTTCCTTCCTCACTTCCTTCCTCCCTTCCTCACTTCCTTCCTCCCTTCTTCGCTTCCTTCCTCCCTTCCTTCCTCGCTTCCTTCCACACTTCCTTCCTCCCTTCTTCGCTTCGTTCCTCGCTTCCTTCCTCTCTTCCTCGCTTGCTTCCTCACTTCTTCCCGTCCTCGCTTCCTTCATTACTTGCTACCTTCCTTCCTGCCTTCATTCTCAATCCAAGTCCAATTGAAAGACATTCAAAAAGAGCTGAACTGCCAGCACGAGTTGTCAATAGATTGTAATCTGCCACACCTGATTGCTAACAACTTTGTTATTTTAAAAAAGTCCTCTCGGCACGCCGGAAGGCGGAGGTAGATTTCACCGGACAAACTTGGAGATAGGCGAAAATAGGCAGAATATGCAGGTTTTCGTAGAAGGATCAGACCTCATTTATCGCGTGAAAGTATTTTATAATTGGAGATTAATTAACTTTGTTTTTCTTCATTTTAAACATATTTTAAACATTTTATTGTCTTACGGGGACGGTAACCTTCTTGTCATTTGGAGTCCATTTTTAGCCTATTTTCAATTTTGAAAAAATAGGCTTATGAGATCACCTTTTGTCCGTGTGTGTGTGTGTGTGTGTGTGTGTGTGTGTGTGTGTGTGTGTGTCCTAATAAAATCTAAACGGCTGGAGCGATTTCAGTGAAACTCAGTAAGTTCATAGCACTATTCCCGGCGACGTCGACCGTGCCCATCGAATTTTCTTACGTCTCACCAATCCAACATGGCGGCTGTGCGAAATATTTCACTAGCATTCAGTATCTCCGAAACTATAACGGATATCGCCCTGAAATTGTGTACGGTGATAAAGGGTACTACTAGAAGTTCACCTATGAAACTTTCAGAAACCTGGTTACTACATAACCAACATGGCGGCCAAGCGAAGTGGAGACTTTTAAATAGACTTTTCTCGCGATTTAACTATCCAAACGTAATGAAACTTGGTACAGCAAATATTTATACACATTGCAATGCACTGGAGTTTATTTTAGTCCAATTGTTTACATAACCTCAAAATGGCGGCTGTGCGAAATATTTCACTGACATTCTATATCCCCGAAACTATTACAGATATCACCCTGCAATTTTGTACGGTGATACAGGGTACTGATACAAGTTTACCTATGTATAATTCATAAACCTGTAATGTACAAAACGAACATGGCGACCAAGCGAATTTGAAATATTTTAATAGACTTTTCTCGTGAGTTAACTCTCTGAGCGCAGTGAAATGTGGTACAGTAAATGATTTTGCAGATTGTAATGTACTGCCATCTAATTGAATTCAATTGTTTACATAACCTCAAGATGGCGGCTGTGCGAAATTTTAAAATTAAGTTTTTATTTCTTGTGTCGTAATCATGCGATCGAAGTGAAAGTTTGAATAATGAACCTAGGCTATAATTGTCCTTGAATGGTACATAACTCTATGGCCTATACATATAACAATCCTAAATGGCAAGCTTCCGTAATATTTAGACGGTTCTCAATATATATGAATGTTTTACAGCAACCAAACTGAAATTTTTATGTTCATAGAGACTATGAACATATGTTCACCTATAGGACTTTCAGTAACCTGGTGAGCACGAATCCAACATGGCGGCGACGCGAAGTATAAATATTTAAATGGACGTTTCTCGCGAATTAACTATCCGAGTGCCGTGAAACGTTGCACGTTTTAAATGCTTACACAAATGTTAATCCACTGGCATCTAATTTATTTCAATTGTTTGCAAAATCACAAGATGGCTGCTGTGCGTAATTTTCAAAATCTCGTTTTTACTTCTTGTGTTCTAATCATGCGATTGAAGTTTGAATACCACACTTACACAATAATCTTAATATAATAGTACAAAAATAAAAATCCAACCTGGCGACCATCTGAAATATTTAGACGGTTCTCAATATCTACGAATCTGATACAGCAATTAAACTGAAATTTTGTATGTTGATAGAGGCAATTAACATGAGCAGGATATATGAAAATAGGCTGTACAGTTCTTCACGGAACTACTTGTTATACTTGTGGTCACACTGTCCTTATGCAAGGTTTCGACACTGATGTGTAACTATGTAACGGTCTGTTACTTCTTCACGCAAAATTATATCTCCCGCAGAGATGTTGGTTGGTTCCTCAGTTTAGGGGCTGCGACAACGCGGTCATATAACCCCGTGTACTTTGGGTGAGTGTAGAATCTGTCTGATAAACGGTGTGAATTGTGATGGCTGTATTAGTCTGTAATTCAGGTAAGGAATGCAGACGCTAAATTTCAAGCAGTAGTTCATAATGTTGCTACCAGATACTAACGTCAACGCTACCCAGCTGTGAACTTGGCTACTAGATGCCACCTCAATCAGCAACTCGCAACGAACGTTGGAACTTCCCCTCCAAAGGAAAGCTTACTGAGGGATTTTTAGCGCTCTTAGAAAATCCGACGACTTTGGCCGGCTTTGAACCCGCGACCTTGGTCATAGAAGTTCAGCATGCTACCAGTTACGTCACCGAAGCCGCTTCACACTTAGTCAGATGGAAATCTGAATCTGATCTCGCGCAAGTGCGTTGTCATGGCAACGTCTGATGGCTCATCCCTCATCAATTTAGTAGTGTTGCCATGTCAACCACTGATAGCTCTTGGCATTTTCTTATAATTCCGAAATCATTTTTCTCATCCCTTGGCGCAATGGTGGCTCATATCAAAAATTCTTTCAGACAAACGTTTTAGGTAATTATTAGGGGAATATTGTCCATTTTGTACGGTTTTGATATTGTGTCTATTAACAGAGATATGATTAATGTTTCCCAAAAAAAAACACTTTTTCCCACCCCTTTGGTCAATGGTTGGTGCTATAAAAAAAACGTTTCAAACATAAATTTCTGAGCTTTATCCGACACATAGTATGAACTTTGAACGGATTCGATATTTCACATATTAAGAGAGTTATAGCAATATTTCATTTTTTCGAAAAAAAAAGTCCCCCATTTTCATCCCCCTCGACCGATTTAGCCCAGTAACGAACTCGTCCGAGATTTTATGGGTATACATATTCGGTAAAAAATTCAAAGTGATTGGTGCAAAATTACGGCAGTTATCGTGTCCACAAGAAACTGATATACATATATATACATATATTACATAAATTATATATAAACTTTTGAACTGACGGTGGTTTTGGGATCTGGGGGATGTAAAACGCGAAGATATGTCGAAATTTTCCGGAAATCGAAACATGGTACCCATTGCAATAGTTAGCTTTCTAATGAAATCTACCTAAAATACTGCCGTCAACGACAGATAGCTGTGAACTTGGCTACTAGATGCCACCTCAATCAGCAACTCGCAACGAACGTTGGAACTTCCCCTCCGAAGGAAAGCAAACTCAGATTTTTTAGCGCTCTTAGTAAATCCGACGACTTCAGCCGGGTTTGAACCCGCGACCTTGGGCATAGAAGTTCAGCATGCTACCAGTTCCGATACCGAAGTCGCTTCCCACTGACATATGAAAACTGAATGTGATCTCGTGCAGTGGCGTTGTCATAGCAACTGCTGATGGTCATCCCTTATCAATTAAAAGTAAAGTTGTCATGGCAACCTCTCTTGGCACTTGGCATTTTCTTATAATTTAAATCATTTTGTTCACCCCGTGGCGTAATGGTGGGTCATATCAAAAATTCTTTCAGACAAAAGTTTTAGGTAATTATTGGAGGGATATTGTCCATTTTGTGCGGTTTTGATATTGTGCCTATTAACAGAGATATGATTAATGTTTCCCGAAAAACCCACTTTTTCCCACCCCTTTGGTCAATGGTTGGTGCTATCAAAAAACTTATTTGACATAAATTTTTGGCACTTATCCGACACATATTATGAACTTTGAAGGGATTCGATATTTCATGTATTAAGAGAGTTATAGCGATATTTCACTTTTTCGAAAAAAGACCCCCATTTTTACCCCCTTTGACCGATTTTGCCCATTAACGAACTCGACCGAGATTTTATAGGGATACATATTATGTAAAAAATTCAAAGTAATTGGTGCAAAATTACGGCAGTTATCGTGTCCACAAGAAACTGATATATATATATATATATATATATATATAGATACATATATACATAAATTATATATAAACTTTTGAACTGATGGTGGTTTAGGGGTCTGGGGGATGTGAAACGCGAAGATATGTCGAAATTTTCCGGAAGTCGAAACATGGGACCCATTGCAATAGTTAGCTTTCTAAAGAAATCTACCTAAAATCTCCGAGTAGAATTCATGTAATTGACATTCCCACAACACATTGTAGAATATTTCATACATTTCGAGGTATTCGACACATAGCTGACAAATAATTCAGTGGTTGGCGTTAATTATATTCAATCTGGAATGTGTTTGCTCACGTCATTGCTGGTTTTAGCTCCGTTACTAGAAGAGATAATGCACAATAATTAAACTTTAAAATGACCTGTGTTTCCGTGGGAAACTGTGTATGACTTTATTATTGGAGTTCGGAAAAAGTAGGAGTCCACGGATATGGAATGAGGTACTATCACATCATTTACCTGGAGTGAGTGTGGGGAGAAGATCCACACTCAGGATACGGTGTTAGACTGAATTCTTGTCATTCATAAGGCGATCTTAAGTGAGGGTCGGTCTGGCTGAATACTCATTTCCACACCACCATGAGGTAGAGTACATGGCGCGTTTTTTTAACGTGGTCTCCCCAGTAGGCCTAGTCCACGATTCCTTTGTTTAATAATAAATGACCCTCATGTTAGGTTCTGGTCCACAGTATCATTCAGCAACACTGCGCCTATTTCGTTGTAAACTGATCGTAACGTTTGACTGTTTCCACTGCCCACTCGTCGTCTATCCACTTTCTTTGGCGAATATTGGCTGGTTCTCTCGTTGTAGAAGTTAATAATCACTATACATTTTCAATCAGACACACAAGGCACCAGGTGGTCTCCATCGACTGTCTTTAATAAAACACGAAGAGCTAAACGCTCCTTCAATTATTATAATTTGGGTGAAGTCTGTCATTTTTTTATGTTTCAAAATATTTCAACCATTTCAGTGTAATACATCTTAGTATTATTGAATGCCATATGTACTACGAATATTGTTGCTGTTCCTTCACCTCGCAATAGTGTTCCAGTAGTGTTTCTGATACTGTTAGAATTTATATATTTCTTTTATCTCCCCCTTCGTGTTCTTTTTTTGTATTCAGACATGTCTCAGAGTTGATTTTTAATCGATCAGCGCTTGCTGAAACAAGTGGGAATTCTCCTCTTTATTTAGTCAGTAGGGTTACAACAATACCATATTAGTTCACACAAACATGATGGGGAGGGTATTGGAGGATAAAGTAGTCTCACAACCAAAGAAGGTCCAGTTATGGGAACGTAACCTCCTCATTGACATGGCTGTGCTCCTGATACCTGCGACCGAGACTACACTTTGATGATGACCCACTCTCTCTTACATACACACACACAAACTCCCCATTAGACACACATGAATGGGAGGGTATTGAAGGGTACAGCAGTCTCACAGCCAATGGGGGTTCAGTTATGGGAACGTAACCACCTCACTGACATGGCTGTGCTCCTGATACCTGCGATCGAGACTGCTCTGAGATGATGTGTTCTCACTCCCATCACCAGACACACATGATATCTGTTACTAAACTAGACACTAACCGATTCTCGAAACACTTACTGGTCCTTAGTTCAATACTACCTCACCGAAGATAAACATGACTCTCAATCTCCACCATTGCAGTTGGCGATACTGAGTGTTGAATCTATGAGGCACGTCAGTTGGTTCTTGTACGGTAGAGCAACAGAAGATTCGACAAGACACATGAGGATGTCCGGGATGACTTACACGATGATCTACTGTAGTTAGCCTACTTTGATCTGCAATTCAGTAAATGCCATAGCCATTCGCTAGCATGCATCGTAATAGACGTGGATCAGATTAAGCAGGTTGGAAGTTTAACCTGGAAATTCACCGTAGCGTTGCCCGATGATTGGGTTATCTCTTGGTCATTCATTCGCACATGCGGGATAAGTAGCAAATTATATTGTATTTGGTAAGAATTTCGACGGTGTGCACATTCTGGCAGTTTACACCGGCGACATGTCATTATTACGATACAGCTTCAAATCCCTCGCAATGGAATTAGTTATTATAATGTAGAATCGCTATGGTTACGCGCTCATTGTTAGATACATGGTTTGTTGAGTTCGTACCACGGCCAACTAAGATTGTTGGTTGGTTCCTCAGTTTAGGGGCTGCGACAACGCGGTCATGTTGCCCCGTTTAATTTGGGTGTGTGTAGAATCTGTCTGATAAACAGGCTCAAGACCCACTGGGGTCAAACATGCACTATTTGTGCATTACACGCCCTGAAAGCCTCTATTTCTCATCATTGCGCTTGTGAAAATACATTTCTAGGGACACACATGTAAGGTGTTTGAGAGTAAAATTCAACCTCACCTCGTTCCTGAGTTGTCCTCACGGTGCTGAAGAAAACTCGCCTACCCTCACATCAAAGTTTCCTGTTAATTTTATTCAGGAGCTTGTGACATCGCGCTCATCAGCGTCGTGTACTTGTGGTATTGGGACAGGAGCCTGGCACACTCTGGCTGACCTCTGGTGACGCCGGGATTCGACCCCAGATGATCTGCCCTCGACCTCATTAGTATGTCGGAACATTGCGCTCGTGGCCTTGGAGTGAGCCCCTTAAGAGCAACTTCAAGGTGAACCATAACCCTGATTTATTATTGGTCCCAAAGTGACTGCGCGCACACATTATCGTCATTCCAGCGACACTTTTGATATAATGAGCTATAAATCTGTATCGATCCTCGTCGTATGCCGCTATTCAAGGAACCATGTGAAATATATGCATAAATTCCGATGTCTTCCTAGAGTTACTCCCATGATATGAACCATGTTAGTCAATCATTGACTAATTATAATGGGAATTAATTACATAAATAAGAATTGGTGCTCGTCATCAGCTTAACTAAACATCAAAGAACAATATTAGCAGGTGACTCGGATCCTCAACAGCACAGTACTGACCTCGCATGTAATATAATATAATATAATATAATATAATAACAACCATACAAGGTTGACTACCTTTGAAAGTCAAACATGGAAGGAAATCTTTTAAGGAGTAATCCACCGAGACTGCATTCGGATACGGTGGGCAGTCACCTGAAAGATACCCTAGATGAGTCGGATCATCTAAAAATGCCCCCGACAGATAGAAAATCCAAATTTAGACTGAAGATAGGACAGATAAACTATATAGCAACACATAATATAAATTCCATCATACAGCCAGGTAAACTAAAAATTTTGACAGACGAAATGGATCGCAAAGGGATTCTAATAACCGGGCTTCAAGAAATGAGAAACACCGATCAGGAACCAATAGAGTCACAAGGGTATAGAATTTACAAGGGAATACCAGGAAAAAGAGTAATGAAGCAATGTCCACAATTCGGAACAGGATTTGTAGTCAATCTCAAAATAATTGAATCCATCATAGAATTTAAAGCATTATCCCCTAGGCTCTCGACACTAACTCTAAAAGCTGCAAATAGAACATATACCATTCTAAATGGCCATGCCCCATCTAATGATAAAAATAATAAGAAAGAACACAAAGATGATGGGGAGGAATTTGGGGAGCTTTTAGATCAGACAGCAACAAACATAAATAAAAGTCACACCAAAATTTTAATCGGAGTCTTTAATGCCCAGTTAGGAAAGGAAAAATGATATAGAGACATAATAGGAAAATGGCCAGCACAGAGAAGAACCAACAGGAATGGCATAAGACTGGTGAAATTTTGCAGGAACCATGATATGATCTCCAAATCAACTTACTTCAAGAGAAGACCAAATAAACTCAAAACTTGGAAACATCCAGACTGGAAAAAAGGTGAATGGCAACTAGATCATGTTTGTATGGATAAGAACTATCACAGGGAGATCTACAATGTGAAAGTTCTGAGAGGAACAGATACTGGATCGGATCATTACATGATAAAGATTAAAATTAAATTCACCCCGTTGACAAAGAAAAAAAACTCTCCTAAAAAAGAAGAGAACATACGACCCTCATAAACAAATAAATAACAAGGGATACAAAGAACGAACTAGATATATTAAAATAACAGATGATCTAGAGGAAATAGTTCCCGAATTGAAACAAATAGCTGAACAAGTAGCCCCAATAAATCCAAGGAAGAAACACCAATGGTGGAACGATGAATGTGACAATACAGTGGAAGATAGACATCAAGCCTGGTTACGGTATCAGAGTCAAAAAACAGATGAATCACACTTGGATCTCATAAAACAAAGGAAGATAACTCAAAAAATAATACGAAGGGTTAAACGGCTATAGACCAAAAGGATATACTTCTGATGATCGAAACAAATAGCGCGAAAACAAACTCAAGAGATTACTACAAAATTTTTAGCAAACAACTACAAAGATATGAACCTCCTTTAATGTTAAAAGACAAAAATGGCGAGTTAGCTCATAGTAATAAAAGAAATACAGAAATTTTAGCAGAAACATTTAACAAGTTGCTAAGTTGCGAAGATCCACCATAACTGCTTCAAATAAATACAGACACCACTATTAAAACACCATCAGAAAACATAAATCCACCCACAATCCAAGAAGTCTACAAAGCTCTGCGAGAGCTCAAAAACTACAAAGCTAGTGGAGAAGATCAAACATTTGCAGAATTGTGGAAATATGCGGCAAAACCAGTAAAGATTTCATTACACCAATGCATAGTGAACATTTGGATCAAAGAAGAACTGCCAGACTATTGGACTACAGCTATAATACATCCATTACACAAGAAAGGAGAAAAATCAAATCCTGACTACTATCGAGGAATTTCCCTTTTGGATATCACATATAAAATATTGTCACGAATTCTATATAATCGTTGTAAAGATCAATTAGAACTGGAAATAGTAGAACATCAAGGTGGATTTCGGCCAAGGCGAAGCTGCCCTGAACAGATAATCACCTTATAATTAGTAATGGACTACTACAAACGTAGACAAAAACAGCAAGTCATAACCTTCGTAGACTTCAAAAAAGCTTATGATTGTATACATAGATCTTCATTGCTGAAAATACTAAGGAATTTCGGACTTCATCCCAAATTAATAAAAATTATAAAACTAACTCTAACAAACACCAAATCCAAAGTAAAATTCAGAGGAGAAATATCTGAACCGTTTACGATTAAAACAGGATTAAGACAAGGATATGGTTTATCGCCTCTACTTTTCAATTGTGCTTTGGAATATATAATGAGGGAATGGTACAGGGAAAATCCTAGGAGCATAAGAATTGGAACCAAGAAAGATCAAATAGACTTAAATTGCTTGGGATTCGCAGATGACTTAGCGTTACTGGCTAATAATATTCAAGAAGCCAGAAATCAAATAATATGCCTACAAAATATAGCACAAAAAATTGGACTTCAGATATCATTTGAAAAGACAGAGATAATGGTAGCAAATCCACTTGTAATCAATCACATAACAGTAAATAACAAGAAAGTTAAAATAATGAAGCAATTTAAATACTTAGGAGAAATTATAACTTACAACTTGGATGAGAAACCTGCATGGCAAGAAAGAACTAATAAAATTATAAAAGCCCAAAAATTAACATGGTCTCCATATAAAAGAAAATGTCGATCAATCGCAACAAAATTAAAACACTACAAGACGGTGGTTCAACCAGAGGTGACATATGGAAGTGAAACTCTTTTTGAAGTTACTCAGAAAACAGAATCGACAAAATTTTAAACGTAGAAGGAAGAATAGCTAGAACATGCATAAATAAAAAATATCAGAAAGAAGGACAGTGGCGGATAGTACCAAATGAAGTGGTATACAGAGAACTGGAACCCATCACTGATACTATTCGGAAGAAACGGTTTTTTTTTTTGGTCACATCATGTGGACACCAGAAACCAGGTTATCTAGAAAAATTGTAGTGAAACTTTGGAATATGAAACAACAAGTAGGATGGATTAAGGAATTAGAGAAGATATGAAAGAATTAGGTATAACCTTGGATGACTTGCAAAACAAAAGAAAAAAAATAACAAAAACAGAGAGATATAAAAATAAGATTTCAGGCTAAAATAGACAAACGTAATACAGTAAAAAGGGTGTTTACAGATGAGGAACGCCTGAGAAGATCAGAGCGAATGAAAAGCTACTGGGCGACACTGAAAGGAAACTTACTGAAGAAGAGGACCAAGAAATGATTGACTGAAGTGGTCCAATGAGGCCGTAAAAGAAGAAGAAGAGGAAGAAGAATATAATATAATATAATATAATCATCATTAGTCGTTTACTCATTGCTGAGCGTCGCGACCTCATGTCTTCACTTCATTAGTAACTACATCCTTGACGAGATGTTTCCATCCTAAGCGATCTTCAGCCCTTCGTGAGATATCGTGAAGAGGTAGGCCGGTGATCTTCTTTGCTTGGTCCAACTATCCACTTGTTGTTCTACCTCTTGGTCTGGTACCTTCAATGTTGCCTTGTAGAATTGTCTCCATTCCTCCTCAAAGTGTGTCCCAGGAATTGGAGGTAACTTTCACTAACACGAGAAGATAAACATTTTGAGATGCCCAGTTCTTCTGTAATGGAGGCATAAAAAAAATGAAAATAAAAAGAAAGAAAGAGCGGCTTCGGTGGCGTAGTTGGTAGCATGCTGAGCTTCTATGCCCAAGATAGCGGGTTCAAACCCGGCCGAAGCCGTCGGATTTTTTAAGAGCGTTCAAAATCCCTCAGTATGCCTTCCTTCGGAGGGGAAGTAAAGCCGGCGGTCCCATGTCATAGATTTATGGCATGTTAAAGATCTTTCCACTAATTACACCTGTGTGAAACTAAATTGGATAGGTTAAGAATGTAAACAACGCTCTTAGGTTGCTACGTTCGTTGCCAAGAGCCGACTGCGGTGGCGTCTAGTAGCTAGTTCTGAACTAGGCCTAGTAGTCGTTGACGGTGGCGTTTGGCGGCAAAAGTAGGAACTATTTGAAAATTCAAAGTTGCAGTCTCTACTTGAATTAAAAAACAGATACACACTCTAATACAGTCATCACAATTAACACCGGTTATCAGACAGATTCTACACACACCCAAAGTACACGGGGCTACATGACCGCGTTGTCGCAGCCCCTAAACTGAGGAACCAACCAACCAACCAAAAAGAAAGAAAAATACTTCGAAAAATATTGGATCCCCAAAAGAATAAAGAAAATTGGTGGATGAAGAGGGCAAATGAAGACCTTCACCATCATAGAGAAGACATTGCAGTTTCAATTAAAAAGAGAAAACTAATTTTTATGGACATCTTTACAGGATGGACAGTAATCGGCTCTCGAAGAAAATTTTTGACTACATCTCTAAATTAAACAAGAATTTCTGTGACGAACTAATGAGCCTACTTTTCTTAAAATTTAAGACTCATGCCAATGATTAATCTATATGGATCTATCTAGAATAATGACGAAATTAAGTTGGTAATATCGAAATTTCTAATTAGTTCGAAATACTGTATACCTGGCATAATGCAGCCTAATAGAGAACTACAGTTGGCAGCCCTGGTGACTGAATATATTCTTAGTACCATCCTTTAGGTACAGAATACAAAATTTGGTTGAAGTCCAATGGATAGCATGGACGTTACATGCAGTTAAGCATTTGATCTAACAGCGCGCGTAAAATCATGTTGGCAACAATGACATACATGTATTGGTCAGAAATAATCTGAAATAATATGATGTATTGTTGTGTCAATTTTGAATGAAATCCATTAGTTAGTATAGAAGTTATATGCATTTTAAAATTGGACCTATCAGCAGGCTTAGAATCATGTTCGCAGCACTAACGTATATTAGTTACTCCAAATTAATCTAGAATGCCAGGTACTATACGTGTGCAAAGTTTAGAACTATTGGCTTGCATACTTACTGATATATTGATATTAGGGTAACAAAAATAGAGAGAGCATTTATTAACAGTTGGTTGCCCTGGTTACTCTTAAGAATCGGCATAGTCATATCTGTTATGGTACACATAGCACACACGAAATTTGGTTGACATCCAAATGATAGTATAGAAGTTACATGTATTTAAAGTTGGACCTCTCAGCAAGCTTAGAATCATGTTGGTAGCACTGACGTATATAAGTTACTCCAAATTAATATAGAATGTCAGGTACTATACGTGTGCATAGTTTAAAGCAGTCGGCTTGCATACTTTCTGTAATATGGGTATTTGGATTTAAAAAATTGAGATAATTTATTAACAGGTGGCAGCCCTGGAGGCTCTTAAGAATACGCTGTCATATCTGTTTATGTACACATAGTACATATGAAATTTGGTTGAATTCCAATTGATAATGTAGAAGGTATATGCATTTGAAAATTGGACTTATCAGCAGGCTTGTAATCATTTTGGCAATACTGCCATGTATGGCCTCCTGGAAATTAAACTGCAATAGTATTATCTATACCTGTGCCAATTTAGAAATAGCTCCCATTCATACCTTCCAAGATATCCAACATAGAGCTCAAATTTAAATTGCGATTTTTCAGCAGTTGGTAGCACTGACATAATTTTCAAATATGGGCTTGAGATATTCAGGTATACATCTTTACTCCTACCAAATTTTGTTTCGATTGCTCCAGCCGTTTAGGAGTTGATAGTGGGGGACACACACACACACAGCCAGCCAGACAGACAGACATTTGCCCAATCTCATGTCTACTTTTTCCTCATTTTTGCAAAATGTGAAAAGTAGGCTAAAAACACTACAGGATGGCTGGAGGAGATTCGATGGGAACTGCAACAACTGACGATCACGGATGCTATCATCTCGGACAGGGAGGAATTTCGGTGACGGGTCCATTGAGCAAATGCTACTCGTTTCAAAGTCCAACGACGGCCTACGAGGTAGATGTCAGTGGAACAACGGCAAACGATTAGCCGCCGAATTAAAAAGTTCTGGGAAGAAAAGAAATGGAAAGATAATGTGCCATTGTCTTAGATTGTAAGCGGTATATAATTGGCCAAATTCTGTAGATATATACAAATCCCAGACGGGAGTTATTCGAGTCGAAGAACATGAGAGAGAAGCTGCTATTCAGAAAGGTGCAAGGCAACGATGCATCTTATTACCCATACTTTTCAATCTATACATTGAACATGCAATGAAGGAAATTAGAGAAAATATTAAAGGGGGAGTGAAGATTCAAGGAGAAATAATTCCAAATCTGAGATTTGCTGATGACATCGTCATCTTGGTTGACACGCCTGAGGATTTGAATGAGATTTTAAATGGTCCGGATTGTGTCTTGAGGAAAATTTTTATTCATTAAATGTAAAACAAAACAAGTAGTTCCGTGAAGAACTATACAGCCTATTTTCATATATCCTACTTATGTTAACTGCCACTATCAACATACAAAATTTCAGTTTGATTGCTGAAATAGATTCGTAGATATTGAGAACCGACTAAATATTTCGGATAGTCGCCATGTTGGATTTTATATATGTAGGCCCTTGAGTTATGTACTGTTACATGAAGATTATTGTGTACGTGTAGCATTCAAACTTCAATCGCATGATTAGGACACAAGAAGTAACAACGAGATTTTAAAATTTCGCACAGCTGCCATCTTGTGGTTATGGAAACAATTGAAATAAATTAGATGCCAGTGGATTAACATTCGTATAAGGATTTACTGTACCAAGTTTTACTGCACTCGGATGGTTAAATTGCGAGAAACGTCCATGTGAATATATACACTTCACGTCGCCGCCATATTGGATTTGTGATCACCAGGTTATTTAAAGTCCAATAGGTGAACTTGAGTTCATAGCCCCTATGAACATCAAAACATTCATTTTGATTGCTATAATAGATTCGTAGATATTCAGAGCCGTCTAAATATTTCAGATGGTCGCCATGTTGGATTGTTAAATGTTTAGGCCATAGAGTCATGTACCATTAAAGGAAAATTATTGCGGTGGTTCATTATTCAAACTTTCACTTTGATCGCATGATTACGACACAAGAAATAAAAACTTAATTTTAAAATTCGCACATCCGCCATCTTGAGGATATGTAAACAATTGAACTAAATTAGACACCATTGCATTACAATGTGTATAAACATTTCCTGTACCATATGTTGTTGCGTTTGGAACATTAAATCGTGAGAAAGTTACATTCAAATTTTCAAATTCACTTGGCTGCCATGTTCGTTTTGTAGTTAACCGGTTTTTGAAAGTCTTGTAGATAAACTTCCAGTAGTGCCCTTTATCTTTGTACAAAATTTCAGGGCGATACCGCTAATAGTTTCTGAGATATAGAAGGCCGGTGAAATATTTCGCACATCCGCCATCTTGTGGTTATGTAAACAATTGAACGAAGTTAGTTGTCGGTGCATTACAATGTGTATAAACATATACTGTACCAAGTTTCATTGCGTTTGGTTGGTTAAATCGCGAGAAACGTCTGTTTGAAAGTCGCAAATTCGCGTGGCCGCCATGTTGGTTTTGTAGTTACCAGTTTTTCAAAAGTCACGTAGGTGACCTTCTAGTTGTTCCCTTTATCACCGTAATAAATTCCAGGGTGATATCTGGAATCGTTTCGGAGATATTGAATGCTGGTGAAATATTTCGCACAGCCGCCATGTTGGATTGGTGAGACGTAACAAAATCTGAAGGACACGGTCGGGATCGCCCGGAATAGTGCTATGAACTTACTGAGTTTTATTGAAATCGCTCCAGCCGTTTAGAATTTATTAGGACACACACACACACACCTCTCACACACACACACACGGACAAAAGGTGATCTCATAAGCCTATTTTTTCAAAATTGAAAATAGGCTAAATATTGGAATGCAGCCGAAAGAAATCAGAAAACTCTATGCACATCAAATTGGCAGGTGAAAAGCTAAAGGTAGTAGGAGACTTCTGTTACGTAGGAAGCAAAATAACCAGTGATGGACGAAGCAAAGAGGATATAAAAAGTATACAATAAAACATGTTTTACCGAAAACAAGTGTGTTGTCATCAAATATAGGTTTAGGTACTGAGTAGTCATTTTTGAAAGCCATTTTCTGGAGCGTGTCACTCCATGGAAGTAAAATTTGGACTATTGGAGCAGCCGAAATGAGGAGAATTGAAGCGTTTGAAATGTGGTGAGAAGGATGACGATCAGAAGAAGAAGAAGAAGATTTGAACCAACAAGAAAACGACTAAACAAACAATCGACCTCAGGCGGTTTTTCAGGAACTGCATTAAGACGAAAGTGAATTTCGAAAATTAGTTTGCTGGAGATCTCCAGGACTCACAATTTGCAACCTGTCCGGGCCCTTTAGCCTCTCAATGTTGGCACAACTGAGGGAATTGCTTTGTCTGCTAAGATGGGGACCCCTACTTTGTCTGCTAAGATGGGGACCCCTACCTTGTCAGCTAAGATGGGGACCCGTACTTTGTCTGCTAAGATGGGGACCCCTACTTTGTCTGCTAAGTTGGGGACACCTACTTTGTCTGCTAAGATGGGAACCCCTACTTTGTCTGCTAAGATGGGGACCCCTACTTTGTCTGCTAAGATGGGGACCCCTACTTTGTCTGCTAAGTTGGGGACACCTACTTTGTCTGCTAAGATGGGAACCCCTACTTTGTCTGCTAAGATGGGGACCCCTACTTTGTCTGCTAAGATGGGGACCCCTACTTTGTCTGCTAAGTTGGGGACACCTACTTTGTCTGCTAAGATGGGAACCCCTCTTTTGTCTGCTAAGATGGGGACCCCTACTTGGTCTGCTAAGGTGAGGACCCCTACTTTGTCTGCTAAGATGGGAACCCCTACTTGGTCTGCTAAGGTGAGGACCCCTACTTTGTCAGCTAAGATGCGGACCCCTACTTTGTCTGCTAAGATGGGGACCCCTACTTGGTCTGCTAAGGTGAGGACCCCTACTTTGTCTGCTAAGATGGGGACCCCTACTTTGTCTGCTAAGAAGGGGACACCTACTTTGTCTGTTAAGATGAGGACCCCTACTTTGTCTGCTAAGATGGGGACCCCTACTTTGTCTGCTAAGATGGGGACCTCTAATTTGTCTGCTAAGATGGGGACCCCTACTTTGTCTGCTAAGATGGAGACCCCTACTTTGTCTGTTAAGATGAGGACCCCCACTTTGTCTGCTAAGATGGGGACCCCTACTTTGTCTGCTAAGATGGGGACCTCTAATTTGTCTGCTAAGATGGGGACCCCTACTTTGTCTGCTAAGATGGGGACCCCTACTTTGTCTGCTAAGATGGGGACCCCTACTTGGTCTGCTAAGTTGAGGACCCCTACTTTGTCTGCTAAGATGGGGACCCCTACTTTGTCTGCTAAGATGGGGACCACTACTTTGTCTGCTAAGATGGGGACCCCTACTTTGTCTGCTAAGATGGGAACCCCTCTTTTGTCTGCCAAGATGGGGACCCATACTTTGTCCACTTAGAAATGTTGCCAACATTAACAATATGTAGGCACCGTAAGAAAGCTGAAAGTCTGTAGATCCAGGGCAACAGAGACCTCTGCAGCCGAGAAACCGCAGCAATGAACTGCGATTACCGTGTTTATGTGTGGATTAGCAAATAGCCGGAGACGCCGCATTCAGCAGTAATTCCCCGAGTCGTCGAGGAGAACCATTATTTTACGGATTAAACATGTTAATGGCTCCTTGTCGCTGGTTGGATTGGCAGATTAAAAATAAATACGCCCGTCTCAAGGAAGAGAGTTTAACCGTCATTTATTAAAACAGTCGTATATCAGGCTTGCCAACTAAACTACATAAAACACATCCTGGAGGCACCTCGCCTTGTGTATACAAGTTCGTCCGCATTGAGCTCTGTAACACAGTGGTGCCAACCCTACAACTCAGGGAGTTTTTTCTAGGTTTGTGCTTTGTCTTGTGTGGGGTTTCGCCCAGGACACCAAGCTGGCTCATCAGCGGGCTCTTGGTGTCCCCGCCCGTACCCCCACAGGTTTAGCGAACTGCGCACTACCTCCCTTTTTATGAAGCGCACCTGTGCCTCTTCACTGCGAGAACTAAAAGCCCAAGCAGCCATATCCTCCCTAAGAAGGCTTCCAGAAAGATTGTATATTGGTTTTCACGGCCGTGTCTTGTATCGGCGGGCTCTTGATGTTCCCGCCCGGACCCCACAGGAGTGACGAACTGCGCGCCACCTCCCTTTATATTAGAGTGCAACTGCACCACTTGACTGCGAGAACTAAAAGCTCAAGCAGCCTTAACCTCCCTATGAAGGCTTCCAAAAAGATGGTATATTGGCTTTCACGGCCGGTGAATTAAAACTCAGCAATTCTTCTAGGTTTGTGCCGTGTCTTGTGTGGGGTTTCGCCTAGGACACCAAGCTGGCTCATCGGCTCATTCTTGAAATAGAATTCAAGTTGTTAGTCACGGGTATGAAACCTAGAAGAATTGCTGAGTTTTAATTCACCGGCCGTGAAAGCCAATATACGCTCTACATAGTTTATTAAAACTTTTGTAATTTTATAATTGTAAATATTGGTGCTAAAGTGGATACAGTTAAATATCTGGAATTATTCATAGATAATGACATGAAATGGAAAAGCCAATGCAAACACCTTACAAGTAAAATAACAAGAACAATCTATATATTTCACAATTTAAAACATATTGTCAATTACAAATTAATAAGAGACATCTACCATGTTCTAGTCCAGTCAGTTCTTACATATGGTATTCTTGCCTTGGGAGGCGCCTATGAAAATGTACTAACAAGTGTTCAGATAGTGCAGAATCTCATACTGCGAATAATGTTGAAGAAAGATAGATTATATCCGACTATGAGACTGTATGCTGAGACAAGGATCTTCAACATTAAACAATTGTATGCTTTTGAAATATATAAATACATTTTTAAAGATAGAAATAAAATTCAAGTTGTTAGTCACGGGCATGAAACCAGAAGTATTACAGAGAATCACTCTATTTTATATCAACCTGAGTGAAGTATATCCAAAGCTAACTTTCTGTATTTCTCACCTAAATTATATAACATACTCCCAATTAAATTAAAAGAATTTAAAGGAAATCATGCAAACGTGAAGATGCATATAAAACATTTTCTCAGAGAAAATAAAATTAAAATTGAAAATATAATTAGTTGATCCTACAAGTATATACACACACAAATTAAATGTTCCTTCTTATTCATTATTTTTTAGTGTATACATCATTTACATAGAACGTGTTATTCGGCTAAGCTATTATACAATTTTTTGAAATAGTAATCAATGATATGCACAAGGTTGCACCTTTTAGTGGCATATGTGATATCTCTTCCTACTCTGTATGAATTTGATAAACTATTTCGACCTGTCTTTATCATATTGTAACAATATAATTTAATAATTGTAAATTTACAGGTTAAACAATGAGTAGGAAGTGTAAGGAAATGTGTACAGTTATTCTGAATTTTGCAAAATGTGTGTGTTTGTAACGATTTAATAAATAATAATAACATATCAACTGAAGCTAATCTAAGTCTAAGTGAACAGGAACTAACGATGCTCACATGTCACCCAATTAGATACCCCACCCCCGCCCCCGCCCCCACCCCCCTCGTCATTTTTGTACATTCGTAGAATTGTCCTGATCGAACGTCGACATTGGCAGTAAACATGCAGTTGCGCACACCACGAATTACCATTATTATTGTTGTTATCGTTATTCTCACATCATTGTCTGGTAAAGTGTAAAGCAGTTATAGAATCAAAGCATAATCACTGCCAATGAATTTATGGACTATTCTGTTTGTAGTTAATATCACTCCCAATGAATTTACGAACTATCCTAGTTGTAGCTAATATCACTGGCCAATGAATTTACGGACTATCCTAGCCAAAATGGTACTATGACCTCACCGAGTTTCATTGAAATCACTCCGTCCCTTTAGAGTTTTATTGGGGGGGGGGGGGGGGAGAAACACACACACGCCAAGGACATTCAAATAGAGAAATACGGTGCATAAATAAATAACACAACGAAGCTATGCCACCTTTATCACCGTTATTCAATAAATACGAGAAAGAGGCCAAACACTCGACAGCTATACAAATATAATACAAAATTCAAACACAAAGTAATCTGACTATGAATATATCAACACTCACCATGCAATGATTATACCCTTCAAGATGAAACAACCTTCAGGGTGGAGGTCATTAACAGTTTACAGCAGTTAACCCAGAACACAGAAACAACATCATAACACCAAGCACACTCACTCACTCACTCACTGCATCACGACTCAGTACGGTTAATACAAAATAGCAATTGTGATTCCACAAACATATTGTAAAGATACAGAAGTATTTAGCGCCGAGCACACAAGCAAGCCGCTCTGTGGCGACATTATTGCCGAATTTTACATTGTCGAGTTGTAGGCTATTGAATGACTGGCGGTAATTTAAACACTACGCTATGACGGGATACAATAACTTGTGCTGTAAGTTATTATCGGCTGCCGCGAACTCGATGATAAAAGTAAACGAAAACATGACAATGAAACTAACTCTGACACATACAAGCGACTGAATCATGAGCAATGCGCTGGCAACGTATGGTGCTAATTGTAATAATCCAGCCAATTGGAGCCTGCGGCGGCCATTTTACAAACGTTCCCGCCAAATATGCCAGGTTCTTACTCTGGAAATACAGAGTATAACAAGAAGTTCCGTAACGAACTAAAGAGCCTACTTTTCATGCCAATGATTATTCTACAGTATATGAACCTATCTAAAATAATGATGAATTAAGTTGGTAATATCGAAATGTCTAATTAGTTCCAAGTATTCCTGGTATAATGTAGCCTAATAGAGCACTACAGTTGGCAGCCCTGGTGACTGAATATATTCTTAGTTCCATCTATTAATGTATAGAATACAAAACTTGGTTGAACACCAATGGACGTTACATGCAGTTAGACATTGGAGCTATCAGCACGCGTAAAAGGATGTTGGCAACAATGTCATGCGTCTGCTGGTTAGAAATAATCTGAAATATTATGATATCTTGTTGTGCCAATTTTGGGTGAAATCCATTTGTTAGTATAGAAGTTACATGTATTTTAAAATTGGACCTATCAGCAAGCATAGTATCAAGGTGGCAGCACTGACTTCTATTAATTATTCCAAATTCATATCGAATGTCAGGTACTATACGTGTGTAATATATAGAGCTGTTGGCTTGCATACTTTCTGATATATTGATATTAGGGTAAACAAATTATAGACAGCATTTGTTAACAGTTGGCAGCCTTGATTGCTCTTAACAATACTTACAGTCATATCTGTTATGTTACACATAGCACATACGACATTTGCTTGAAATCCAACTGATAGTACAGAAGTTACATGTATTTAAAAATTGGTCCTATCAGCAGGCTTAGAATCATGTTGGTAGAACTGAAGTATATAAGTTACGCAAAATTAATCTAAAATGTCAGGTACTATAAGTGTGCATAGTTTAAAGCTGTCGGCTTGCATACTTTCAGATATATTGGTATTTGGATAAAGAAAATAGAGGGAGCAATTATTAACAGTTGGCAGCCATGGTGTCTCTTTAGAATAAGCTCACTCATGTCTGTTTATGTACACATATTACATTCAAAATTTGTTTGAAATCCAATTGATAGTGTAGAAGTTATATGCATTTAGAAATTGGACGTATCAGAAGGCTTAAATTTTTTTGGCAACACTGCCATGTATGGCCTCCAGGAAATTAAACTGAAATGGTATTATCTACATGTGTGCCAATTTTCGAATAGCTCCCATGCATACCTTCCAGGTTATCCAACGTGGAGCTCAAATTTCTAGAGCGTTTTTTCAGCAGTTGGTAGCTCTGACATGATTTTCAAATATGGGCGTGAGATATTCCGGTATACATCTTTACTCAAACTAAATTTGGTTTCGATTGCTGCAGCCGTTTAGGAGTTGATAGGGGGGAGGGGAACACACACACAGCCAGACAGACAGAAGGACAGACAGACAGACACACATTTTCCCGGATCGATATCATAAGTCTACTTTTTCCTCATTTTTGCAAAATGTGGAAAGTAGGCTAAAAATCGTGATATGAAATGTATTATTTCATGAATGTTGCTCGTCTCACCATTGTATGAGTGCGAGGTAAGTCTTTGCCACAGCGTTAGTTCATTCAACACGCATTAGTACCTATAATACTGTAGTTATTATTTCAGAGGAAATCTACAGAGTTATTGATGATAGAGATGTAGAGCATACAATATCTTCGCTTGTGATGATACTGGTATTAAGGGCTTGAAGACAACGGTAAAACGTTCGATGACACGATTTTATGTAGCTCTCGTAAATTGTCTGCGGATAGATGTCCTCGCTGTTCTAACCTTCTTGACCACAAAGGAAATCATCATCATCATCTGTAATCTGAAGTGAAGACTGGAGATTATTGTGAATCTGGCGGTGAATGGATCAAGCTAGGAGCCAGACAAGAGGGCAAGAGCCTTTCAATGTCTACAAGGAGTGGCGCGTTGCAAGACTGAACCATAATCTCCGGACTATTGGGCAGTAAGTGTCCATTAGCTTGGTCATAGCTGCAGGAGTTTCCGATATCAATCATGGCCGTATATACTTATAATGTTCCAGATCGTCTACTGTCCGGCTATCGGCTTCTTTAATCTAGCTGTCTGACTCGGCAAACGCGACGACGATAAAGTAGCTACATGTAGGAGACACTCTGCTAATTCCGCTATACTGATGGGGAGACTCAGCTCAAGAGGTTGATGGTAACCATGTGGGGGAGACTCAGCACAAGGGGTTGATGGTAACCATATGGGGGAGACTCAGCTCAAGGGGTTGATGGTAACCATGTGGGGGAGACTCAAGGGGTTGATGGTAACCATGTGGGGGAGACTCAGCTAAAGGGGTTGATGGTAACCATGTAGGGGAGACTCAACTAAAGGGGTTGATGGTAACCATGTGGGGGAGACTCAGCTCAAGGGGTTGATGGTAAGCATGTAGGGGAGACTCAGCTCAAGGGGTTGATGGTAACCATTTGGGGGAGATTCAGCTCAAGGGGTTGATGCCAACCATGTGGGGGAGACTCAGCTCAAGGAGTTGATGGTAACCATGTGGGGGAGACTCAGCTCAAGGGGTTGATGGTAAGCATGTAGGGGAGACTCAGCTCAAGGGGTTGATGGTAACCATGTGGGGGAGACTCAGCTAAAGGGATTGATGGTAACCATGTAGGGGAGACTCAGCTCAAGGGGTTGATGGTAACCTTGTGGGGGAGACTCAGCTCAAGGGGTTGATGGTAAGCATGTAGGGGAGACTCAGCTCAAGGGGTTGATGGTAACCATGTGGGGGAGACTCAGCTCAAGGGGTTGATGCTAACCATGTGGGGGAGACTCAGCTCAAGGGGTTGATGGTAACCATGTGGGGGAGACTCAGCTCAAGGGGTTGATGGTAAGCATGTAGGGGAGACTCAGCTCAAGAGGTTGATGGTAATCATGTGGGGGAGACTCAGCTCAAGGGTTTGATGGTAACCATGTGGGGGAGACTCAGCTCAAGGGGTTGATGGTAACCATGTGGGGGAGACTCAGCTCAAGGGGTTGATGCCAACCATGTGGGGGAGACTCAGCTCAAGGAGTTGATGGTAACCATGTGGGGGAGACTCAGCTCAAGGGGTTGATGGTAAGCATGTAGGGGAGACTCAGCTCAAGGGGTTGATGGTAACCATGTGGGGGAGACTCAGCTAAAGGGATTGATGGTAACCATGTAGGGGAGACTCAGCTCAAGGGGTTGATGGTAACCTTGTGGGGGAGACTCAGCTCAAGGGGTTGATGGTAAGCATGTAGGGGAGACTCAGCTCAAGGGGTTGATGGTAACCATTTGGGGGAGACTCAGCTCAAGGGGTTGATGCTAACCATGTGGGGGAGACTCAGCTCAAGGGGTTGATGGTAACCATGTGGGGGAGACTCAGCTCAAGGGGTTGATGGTAAGCATGTAGGGGAGACTCAGCTCAAGGGGTTGATGGTAACCGTGTGGGGGAGACTCAGCTCAAGGGGTTGATGGTAACCATGTAGGGGAGACTCAGCTCAAGGGGTTGATGGTAACCATGTAGGGGAGACTCAGCTCAAGTGGTTAATGGTAATCATGTAGGGGAGACTCAGCTCAAGGGGTATGTGGTAACCATGTAGGGGAGACTTAGCTCAAGGGGCTGATGATTATCATGTAGGGGAGACAGCTCAACGGGTTGATGGTAAAGATGATGAATTAAGGCTGTGCGATCACCACCGCCGTCAATCGCAAGGCAAGAGATGGCAGCACTATCACCGTTGGACAGTGATCTGTGGACCCGTCACTTACCACCTACTTCCTCCCCTACCTCTCCTCGTCGCTCAATGTCTTCTCCCTCACACTGATAGCGTTAGAGTTAGACTGTAAGTAGATGTGTTGTACGGAGAGTGATGTTTTAAAAGAAATTACAATTTTAGGCTAGTTAAAACTCATTTTATTACATTTCTAGTTTCTAAACAAACCTCAACAAATAGGATAGGCCTACGCATAAAATTGGATACAGGAAGCAACTGATCAGATAAAAGCAACAAGCAATATCAATGGAAACCTGACTTAATGAGCAAACACAGATGATTTTTTTTTGGCATAAATAATATATTATGGAAAACAAAGCATGTGCTTGACGTAATTTCTTACCCAAACGCACATCATTAATAATAATACGCAATCATGTTTACATATTTCAACAGTTTTTCATAAACTAAACTACTAAAAGTGCTATAAGTCTACTTCCACCGATAAATATCAGCTGAACTGCCCCTTTGTTCGAGAAATAACATGGTTTACAAGGCAGGCTTTTATTTTTTATTTAAAAAATCTGTTTTATGTGTAGTATTTAGAGCTTTTTATTTATGTAAAAGGCGCTTTGCGGGCCTTTGCTAGGGTAAAAGTGCTCATTAAATCGTTCATTTCTAATTTTTTGGCCGTTTCACATTCAATTGACAGAGTAACCAAACCGTTCAGACGCTCCTGCGCCATCGTTGATCGCAAATAGTTTTTAGCCTATTTTCATTTATGGAAAAATAGGCTTATGAGATCACCTTTTGTCCGTGTGTCTCTCTGTGTGTGCGTGTGTGTGTGATTCGTGTGCGTGTGTGTCCCTAATATAATCTTAACGGCTGGAGCGATTTCAATGAAACTCGGTAAGTTCATAGCACTAATCTGGAAGACCCCGACCGTGCCCTTCAAATTTTGTTACGTCTCACCAATCCAACATGGCGGCTGTGCGAAATATTTCACCAGCATTCTATATCTCCGAAACTATTTCCGATATCACTCTGGAATTTTGTACGGTGATAAAATAATCTACTAGAAGTTTTGGGAACTACAAAACCAACATGGCGGCCAAGCGAAGTTGCGACTTTTAAATAGACGTTTCTCGCGATCAAACCAACCAAACGCAATGAAACTTGGTACAGTATATGTTTATACACATTGTAATGGACCGACGTCTAACTTCGTTCAATTGTTTACATAACCTCAAAATGGTGACTGTGTGAAAAGTTTCACCGGCATTCTATATCTCTGAAACTTTTACCGTCATCACCCTGAAATTTTGTACGGAGATAAAGAGTTCATTTATGAGACTTTCAAAAATCAGTTAACTACAAAACGAACATGGTGGCCACGCGAAGTTGAAAGTTTTAGATAGACTTTTCTCGCGATGTAATGATCCAAACGCAATGAAACTTGGCACAGCAAATGTTTATACACATTGTAATGTACTGGTATTTAATTCAGTTCAATTGTTTACATAACCTCAAGATGGCGGCTGTGCTAATTTTAAAATTAGGTTTTTATTTCTTGTGTCGTAATCATGCGATCGAAGTGAAAGTTTGAATAATGAATTTACGCAATAATTTTCCTTTAATGGTACATGACTCTATGGCCTATACATATAACAATCCAACATGGCGACCTTCCGAAATATTTAGACGGCTCTGAATATCTACGAATCTATTATAGCAATCAAACTGATTTTTAATGTTGGATTTTTATATATGTAGGTCATAGACTACACGTACACAATAATCACACGTACACGTACACAATAATCTTCATGTAACAGTACATAAGTCTATGACCTACATATATAAAAATCCAACATGGCGACCATCCGAAATATTTAGTCGGTTCTCAATATCTACGAATCTATTACAGCAATCAAACTGAAATGTTGTATGTTGATAGTGGCAATTAACATAAGTAGGATATATGAAAATAGGCTTTAGTTCTTCAGGGAACTACTTGTTTTGATTAGTTTCAAAATGAAAAACTCCTTTCCCCCGACGCAACCGCTATAGGAATTGTAAGCATAATTCGATATGCCGTCGTTAAATTAGGATAGGATTCCTTTATCGGGGCTAAGTATTCTAGTGCACCGCAAGCACTTTTTACAGATTGCGGAACAGTGTACCTAAATAATTGTTGCTCCAGAAAAAGATCCTCTGCATCCAACTCTTCAAGCTCCCCGTCTTTTAGAAAATTAGAGAGTGTTTGTCAATGGTCTTTCAATTGACTTTCCTCCAAATTGGAAAGCTTGGAAGGATCGAAGGGAAATCCAAAGTATTCCGAAAAAAAATTAACTTCGTTAAATCTATTTTCTACGCAGCTCAGTGCAGTATCTACGACAGACAAAAAGTAATTTACCCGAAATTTATTTTCAGCTTCTTTTTAAAGTTCCTCTTCAGTTTTTTCCACTTACTGATCATTTTGATGTTTTATTTCATCAAGGGACCTTTTGCGATTGCCTTGACGGCGAATAGAAAATTTATTTGCATAGCCCAAATTTTCCATTATTTCTCTAGCGGTGGACATTGCACTGTCAAAGCCAGTGTTGCGATAATTTTGATAAAATGACTTTAGGCCCTGAAGTTCGGTTAAAGCCGTATCTAACGAAGTCTTCTCAGATTGGAGAGTTTTACTTGTTGAATTTACAGAAAATTAAATATCGTACCAGATAACGAGGCTTAAAACAAATTCATACGAACTTGTATGAAGGAACAAAGATTGGGCCTCTGACCGGGTAACAGGATCTTTGGAAGTTTCTCCCAATTTTTCTAGAGCTTCGTTTACTTTGCCTAACTGGTACCTGATGGGCTTGGCACTACCAATTAACATTCCCATCTCGTGCTAGCTAATGATTTTAGTGTGAGGAGGACAGGACATAGTTCGCACAAAATGTCCCACCCTTCCGTAGAAGCTACAAACAAAGTGTTCAGGCGCTGAACTATACCAATAAATGCCATAGCGTTCTTATTGCATTGACCATGTCACCCAAAAGTAAGTTAAGATTATGTGCAACACATGCCGTGAACATTGCTCGTTTATTAGTATTTTTTACTCGCATATGCACTCCCTTATACTTAGCCTTCATATTAGCACCCTTGTCATACCCTTGTCCCCAACAGTCCATGATATCAAGATCATTATCCTCCAATACTCCTTCTTAAACCTCAGCTAACCCCTTTCCCGTAGCGTCGTGTACCTCCAAAAACTCGATGAACGATTCGACGTTCCTTGGAGTTTCTGCTATCCTATCAACATAGCGGAGGACAAATTTTAATTTGGGCCGGACTGAATCAAACAGACTATCTTTATTTATTTATTTATTTATTTATTTTCATTTATGAAAAAAAATGGCCTGAAGCGCGGGGCCTGGCGAGACCGCACGTCTCGCGACGGCCCTGCGTATTACCAATTTGTGGACTAGGCACTCTCCCTCCGTCCAGCCCAATAAAGAAGATTATATTATGATATAGTATGATATGATTGACGGAGAGAGCTGGCCGTGCGGTTAGGGTTGTGCAGCTGTGAGCTTTCATTCCGGAAATAGTGGGCCCGAACCCCCCATGTCGGTAGCCCTGGAGATGGTTTTCCCTGCTTTCTCATTTTCACACAAGGCAAATGGGCGCTGTACCTTAATTAAGGCCACAACCGCTTCCTTCCCACTCCTAGTCTTTCCTATCCCATCGTCGCCATAAGACCTACAGTATCTGTGTTGCTGGGACGTAAGACAAATTGTTATATATATATAAACTAGTAGTAGTGCCCGGCTTCGCCCGCTGGATTTATTTGTTTTATGGATGATAGTGAATACTACTACAGAACTGGCATAGTATGATACTTAAGCTACCAGAAAGAAGAAAAAATACAACTTTTTGTTGTGGAGGTGGTGGTGTTGGTGGTGGTGGTGGTGGTGGATGTAGTGAGGGTGATAAGCAGTACAGTATAATGGACGTAACATTTACATCATTTTCCCCTAATGATAATAATGGTAATAATGAATAGGGAAACGGCTATTTACTAACTACAGCACTGTAATTTACAAACAAATTTCAAAAAATGATTAGAAAGAGGAATAAGCGAAATAAAAGACACTGCCTAGGGCCTATGTCTCATTGTCTGTTAGAGATGCAGAGACCAACAGTGTCGTCTTTTGTCGCATAGCGCCGTAGGAAAATAATCAGAGCACTTTGGCAAACTTCGGCTGTCCAGAGCTCCTGAGGTAGCAATAGTATCATTTATGGCCACATAGCGCTCAACGATAAGTTTCGGAATAAATTACGGTAAATTTGAAAGCACCAACGCTTATTGCAGCTGATAACCTCAATGTATTGCACCAACACCATTGCACTTATAGAGATGCATAATATGTTCATGATGATAACTGTTTTTAGGGGCAAAAGAAGTCTTTTTGCACTAATTACTCCCCGTGACTGTAATTTATAAGCAGCGCAAGTATCAACTATTTTCGCAATTCTGCACCAGAACACTGGTAGGGGCAATGTGATGCAGCCCAAATTGCCAGTCAACATTAGACTTAGTAAAATACTCTTACATTTACACTACTACGGACATGAATGATTCTAGGGCCTCAATACATGGTTTTCAAGTTAAGTTTGTTTGTTATTCTAAATGTAGGGAATGGAGAGCGTTGTCCAAAATATCAAGTGGACAATGTTACCAGCAGGGTTTCAAAGTGTATGTATAATTTGGTGCAATTAGGAGGAACGGTGTAGATATGTGATAAAGGACCTAAAAGCAGGAAATGGAGTGGTCTGTCCGAAATTTAAAGTGGACAGTGTCACCCGTAGGGTTCCAAAGGGTAAGTGTACAAAATGTGATTCAGATCGGTGAAACCATGTAGATTTATGCCAATGGACCTAATGCAGGGAATGGAGTGGTCTGTCCGAAATTTCAAGCAGACGTTGTTACTCGTCGGGTTCCAAAGTGTAGACTAAGTATGTGAAATTTGGTTCAGCTTGGTGAAATGGTGTAGATTTGTGCCGAAGGGCATAAATGCAGGGAATGGAGGGGTCTGTCCGGAATTTCATGTAAACAGTGTTACTCGCAGGGTTCCAAAGGGTAAGTATACACATTTTGGTTCAGATCGGTGAAACGGTGTAGATTTGTGTCAAAGGGCCTAAATGCAGGGAATTAATTGGTATGTCCGAAATTTAAAGTGGACAGTGTTACCCGCAGTGTTCCAAAGGGTGTGTATACAAATGTTGGTTCAGATCGGTGAAACGTTGTAGATTTGTGCCAAAGGGCCTAAATGCAAGGAATGGATGGTCTGTCCGAAATTTCATGTAGACTATGTTACTCACAGGGTTCCAAAGGGTAATATTCAAATTTTGGTTCAGATCGGTGAAATAGTGTAGATTTGTGCCAAACGGCATAAATGCAGGGAATGGAGTGGTCTGTCTGAAATTTCATGTAAACAGTGTTACTCGTAGGGTTCCAAAGGCTATGTATACACATTTTGGTTCAGATCGGTGAAAAGGTGTAGATTTGTGCCAAAGGGTCTAAATGCAGGGAATAGACCGGTCTGTCATAAATTTCATGCAGACAGTGTTAATCGCAGTGTTCCAAAGGGTATGTATACAAATTTTGGTTCTGATCAGTGAAACAGTGTAGATTTGTGCCAAAGGGCCTAAATGCAGTGAACGGAGTGGACTGTCCGCAATTTAACATAGCCTAAACTATTCCTCTTGAATCTGGCTATCATATAAAAAAAGAATTTTTCGAATCCGACTGGTAGTTCCAGAGATTAGCGCGTTTAAACACACAAACAAACACACAAACTCTTCAGCTTTATTATATTTGTATATATATATATATAATATTTTGATATATTTTGAAGATTGGTTGGTTGGTTCTTAAGTTTAGGGGCTGCGACAACGCGGTCACAGCCCCGTAATTTTGAAGATTACAACTCACATAAAGTTCTATTGATCATAAACATGTTTTATTCTGCTAATATAACTTACAGAATTTTATAAAGTAACTGGTAAATAATTTTTAACATTCTGTAAGGAGTAATGGGTGAGATAATAACACTTCTACGATTTCCTCTAGACTGTGGTCGTGTCGCCTGGCAGGATGAGTCAGGGAGGGAGGGGGGGGGGGGGGGCGAAAGCTGCGATAGCAAAGGAGTTGAAGGAGAGGGGAAGGCAGGTGCCCGAGCGCGCTCTTGCCCAAGACCTTGTCTTACCGCTGTGTGTGTGCGGGCGTGTGTGTATGTGTGTGTGACTGATTCAGCCAGCGTTTTTTAGAGTCTGAAAGGCACATGCACCACGGGTATATCGCAGAACCAATTTTCTTTATCAAACTTTTCTACTGCTCAGAATAAGATCCACTTCAAATTAATATAACTTTGAAGTTAATATAAAAAACAATTCTCACTAAAAATGGTATTCAAATCTGAAGAGGTTAATACAAAATTTGAATTTCGAAATAAGAATTGTTCCTATTGCAGGTACTACTACAGGGGTTTTTGTAGAGAAATTTCGGTGTTTTCCGATTATTAGTTTCGTTGTGGTGATCGTACTTTTAACGCTCAAAATAGCCACTTTGAAGCCATGTCCTCAGCAAACGAGCCGTCGTTATTTTCTGCAAAACGCATATAATGTCTCACAAAGACCTACATTAGAGATTAAGAATAAAAATAAAAATAAAAATAAAATTTTAATTTTTGACCGCACAGCCTTAAGGGAAAGGGTTACAAAAAATTAACATAGAATTGAAATTACTACATATGCGTGACCTAATGTCATCTGGCTTGGGTTGTCTGAATCATTCAATACTTAAAATAACACTTTCGAGAGAAATTTAGTAACTTTTTAGTGATTTTTGGTTGGTAATAGAGGTACTGCTGCTCAATGCGCGGTACATTGCCTAAGTACTAACACTACCGCATCACTGAGAGTTTATAAATACTTCAGAAACAAAATGCAACACTGGTTTTCGAAATTTTGCCACTAGATAGTAGCACTTGTCGTTTCGAAATTCCTAGCCAAAGGAAATAGTTCCTAATACCTAAATCTGTATTCGATGTCAACAGATTCCTTTCTTTGTCGAAATGTTTTCCTTGCCTGAGCCAAGCTACTTTTCTTTCGTCCGTCACACAATACCCAATATAAGATTTGTTATGTGACACGTAATTACTATTTGTGCCACTGATCTTATAGCTTTAGCTTTGTGCACAGGATCAATGTTTACTCTGGACCCCGCTGATAAGTAGTTGATTACAATATTGTGTTATAACTTAAATTACCAGCAAGAGTTTAGTGTTTTATTAATCTCATGTAATTTATTTCAGGATTAGCGTATAACCCATCTCTTTTGGGTACATTCTTGTTGACCGACTGAAAAGCACTAAACTCTTGTTATGAAAGCCGGATCTAAAGATCCTATAGGCTTTCATATAGCCGTGGTATATTGGGAAAAGTCTGTCTGTATGTATGTATGTATGTATGTATGTGCGTGACGTTTTTGCGTTTAGCAAAGTACAGGTCGCAATTTTCAAGATATCGAGCTGAAATTTAGTACGATGAAATAGTTAGTGACTGTGACGAACCCTATTGTTGGGCGTTAAAATCAGTGTAGGGCCGGACCTTTTTTTTGGGCCCTGAATTTCATCCTATTTTTTTGAATCGATATATCTCGGAAACGGTTGGTCGTATCGAAAAATGTTAAAGGTATAGGTGTAAGATCTCCGCGGTATGCAACTTTTTACTCCAAACGATTTTTTGATATCTCTCACCGTTTTTTTTTGGGGCCCTGAAAATGTCCATTGTGCGTGACATTTTTGCGTTTAGCTAAGTACTGGTCGCAATTTTCAAGATATTAAGCTGAAATTTGGTACGAAGAAAGAGTTAGTGACTGTGACGAATCCTATTGTTGGGCGTTAAAATCGGTGCAGGGCCGAATATTTTTTGGGGCCCTGAATTTCAAACTTGTTTTTGGAATCGATATATCTCGGATACGGTTGATCGCATCGAAAAATGTTAAATGTATAGGTGTAAGATCTCCGCGGTATGCAACTTTTTTACTAAAAACGATTTTTTGATATCTCTCACCGTTTTCATTTTTTGGGGCCCTGAAAATGTCCATTGTGCGTGACATTTTGGCGTTTAGCTAAGTGCTGGTCGCAATTTTCAAGATAATAACCTGAAATTTGGTACGGTGAAAGAGTTAGTGACTGTGACAAATCCTTGTGTTGGGCGTTAAAATCGGTGCAGGGCCGGATCTTTTTTGGGGGCCCTGAATTTCGAACTGTTTTTTGGAATCATTATATCTCGGAAACGGTTGGTCGTATCGAAAAATGTTAAAGGAACCGGTGTAAGATCTTCGCGGTATGCAACTTTTTTACTCAAAACGATTTTTTGATATCTCACACCGTTTTCTTTTTTTGGGGCCCTGAAAATGTCCATTGTGCGTGACATTTTTGTGTTTGGCTAAGTACTGGTCGCAATTTTCAAGATATTAAACTGAAATTTAGTACGATGAAATAGTTAGTGACTGTGACGAACCCTATTGTTGGGCGTTAAAATCAGTGTAGGGCCGGACCTTTTTTTGGGGCCCTGAATTTCATCCTATTTTTTTGAATCGATATATCTCGGAAACGGTTGGTCGTATCGAAAAATGTTAAATGTATAGGTGTAAGATCTCCGCGGTATGCAACTATTTTACTCAAAACGATTTTTTGATATCTCTCATCGTTTTCTTTTTTTGGGGCCCTGAAAATGTCCATTGTGCGTAACATTTTCGTGTTTGGCTAAGTACTGGTCGCAATTTTCAAGATATTAAGCTGAAATTTGGTACGGTGAAAGAGTGAGTGACTGTGACGAATCTTATTGTTGGGCGTTAAAATCGGTGCAGGGCCGGATCTTTTTAGGGGGCCCTGAATTTCAAACTTTTTTTTGGAATCGATATATCTCGGAAACGGTTGATCGTATCGAAAAATGTTAAATGTATAGGTGTAAAATCTCCGCGGTATGTAACTTTTTTACTCAAAACGATTTTTTGATATCTCTCACCGTTTTCTTTTTTTGGGGCCCTGAATATGTCCATTGTGTGTGACATTTTTGCGTTTTGCTAAGTACTAGTCGCTATTTTCAAGATATTAAGCTGAAAATTGGTACGGAGAAAGAGTTCGTGACTGTGACGAATCCTATTGTTGGGCGTTAAAATTGGTGCAGGGCCGGATCTTTTTTGGGGGCCCTGAATTTCTAACTGTTTTTTGGAATCAATATATCTCGGAAACGGTTGGTCGTATCGAAAAATGTTAAAAATACAGGTGTAAGACCTCTGCGGTATGCAACGTTTTTACTAAAAACGATTTTTTGATATCTCTCACCGTTTTCTTTTTTTGGGGCCCTGAAAATATCCATTGTGTGTGACATTTTTGCGTTTTGCTAAGTACTGGTCGCAATTTTCAAGATATTAAGCTGAAAATTGGTACGGAGAAAGAGTTAGTGACTGTGACGAATCCTATTGTTGGGCGTTAAAATTGGTGCAGGGCCGGATCTTTTTTGGGGGCCCTGAATTTCTAACTGTTTTTTGGAATCAATATATCTCGGAAACGGTTGGTCGTATCGAAAAATGTTAAAAGTACAGGTGTAAGATCTCCGCGGTATGCAACGTTTTTACTCGAAACGATTTTTTGATATGTCTCACCGTTTTCATTTTTTGGGGCCCTGAAAATATTTATTGTGTGTGACATTTTTGCGTTTAGCTAAGTACTGGTCGCAATTTTCAAGATATTAAGCTGAAGTTTGGTACGGTGAAAGAGTTATTGACTGTGACAAATCCTATTGTTGAGCGCTAAAATCGGTGCAGGGCCGGATCTTTTTTGGGGGCCCTGAATTTCTAACTGTTTTTTGGAATCGATATATCTCGGAAACGGTTGATCGTATCGAAAAATGTTAAATGTACAGGTGTAAGATCTCCGCGGTATGCAACTTTTTTACTCAAAGGATTTTTTGATATCTCTCACCGTTTTCTTTTTTTGGGGCCCTGAAAGTGTCCATTGTGCGTGACATTTTTGCGGTTAGCTAAGTACTGGTCGCAATTTTGAAGATATTAAGCTGAAATTTGGTACGATGAAAGAGTTAGTGACTGTGACGAATTCTATTATTGGGCGTTAACATCGGTGCAGGGACGGATCTTTTTTGGGGGCCCTGAATTTCTATCTGTTTTTTTGGAATCAATATATCTCGGAAACGGTTGGTCGTATCGAAAAATGTTAAAGGTACAGGTGTAAGATCTCCGCGGTATGCAACTTTTTTTACTCAAAACGATTTTTTGATATCTCTCACCGTTTTCTTTTTTGGGGCCCTGAAAATGTCCATTGTGCGTGACATTTTTGCGTTTAGCTAAGTACTGGTCGCAATTTTAAAGATATTAAGCTGAAATTTGGTACGATGAAAGAGTTAGTGACTGTGACGAATTCTATTATTGGGCGTTAAAATCGGTGCAGGGACGGATCTTTTTTGGGGGCCCTGAATTTCTATCTGTTTTTTGGAATCAATATATCTCGGAAACGGTTGGTCGTATCGAAAAATGTTAAATGTATAGGTGTAAAATCTCCGCGGTATGCAACTTTTTTACTCAAAGCGATTTTTTGATATCTCTCACCGTTTTCTTTTTTGGGGGCCCTGAAAATGTCCATTGTGCGTGACATTTCTGCGTTTAGCTAAGTACTGGACGCAATTTTCAAGATATTAAGCTGAAATTTCATACGGTGAAAGAGTTAGTGACTGTGACGAATCCTGTTGTTGGGCGTTAAAATCGGTGCAGGGCCGGATCTTTTTTTGGGGCCCTGAATTTCAAACTTTCTTTTTGGAATCGATATATCTCGGAAACGGTTGATCGTATCGAAAAATGTTAAAGGTATAGGTGTAAGATCTCCGCGGTATGCAACGTTTTTACTCAAAACGATTTTTTGATATCTCTCACCGTTTTCTTTTTTTGGGGCCCTGAAAATGTCCATTGTGCGTGACATTTTTGCGTTTAGCTAAGTACTGGTCGCCATTTTCAAGATATTAAGCTGAAATTTGGTACGGTGAAAGAGTTAGTGACTGTGACGAATCCTGTTGTTGGGCGTTAAAATCGGTGCAGGGCCGGATCTTTTTGGGGGGCCCTGAATTTCAAACTTATTTTTGGAATCGATATATCTCTGAAACGGTTGGTCGTATCGAAAAATGTTAAATGTACAGGTGTAAGATCTCCGCCGTATGCAACGTTTTTACTCAAAACGATTTTTTGATATCTCTCACCGTTTTCTTTTTTTAGGGCCCTGAAAATGTCCATTGTGCGTGACATTTTTGCGTTCAGCTAAGTACTGGTCGCAATTTTCAAGATATGAAGCTGAAATTTGGTACGGTGAAAGAGTTAGTGACTGACGAATCCTATTGTTGGGCGTTAAAATCGGTGCTGGGCTGAATCTTCTTTTGGGGCCCAGAATTTCAATTTTTTTTTGGAATCGATATATCTCGGAAACGGTTGGTCTTATCAAAAAACTTTAAATCTACATGTGTAAGATCTCCGCGGTATGCAACTTTTTTACTCAAAACGGTTTTTTGATATCTCTCACCGTTTTTTTGGGGGCCCTGAAAAAGTCAATTGTGCATGACATTTTTGGGTTGAGCGAAGTATAGGTCTTAATTTTCATGATATCGAGCAGGAATTTGGAGCGGTGAACGAGTTAGACCCTGTGAGGACACCTGTTGTCGGGCGTTAAAAACGGTGCACGGCCCGATTTTTTTGGGGGGCCCTGAATTTCAAACTTTTTTTTTTTTTGGAATTGATATATCTCGGAAACGGTTGGTCGTATCGAAAAACGTTAAATGTACAGGTGTAACATCTCCGCGGTATGCAACTTTTTTTTACTCACAATGATTTTTTGATATCTCTCACCGTTTTCTTTTTTTGGGGCCCTGAAATTGTCCATTGTGTGTGACATTTTTGCGTTTAGCTAAGTACTGGTCGCAATTTTCAAGATATTAAGCTGAAATTTGGTACGGTGAAAGAGTTATTGACTGTGACAAATCCTATTGTTGAGCGCTAAAATCGGTGCAGGGCCGGATCTTTTTTGGGGGTCCTGAATTTCTAACTGTTTTTTGGAATCGATATATCTCGGGAACGGTTGGTCGTATCGAAAAATGTTAAATGTACAGGTGTAAGATCTCCGCGATATGCAACTTTTTTACTCAAAACGATTTTTTGATATCTCTCACCGTTTTCTTTTTTTTGGGGCCCTGAAAGTGTCCATTGTGCGTGACAGTTTTGCGGTTAGCTATGTACTGGTCGCAATTTTGAAGATATTAAGCTGAAATTTGGTACGATGAAAGAGTTAGTGACTGTGACGAATTCTATTGTTGGGCGTTAAAATCGGTGCAGGGACGGATCTTTTTTGGGGGTCCTGAATTTCTATCTGTTTTTTGGAATCAATATATCTCGGAAACGGTTGGTCGTATCGAAAAATGTTAAATGTACAGGTGTAAAATCTCCGCGGTATGCAACTTTTTTACTCAAAATGATTTGTTGATATCTCTCACCGTTTTCTTATTTGGGGGCCCTGAAAATGTCCATTGTGCGTGACATTTTTGCGTTTAGCTAAGTACTGGACGCAATTTTCAAGATATGAAGCTGGAATTTGGTACGATGAAAGAGTTAGTGACTGTGACGAATCCTGTTGTTGGGCGTTAAAGTCGGTGCAGGGCCGGATCTTTTTTGGGGGCCGTGAATTTCAAACTTTTTTTTGGAATCGATATATCTCGTAAACGGTTGATCGTATCGAAAAATGTTAAATGTATAGGTGTAAGATCTCCGCGGTAGGCAACATTTTTACTCCAAACGATTTTTTGATATCTCTCACCGTTTTCTTTTTTGGGGCCCTGAAAATGTCCATTGTGTGTGACATTTTTGCGTTTAGTTAAGTACTGGTCGCAATTTTCAAGATATTAAGCTGAAATTTGGTACGATGAAAGAGTTAGTGACTGTGAGGAATCCTATTGTTGGGCGTTAAAATCGGTGCAGGGCCGGATCTTTTTTGGGGGCCCTGAATTTCAAACTTATTTTTTGAATCGATATATCTCGGAAATGGTTGGTCGTATTGAAAAACGTTAAATGTACAAGTGTAAGACCTCCGCGGTACGCAACTTTTTTACTCAAAACGACTTTTTGATATCTCTCACCGTTTTCTTTTTTGGGGCCATGAAAATGTCCATTGTGCGTGACATTTTTGGGTTTAGCGAAGTACACGTCGCAATTTTCAAGATATCGAGCTGAAATTTGGAGATGTGAAAGAGTTGGACCCTGTGAGGAAACCAGTTGTCGGACGTTAAAAACGGTGCTGGGCCGGATCTTTTTGGGGGGCCCAGAATTTCAAACTTTTTTTGGAATCGATATATCTCGGAAACGGTTGGTCGCATCGAAAAAAGTTAAAAGTACAGGTGTAAGATCTCCGCGGTATGCAACCTTTTTACTCTAAACGATTATTTGATATCTCTCACCGTTTTCTTTCCTGGGGCCCTGAAGATGTCCATTGTGCGTGACATATTTGTTTTTAGGGAAGTACAGGTGGCAATTTTCAAGAAATCGAACTGAAATTTGGTGCGGTGAAAGAGATAGACCCTGTGAGGAAACCTATTGTCGGGCGTTAAAAGCGGTGCAGGGCCGGATCTTTTTGGGGGCCCTGATTTCAAACTTTTTTTGGAATCGATATATCTCGGAAACGGTTGGTCGTATAGAAAAAAGGTTAATGTACAGGTGTAAGATCTCCGCGGTATGCAACTTTTTTACTCAAAACGATTTTTTGATATCTCTCACCGTTTTCTATTTCTTGGGCCCTGAAAATGTCCATTGTGCGTGACATTTTTGGGTTTAACGAAGTACAGGTCGCAATTTTCAAGATATCGAGCTGAAATTTGGAGCTGTGAAAGAGTTGGACCCTGTGAGGAAACCAGTTGTCGGGCGTTAAAAACGGTTCAGGGCCGGATCTTTTTGGGGGGCCCAGAATTCCAAACTTTTTTTTGGAATCGATATATCTCGGAAACGGTTGGTCGCATCGAAAAACGTTAAATGTACAGGTGTAAGTTCTCCGCGGTATGCAACTTTTTTACTCATAACGATTTTTTGATATCTCTCACCGTTTTCTTATTTTGGGGCCTTGAAGATGTTATTAAATTTTTTTGGATTTATAAAAAAAGGGGGCTCAAATGTATATAATAATTGGTAAAAATTTAAATGATGGTATAAATGAATTCTACGGAAAATTATCTATAATAAATCGTTTTAACCTTTTCAATAAGTTGAATCATGTATTTACAGCAGTAAGATATTTTCCATTTCCGAGGGCGTCCGGCTTTCATAACCATGTGATGGTGTCAGCATTGCCTAGAATAACATTTTATAATTTTCTTACATTTCCTCGCAATCGGGTCGAAGGTCCGAAATGCAATTCCGCAGGCCTTGCCGCCAACAAAGTTGTTGTTTGAGATTATAACCCCTCTTGCTGGCCCCTTTCTGCTGTGCCACCGTCTAATCAAAAGCAGGTCGTGCTGCGTGGACTCCTACTTGTTTACTAAGGCAACACTGAAAATATGGCTTCAAACACCACAATGTTAAATTACCAGTTAATTAGGGCATATTATTATTATTATTATTATTCTTTCTTCGTTTTGCCCACCTAGGGAGAGCGTTTGAACTTGTTGACTCCCCTTCTTACGTTCCTCCGTCCATTTTGTCCAGTTTTTTTTTTTCTTTTTTTTTTCTGCGAAAGAGTGATTTGTGACTAGAGTTCCAAAGGCCTTGCGATTCATGATGATATATTTTGTGATGTGCCGGCTCCGTGTTCGGGTAGCGCACCTGCCAATCACCCGAAGGCCCCGGGTTCGATTCCCGGCTCCGTCAGGGATTTTAGAAACTGACGCGAGGGTTGAAACGGGGTGCACTCGGCTTCGTGAGGACAATTGAGTAGCTGTCTGACAGTGAGGCAGCGCCCCGATCACGAAAACCAAGATTAACGGCCAAGGGGACCCGTTGCGCTGATCACGTGTCACCCCAATATCTGCCGGCCAAATGGCTGGGCAGCGGTCGCTTGGTAGGCCTAGGCCCTTCATGATCTGTAGTTCCAGGGGTTATTATTGTATTTTTTCCTCATTTAAGTCCTGTTTGATTTCTTCTAACCAACTGATTTTGACCTTCTTTGAATTTATTATACCAAGCAGTTATTTTGCATATCTGGTGTTGTCCATTCTGCAGATGTCACCATAGAATTTCAATCGTCTCTCACGCATGGTATCAGTGAACTTATTGATTACTGTGTACAAGTCAGTGGGTTTCCTTTTAATCCATATACCATTAATATAAACGGGGCCATATATTTTCCTGAGAATTTTAGGTTCCTGAATTTCGATTTCACCGTTTTGAGAGTGACCTCCTAGAGATATAGTTTCGGAGACGTACAATGCTTCCGCAAGAACAACTGTCTGGTAGTGCCGTAGTTTTGGATTTCGTGACATCACTCTTTTACTATAGTGATTTCACGTTATTCGGTATGCTTTCTGGAGTTTGTTAGCTCTTTCTAAATTAGATTTCCTGTCCATCCTAAATATTTGAAGGAAGATACGTGTCTAATTATTCCGTAGTTCGTCTGTAGTGGGGATCTTGGGATATTCTGGTGTCTATTTAGTATGAAATGCGTCTTCTCATACGATATTTGGAGACCTGTCTTTGATGCTAACTCATGTAACTTCTCTATGACATACTTGGTTTTTCACTAGTCTTGGTAAAGATAGCTAGATCATCAGCAAAAGCTAGGCATTTTAATTTGATTTTCTGATTTTCGGGTTCAAACCCGACCGAAGTCGTCGGATTTTTAAGAGCGTTAAAATCCTTCAGTATGCCTTCCTTCGGAGGGGAAGTAAAGCCAGCGGTCCCATGTCATAGATTTATGGCATGTAAAAGATCCTTCCACAGACTAAACTTGTGTGGAGCTAAATGTCTAGGTTAGATTTCGTTGTAACGCTCTATCAAAGTTCCAACGTTCACCACTAGTTATCATTGATATCTGGTAGTGAAAGTTGGAACTACTTGAAATTGAACTGAACTTGTAGCTCACCCTAGTGGAGTCCGGTTGAAGCAACTCCAGCCTCAGGCGAACCGAGCATGGCCTCAGACACTCCCGGCACTAAAAGCCTTACGATAAATAAATTTAAAATAATAATAATAATAATAATAATAATAGTAATTATTATTATTATTATTATTCTTTTCGTTTGGGCCTACTGAGGACCACGGGGCTCGTTTTGACTTCTTGTAAAGAATTTATGTTACTTCTTAGCCCAGGCAGCTTTCATCTTCTGGCTGTGTGTCTGCTTTCTTTCCTGTGTCCACTTCGGTCTGGTAGTCTCTGTACTCTTCCTGCTGGTGAGAGACACTGGAAAGACACCATGTTGAATCATCTGTCGGAATTGTGATCGATCCTGTATGTTTTTTGATGAAATTCCAAGTTGCTGTAGGTCTGACTTCACTGTGGTGATCCATTTGTTTTTAGACGCTTTCCCTCTTCCTGTCGTGGTGAAGATCTTGCTGGTAAGTCTATCTGGACCCATGCGTGTCAGATGTCCGTAGAAAGCTAATCGTCTGACGATATCTTCTTGATGATCATAGAGCTCATTGTTGTGCCTGATCCTGTAAGTACCACCCTCTTCCCTAATTGGTCCTAAAATCCTTCTAAGTATTTTCCGTGCCTTGAGCTCTAGTTTCCTCAGTGGGCCTTTCCGGTTCATCAGGAGACACTCAGAGGCATATAGAACGGAAGGTCTTACTACTGAGTTGTAATGTAGAAGTTTAAGGTTCTTAGAGAGGCACTTGGATGTGTAGATGCTCTTACAGGAGTGGTAGACCCTTTCCAGTTTCGTGCATCTAGTGTCTATTGCTAAGGTCTCACTCTCGTTTGCTGGAATCCACTCCCCTAGGTACTTCACTGCAGGAACTTTTTGAATTGCGGTGTCTTTCACAAGAATAGTAGATGGGGCTCCCTTTATACTTGTCATGAACACTGTTTTTGTATATTGACCTTCAAGCCAGTTTTAGCTGCTATGTTATAGAGGCTCTGTAGTTGGTGAGTAGCTTCTTCTATGTTGTTCGCTAACAAGGTAAGGTCGTCGGCAAAGGCCAGGCAAGGTACATTGAGATTGTCTTTCTTGTACCCAATTTGCAGTCCTGTTCCTGATGGTAACGTGGTAGTTCATTCCCTGATAATCTTCTCAAGTACACAATTGAAGAGAATACAAGAAATGCCATCACCTTGTCTAACTCCTGTTTGGATAGAGAAGCTGTCTGAGAGTTCACTTCTGAACTTGACTTTGGAGGTCGTAGTCTTCAGTGTAGCCTGGATTAGTCTGGTGGTCTTCGCATCCAGTCCTAATTCCCATAGAGTGGAGAAGAGGATCTGTCTGTCTATTGAATCATACGCCTTCTGGAAATCCACTAGTATGACTACCCATCGATGTCCGCCGCAATTCTTGTACCTTAAGATTGTCTTGAGGTTCTGTATTTGCTCTATGCATGATCTATTTGCACGAAAACCGGCCTGATATTCACCTAGTTGGGAATCTAGTTGACTAGTAACTCTGGTTAGCAAGGCTTTAGATATTATCTTGTATGTGACAGATATTAGAGATATGCCTCTGTAGTTATCAAGGTCAATCCTACTACCTTTCTTGTGTAGAGGATGGATAACAGCTGAGGTCCATCCCTCAGGTAAGGTCTCCGTTGCCCATATATCCTGTATGATTTGATGGAGGTTTTGTATTGATTGTTCATCAGCATGTTTCCACATTTCTGCAACTATACCGTCTTCACCTGAGGCCTTGTTGTTCTTTAGGCTCTTGATAATCTCCCTTATTTCTTCAATGGTTGGCGGTAAGGAGTCTGGATTTCTGGAAGGAGGGTCATGGAAGGTGAGTCTCTCTTCAGGTTCCTCTGCATTGAGGAGCTTCTTGAAATACCCTGCAAGGGTACTGGTGCAATCCTTGTTGTTGTACTGAAGTTTTCCATCAGGTCCACGAAGATGAAGGGTAGGAGCTTTGTATTGTGTCGACTGTTTTCTGAGTTCTCTGTAGAAATCCCTCGAGTTATGTCTTTTGAAGTCCTCTTCTGCCTGTTTTATTAGAGCCTTATTATGGTTCCTCTTGGTTTGCCGCACTATATTGGAAGTTATTTTTCTTTGTGTAAGAAAGGCCTGGTAGTCAGCTTCATTCTTGCACTGGTTCCAAGTGACCCAGGCTCTACGCCTTTCTTCTATAGCCTGGTCACATGTAGTCGTCCACCAGGGATACTTGGCTTTGTTGGATGAGGCAGGCATGGTTTTTGAGCGGCATCCAGTAGAGCCTTTTGTAGGTTGGACCAACCTTGCTTCTCTGTGTTTTCCTTCAGGGTGGCTTGGAAACCACAGTCTTCATCACTCAGTTTGAGGACGTTGAACTTTGGTATTTTACCAACTTTGGAGGTATTTGGTGGTCTCCTAATTGGCTGCAGGTTGGTTTTCACCAGAGATAAGTAATGGTCTGAGTCTAAGTTAGCTGCCCTTAGCACTTTGACATTTTGTATCTCTTTGTGATACTTTCTGTCCATAGCCACATGATCCAACTGGAACTCTCCTAGCATTGGATTTGGGCTCTTCCAAGTCTTGGCCTTCCGAGGCAGGCGTTTGAAGGCAGTTGATTTTAGGACCAGGTCATTCTTATCGCAAAGATCTATGAGGCGTTCTCCATTCTTATTGGTCCTCTTATGGGCTGGATAGAGGCCCACTATCCGACGACATTTTTTCTCCTTGCCAATTTGTGCGTTAAAATCACCCATGAGTATGGTGGTATGATGTTGTGGAATCTTGTCAAGGGTTTCTTCTAGAACACTCCAATATTGCTCAACTGACTTTAGGTCTTTTCTGTTTGTGTCGTTTGTGGGTGCATGAAAGTTCATTATGGTATATGCCCTATTGCGGAACCTTAAAGATATTGAAGAAGTCCTACCATTAGGCGAAATGAACCCTATTATGTTATCAACGATACTATGATGTACAGCAAAGCCAGTGCCAAGGTGAGGGACGTTCTTCATCACTCTGATGCCTGGTTTCTCTTTGTAAATCCTGTATCCTTGAGATTCTATTGCATCTTCGTCCGTGAATCTAGTCTCTTGCAGTGCTGCTATCTTGATGTTATGCTTGTCCAGCACATCCAGGGTATGTTTAATTTTACCTACCTTTAACATGGAGTTGATGTTAATTGTAGCTAGGTAGGTGATATTTCTCTTATTTCTTGGCTGTTGCGTATACGGCGGAGCACACGAAAGTGCAGGCTCCCCAGAGTCCGATGGCCTGCATGCCCCATGAGTGGGGGTGGATTGGTTACCACCTGGGGTATTCTCTATGTTAATGTTTCCCTTCATGTTGAGTTCAACGAGTAAGTAAGTAGGCCACCCAAAAGGGCGACGGGTTGTTTACCATCAAGGTTGTTAGCCCTGAGGTGTATAATATCAGCCGCTCCTAACAGACGCTGTTTGCAGCCGCTCGATTCGAGTCAGACGCTGCTCCCTCCTCCTTTCTCAACCGTGCTTGGGACCGGCTATGGCGGAGTTTAGTATTATTATTATTATTATTATTATTATTATTATTATTATTATTACGTCATTATGTCTATCGTAGAAGTGCCATGACTCTTTCTGCGCAGGTTCTGTTGGATGCAGGTCTAATGTTTGGGTGGTCTGAAAGTTGATGACTCAACTAAAAGGTGCGTTCAAAAAGAAACGAGCCTGAGGCTGGAATGCGCAAGCCGGTGATGACATCGGCTAATCGTGGCGTGTGTTGTAACGAGGTGTGGTTCTGACCAGAGCACGGAAGGTCACAGCCCTTCGCTAGAGGGCACGTCAGGTGATGATACAAAGCGAGCAGCAGCATGCATCAATCGTCCAACGCTGCCAGTAATGCTGACGTTCTTCTTTGACCAAGATGGCCCCCTTCTGATACACTTCATGCCGCACGGGACAACAGTGAATGCCCAGCGTTACTCGCAAATCTTGACCACCCTTCGCCAAGCGATCAAAACAAAACGACCAAGCAATCTCACCCCTGGGATCATTCTGCTCCACGACAATGCACGATCTCATACGGCCAACACAGACGCGGCACTCCTGAAGAAATTCAAATGGGAGGTTCTCGGCCACCCTCCATACAGTCCGGACCTCTCTCCCTGTGATTACGCCATGTTTGGTCCCCTGAAGAGTGCTCTGTGGGGCCAACGATTCACCTCGGACGCCAACGTCCAGCTGTACGAGCGGAAGAGCTTCACATCGCAGCCCAGGGAATTTTATGAGACAGCCATTCCCCGTCTCGTGTCACAGTAGGACAAGTGCCTCAACTGCCAGGGCCAATACTTCTAACACACAGGTACTGGTTTCTGTAATTATGCCTCCGGCTCGTTACTTTTTGAACGCACCTTATAGTTAGATCTGTTCGGTACCACATCACTTGAGATGTCTATTCCCTGAAGATGTTCCTCAGCTTCAAGCAGCCACTTGTTCTCAGCGTTCATTGAGAGGATAAGACTTATTTTAGTCAGCCTGTGATGGTTCGTTCCGAGAATAGGCTCATACAATTTTAAATGTTTTTCACTGAATGTGTCCGAGGTTTCTCCGAATCCTATTATCGTGTATGTGGTACTTTCTAAAGCAATGATAGAATATGTTCTCAGAGAAGCAACCATAATCAGTGCTGTGTGTTGGGTCCACGTTGTGGGAAGAAGTGTGGGCGAGGAAGGTATTGATCCTGAAGAAAGCACCGTATCAGATTAACAGTCAACTCCTTTAACATGCATGCATAATGGCGATCCGTCATACTTGGTAAGTAGACTAGACTTTTCCTTAGGCCAGCTGATCTATAATGGCGCACTCTAGACGGATTATTGCTCTTTAAAAAAGAATTGATAGGAATACAATCAGTTTCAGTTATGACGTTACAGAGAGAATGGTGCTCGATACTTTGAGACTGACATGTCCTATGTTTCAAATTCCGAAGTCTATATTACTATATAACAAGTTGTTCCGTGAAGAACTAAAGCCTATTTTCATATATCCTACTTATGTTAATTGCCACTACCAACATACAAAATTTCAGTTTGATTGCTGTAATAGATTCGTAGAAATTGAGAACCGACTAAATATTTCGGTTGGTCGCCATGTTGGATTTTTATATAATCCTATGTAGGTCTTAGAGTTATGTATTGTTACATGAAGATTTTTGTGTACGTGTAGTATTCAAACTTCAATCGCATGATTAGGACACAAGAAGTAAAAACGAGATTTTAAAATTTCGCAGAGTTGCCATCTTGTGGTTGTGGAAACAATTGAAATAAATTAGATGCCAGTGGATTAAAATTTGTATAAGGATTTACTGTACCAAGTTTCACTGCTCCCGGAAGGTTAAATTGCGAGAAACGTCCATGTGAATATTTATACTTCGCATCGTCGCCATGTTGGATTTGTGATCACCAGGCTATTGAAAGTCCTATAGGTGAACTTATGTTCATAGACCCTATGAACTTTAAAAAAATCGGTTTGATTGCTGTAATAGATTCGTAGATATTGAGAACCGTCTAAATATTTCAGATGGTCACCGTGTTGGATTCTTATATGTATAGGCCATAGAGTCATGTATCATTAAAGGAAAATTATTGCGTAGATTCATTATTCCAACTTTCACTTTGATCGCATGATTACGACACAAGAAATAAATACTTATTTTTAAAATTCACACAGCCGCCATCTTGAGGTTATGTAGACAATAGAACTAAATTAGATGCCAGTGCATTACAATGTGTATAAACATTTGCTGTACCAAGTTTAACTGCCTTTGGATCATTAAATCGCGAGAAAAGTCTATTTAAAACTTTCAAATTCGCTTGGCCGCCATGTTCGTTTTGTATTTAACTGGTTTTTGAAAGTCTCATAGATGAACGTCCAGTAGTGCCCTTTATCTCCGTACAAAATGTCAGGGTGATACCGCTAATAGTTTCAGAGATATAGAATGTCGGTGAAATATTTCGCACAACCGCCATCTTGAGGTTATGTAAACAATTGAACGAATTTGGATGTCGGTGCATTACAATGCGTATAAACATATACTGTACCAAGTTCCATTTGTTTGGTTGGTTAAATCGCAAGAAACGTCTATTTAAATGTCACAACTTCGCTTGGCCGCCATGTTGGTTTTGTAGTTATCAGGTTTTAAAAATTCACATAGGTGAACTTCTAGTAGATCCATTTATCACCGTACAAAATTCAGGGTGATATCGGTAATAATTTCGGAGATATTGAATGCTGGTGAAATATTTCGCACAGCCGCCATGCTGGATAAGTGAGACGTAAAAAAAAGGCACGGTCTGGGTCCTCCGGAATAGTGCTATGAACTTACCGAGTTTCATGGAAATCGCTCCAGCCGTTTTGAATTGATTGGGGGGACACACGAATCGCACATGCACACACACACACAGACAGTCACACGGACAAAAGGTGATCTCATAAGCCTTTTTTTTTTTTCAAAAATGAAAATAGGCTAAACATTAGATGGTGTGTTTCTGTGTATTACCCAATCACGCAAGAGCCACTGTCCGATTTACATGAAATTTTACATGGAAGTAGCTGATTTACCTGGTTAACATATTGGCCACTTTTGATGTCGATACTGAACCCTTGCAAAGAAGCATATGAGACTCAGATTCGGGGCGTAACAGGTCATATTCGTAAGTTGCTGTCAGGGCGCTTCATTAACTTGCAGGGTAACATATAACAAAATAACATGCAGGAAAGAGTGAAGCCAGGGTTAAAACAACTGAATTTAATAACAAATCACCAAATTTACACATAAACAATTAACAACAAAAACTCCCAATTGACTCCCGCTTAAATAAAAATGCCACACTTAGGCGATATCTCTGGAGAGATTAATTACCTGGACCAAGTGTCCTTAAATAAAACAATACCAAAAGTGACCATATAAGTGCGTACGCCGTTCTACATGCACCACGATGTGTACTTTGAATGCGCGATTCGTTATCATCCAGAATGACCCTTCAAACAACGAATCCGCATTTCCTAGAGCTAGACCGACACAAGGGAACACAACTACAATACTTAAATTAAACCGACACTTCCTAAATCTATTATAAACAAACACAAAATTTCCGTGTGAAATTGGACTTGAATTGCCGTAGCAAGATTTACTGCCTAAAAACTTAGGACTTCTCACACAAATCAACACAAGTACATTAACACGTGACCAATAGAAAAATACTCAAATGACCGCCGTCAAAATTTACAAAATACCCTACCACTACACCACACGGGTGTGACAAACAAATTACATGAAATCGAGTCATCAACAAAGCAATAGGCAAACAGCCAACATTTACGTTAATCACAATATTCTTATCCATACAAGGTACAACAATCCGTTACACACATGGCGAACTCCCCAATTAATTATGGCTTAAAAATTAGCCATCACAATGAACAGGTTTGCTACATGAAAGCTTACGGGGTTTCAGTCGGTCAAATAGGACTGCCTATCAAAATAAGTCACAGGCAAAACGGGCGGTTTGTGGAACTCTGCATGTCTGTCAACCCACGTGTCAATAACCTCGACCTCCCAGAACATGGGGTCGAACCTCGAAGAAATGTGCCCCAAAGCACAATAATACGTGTGTGTCAGAAAAACATATGGACAAGAATCAGCAGTCTCCCAAGAGCACTCTGTCTTTCCATCTAAAATACAACAGCAGCAAAAAATATATAAGGGCGGTAGGACAACTACCCCCTCCTCACGTAGAATCAACACACACTAGACACATCAACACACACTGAATCACACGTATGGGTTGTGACAGACCCTGGAATAAAAGACACAAATAATATCCACATGCTGGCGCCATCGTTCTATGCCGTGACTAGTCACCTGAAAAGGACTCAAGAAAAATCTATCAAAATTAGAACGAAGGTGTTCTACAATTACTTTTAAGTTGGTGCACTCGGCTACCCTAACATGAATAATAACCTGTTCAGCAAAAAGTTTACAATCATTTCCTCCCATTCCTATTTCAAATATTAACGTTAATAAAGCACCATTTATCGAATGTAACGGGTTCCGCAATTGCAAGGATAAAAATCACGCACGCACGCCGCGTACATTACACATGACTCAAAAAAAAATCAAAATATCAACAAACACTTTGGCCACGCGCCAACGGACATTTAAACATATAGTGTCGGTACAAGAAAAACAGCTATAAAAACAAGAAAGAAAAACATGACTATTTACAAAGTTCCCCGGCCAAATCTAACTACATAATTGAAATAATCCAATTTTAGTACATCACCGCTTCTGCATGTAGGACTAAGGACATCCTCCTCAACCCATTGCCCTATGGACAATTTAGCACTCCATAGTAGTCGTCTGCGTTGATTTCTTGAAGCTCATCCCAACATCAAACCACGTGCTGATCATCTTGGTCTCGACTCCTTGGCAGAAAAGTTCAATGTTAAATATTTGCCTATCTATAATCGCTTGTAGGCTACTCAGTTCACCCACAATTGTCCTACTGCGATTAATAGCGAAGACTGGCCCTAATTATATCGCACATACGCACTATAAAAACACACATACAATACACACAATTTATACGTAAAATATACATCTCGAGTCCGCGCCACTGGCTCGTTAACAAGTTCAAAATCCTGGCTGCACCAGCAGTCGCTATCTCGTCCGGTATTTCCGTCCCGTCTTATGGACTTCGGTTCTGGTAAGCGCTAATGAGGGTGATACGATACTTCCCCCTTAAAGTTGAACTCGTCGCCTTTAAAAGAATGTTACAGTTTATCACGCGCTGGCGTGAAATATTTAGATCACACAACTTAGTTGATTTTAGAACAAAATGTATTATAGCTTTTAAAATTCGATACTGCAAACGCTGCGACTTTAGCTTCCCAGAGCTCATAAAATAAATTAGCTTCACTGATTTTAGAGCGTAAAAATCACATTTCAAACTGGCGTGGAGTATACCTCTGAAGGCTCCACAAGAATAAGACTTAGATAAATTCGAGCGTCAAAATCACACTTCAAACTGGCGTGGAGTATGCCTCTGAAGGCTCCACAACTGAGTACTCAGATTGGCGTCAGGCCAAACTATTTATGAGAAACTGACAAGGGCGGTGGAGTGGGGCGGAGTCGGATAAAAACTTCCAGAGTTTTTGTCTCACAAAGATGGGGCTAGTGTCATTCTTCTCCAAATAAATCCAACGTCTCAAATTACTCGAGCGGAGATTAATCCGTTCGGCGGTTCCTTAGATACACACTTCCGCGCGCTTTTTACTACTGACGCCGTCCACCTCGTGGTTACGGCTTGGTCTCTTGCGATTGGCTGATTCAATCGTATGTTCGTTGAGAGGACCTCGTGATTCTTCCTTTATGTCTCCAATTTTGGTACAGTAGTTGCACAATTTGGCCTTGAACTCGACTAATTCTGGCCGTCCCCAGGAATAGCTACCAACTCAGCTTCTGTTGCAACCATTACGAAATGCTGGCCTCCCTAATATCCAAGTCGACTTCCTTATGTGCTGCCTGGGCCGTAGTAATAATAATAATAAATATGAATACTTATTTATCGAAGATCAATAAGGGTTCAATACGTTGCACTATTTCAAGATGGCGACCATTTTAGTGAAGTCACTACACCCTTTGGTTTCAAACTTTCATATTTCCATTTCAAATAAGGAGAGAACGATAAGAAATTGCTAACTTTTGATGGCATATACGAGGTTTAAAATTTAATTTTCTATCCGAAAGGTCCTTATCACTTTTCGTGTATCTCCAACGGTTAGCGAGTAAAACCTAAAATTGTGCTATAAAACACGGTCCACGCCGAGCGGTGTAGTTGGACAAAATGTCCCATCCTAACTCTCCCTCCTCGCAGCACCTCGCCTATCCCCTGTTTTAACTGTCACCTTCACATTTTAGTTTATTTATCACCCGCAGCGAAGCATGGGTACTTCAGCTAGTTAATAATATTAGGCTATCACCCGTTTTCGAGTAAGATTGTCATAAAATGAGAGTTCTTAGATGACTGAATTGTCCGAACACGTTGTTTGGAGCTAACGCTCTTCCTTCCCATTGTATTTACCACTCTCACGTGTTCGCCGATATTGTTCGAAATATTATATTTACAAAACTAGTTTAATCCACTTGTGAATAAGAATCATTTTCATGAGAAACGTTTCTCTGGACTTTACCTCGCGTATCTTTTGTGTTTGTTGTTTTCTACTTTTTGCTTTGTGTTTTTGGTTTCGTGTTTGCTTTGTGCTTTTGCTTTTGAATTTTGCTTTTTGCTTTGAGCATCTAATTTTTTTTTGTTTATTTTCTGCTTTTGCTTTTTTGTTTGAATTTTGCTTTTTGCTTCGTGTTTTTTGTTTTTGGTTTTGTGTTTGTTTTCTGGAAAATCAAAATAAAAAACAAATTAAAACAAAACAAAATAAAAATAAAATAAAATAAAACAAAATAAACAAAATTAAAACAAAAACAAAATAAATAAAACAAAAGAATGTTGTTCGAAACATTATGATTTGTAATTTTAAGTCATATAAAAATGTGCTTTAATAAGCGGATTTTAACATCACAGTGCCCAACAAGAAGTTCCGTGACGAACTAAAGAGCATACTTTTCTTAAAATGTAAGATTCATGCCAATGATTAATCTATACATCAGAATGAAATGTTACATTGGATCAATCAGTGCTCATAAAATAATCTTGGCAACAATGTCATGTATGTGTTGCTTAGAATTAATCTGAATCATGATGATCTATTATTGTCCCAAGTTTGGATAAGTTCCATTTGTTAATATGGAAGTTACAAGTATTTAAAAATTGGACCTATCAGCAGGCTTAGAATCATGTTGGCAGAACTGACATGTATCAGTTATTCCAAATTGATCTAGAATGTCAGGTACGATACGTGTGCAAAATTTAGAGCTGATGGCTTGCATACTTTGTGATATATTGGAAAAAAATCCACAGCCTGCTTCCAGTCTCCGACCGGGTCAGAAATGGAATGAATGAAGGCCCCATCTAGCGGCGAGGATATGAACTGTGCCGGCTGCCGAGGCCTGACGCACTCCTCTGGGGCAATGATTAAATGAATGATAGATGAAATGAAATGATAGTGGAGAGTGTTGCTGGAATGGAATTTAATTAGGGAAAACCGGAGTACCCGGAGAAAAACCTGTCTGCCTCCGTTTTGTCCAGCACAGATCTCACATGGAGTGACCGGGATTTGAACCACGGACCCAGCGGTGAGAGGCCGGCGTGCTGCCGCCTAAGCCACGGAGGCTTCGTGATATATTGGAATTAGGATAAAAAGAATAGACAGAGCACTTATTAACAGTTGGCAGCCCTGGTGGCTCTTAAGAATACGTGTAGTAATTATCTGTTGTGGTACATAAAGCACATACGAAATTTGGTTGAAATCGATTTGTTAGTATAGACGTTACATGCATTTAAAATTGAACCAATCAGCAGGGTTAGAATCAGGTTGGCAGCATTGACGTGTATCAGTTACTCCAAATTAATCTAGAATGTGAGGTACTATACGTGCCCAGAGTTTAGAGCAGATGACCCCGCTGTTCCGCCCCTTAAACTAACAACCATCAAGTTGGCCACCATTAGTTAAGTCACGCACAATGTCTACATGGGAGAGATGGAAGTTCTGAGACAAGAAAGCGGTCATCCTGAGTGTGTTTCCCACGCTCTCTGCAGGTACCTGGCTTCAAGGCCCGAGGCGCGTAATTACAACTACACACATGTTGACAGTCACAGCAGAAACATTGGTTATCACACAAATGTCCCAACCCCGGCCCTGAAAATGATGAATCAACACCAACTTCCGAAAGGGGCGTAGTCCCCCTGTGAGGCATACTGCCGCAATAACAGCGGTGTATTGCACTTCCTCGCAGTCATATCACATAACGCGTGTGTATCCATGAGATTTAATATTTTATCTCGGCCATTTATAGTTAGCTCGCCATATTTATAGCATATTGCCTTTAATAAAACATTGGGTGGTCGGTGAATTATGCGCCATGCGTGCAGTAGCCTACTGCGGCAGTATTCTTCATGTTGTTCATGCCCGAGGAAGTCTTACAATTAGTTCAGAAGAATTAGGAATGTTAATGTGCTCTTCAGAACGTCATCTGATTTGTTGTCACTCGAACAACTTAGAGCCTCTGCACATTTGTGTTGGCTTGTTCACACGTTTATTGGATTGTTTGATTGTTTCTTTCTTTCTTTCTTTCTTTCTTTCCTTGATATTTGAATTGTGAACTTTTTATAACTTTTTAAATATTTATACATATTTTTAAATAAATTTCATTTTTCTGTCCCAATTTTTCTTGTTTTCCCTTCTGTCTGTTTGCTTGCTTATAATTCGTTCCCTCCTTCCTTCCTCCCTCCCTTCCAAACTTACTTCCTCCCTTCCTCCCTCCCTTCCAACCTTCCGTCCTCCCTCCCTTCCAAACTTACTTCCTCTCTTCCTCCCTCCCTTCCCTCCTCCCTCCCTTCCAAACTTACTTCCTCCCTCCTCCCTCCTCCCTCCCTTCCAAACTTACTTCCTCCCTTCCTCCCTCCCCTCCCTCCTCCTTCCCTTCCGAACTTACTTCCTCCCTCCCTTCCAACCTTCCTTTCTCCCTCTCTTCCAAACTTAAATCCCTCCTTCCTTCCTCCCTCCCTTCCAACCTTCCTTCCTCCCTCCCTTCCAAACTTACTTCCTCCCTTCCTCCCACCCTTCCCTCCTCCCACCCTTCCAAACTTACTTCCACCCTTCCTCCCTCCCTACCTCCCTCCCTTCCAAACTTACTTCCTCCCTTCCTCCCTTCCTACCTTCCTCCCTCCCTTCCAAACTTACTTCCTCCCTCCCTTCCAAACTTCCTTCCTCCCTTCCTCCCTCCCTTCCTCCCTTCCTTCCTCCCTTCCTTCCTCCCTTCCGTCCTCCCTTCCATCCTCCCTCCCTTCCATCCTTCCTCCCTTCCCTTCTCCCTCCCTCCCTTCCATCCTTCTTCCCTTCCTCCCTCCCTTCCTTCCATCCTTCCTCACTTTCTTCTTGTTGGAATATTTCCGCATAATGTATTTTTGTTTCCATTGCTCTATTTTACATCAGTTGGTTTCCTAATTTTGTGTTTGTTTGTGTTCTTCTCCATATGAGCGTATTTATTGTCGCTGCAGGGCCGCGCCGTATGTGGCGGTGCACCCTGGGGTCACTTTATACATGACGCCCCCCTTTATGTTGCTAATTGGCATGTGTGTAACTCATGGCTGATCGCTATTTAAAGGGGGTGAAAACTACTAGGGCATCTGTCTCCTGGCCAATACTTCCAGGTTCAGTTGTCAACACCGAGGATCCATGTTGCTAAGTAAGACCTGAGCTTCACCAGGATGGGTGAAGACAACACACGATCTCGTGTGGAACAATACGTTCTGCTTACAACATCGGCCTAAGGCTTAGGCCTAACGAAAGTAAAACAGAGACTTTAGTTTTAATGTAGCCTACATTATACAGAATAATATAGTGCGCTAAACCTACAATAATATTCTGTAAAGATATGAATAATAATAATTTTCCATTACATCAATCAACACGATAGTTCGTTAACTAAACAATTTAATCACAGAAGAATTACAAAGTGTTCTGAAGCACGAGTAACTTGAAATACTTCCACAGAACATTAGATTTATTGCATTCCACTGGCATAGTGGAGCATGGCTCAGTAGCACGTGTTGGAAGGATAACCCGAGCGCTAGATTGCAATTTCTAGTTCACTTTTAGCATTGGAGAAGGACACGGCTTCCTAATTGGCTATTTTGACAAAACAACACTGCACCTAGGGCTGTAATTAGTAAGCGAAGTTATAGGGTGGAGCCTATCACATATGTCGTTCTAGGTTTGAAAAAAATATATGTAGAACTACCGCTGTTTTAACTTCGTATTTTCTAGGTACCGGTACCCGTATACGTTGTAATGCGCCAAGCAATAGCTGCATGATCATTGTTCCTAGGCCATAAGTGTTCCCGTATCTTCTTAAGTCAAAAAGAATCATTACCAGAACGTTTATCATCGATTAACTCATTTACTGTGTACAAACGCGAAAGTAGCTAATCATCCACTACCGATCAAGAATTGTATGCACATGGGAGGTGGCTCAAAATATTTTATTTCCGACGACCTTGTCGCGTAGCCAACCGTGACACTTGATTTAATTTTGGATGTTATGAGTTTTCGAAAGAGTAGTTGAGTAAGGGCTCTGCCTTGGCAAGAGCCTACCACCAAGAGACGTTGAAAGAATTAGAAGTCGAAGAGTAAAGATGATAGGTTTTATTTCCACAAGTAGATATTTCAAGTCAAGCCTTCAAAGATGGTACAGTTGCGTGTAGTAGCGATGTTAGTTCACAAAAGACAATGAGTATAATATTCTAGTATCTTATATACCACTCTTATTGATTACAGTAAGTCTACAGGGCACTCCCTGACCTCGATTACTTGGAAATTACTTATTAATGTTAACCAGTGACAATTATCTCTCTGGTCATTAGGTTAGTTAAACATGGACCGGAGATGACTACCACTTTGGAAAGTTTCTGTTTATGAAGCGGCACATTATTAGCCAAGCTTCCTGTCCTAAGTACATATGTTTGCCTCGAGCGATATGACTATCAGCCTTGCTTCATACTAGCAATAACTGGCACTGAAGAGTCATTTCACTACTTAGACCGGTAATAATAATAATACTAATTACTCTAAATGAGGACGGGTGCAATTATGCCACACCTCCCCTCTTCAAGACAAAAATTACAGATTATGAATATCTTAATTTTTGTATATCGACCAAAATTCTCTCTTCTTAAGTCTGTTGGACCTCCTTAAAGGATGATCCGTAGGTTCATCTACATTAGTTTCTTGCAACTCTGATAACTCTGGAGCTGAAGGCAAAGAACGTATTGAGTCAGATCGTGTTGGTCGATTTACAATTACATCAGTTAGTTTTGGTATAGCCATTAAACTTTGCCTCTCTGGGACTTTCGAAATATCATCTTTTGAAATATTAAATTTGTTTACATTATGAACAGTGATTTTAGTGCAAAATTGATGAGAATCGTTCCACCATTTCTTAGGGGAACATTGATTAATTAACCAAAAACTACATTTTCTACAGCTTGAACAACAGCAGCATCCACATAACCATATACCTATAAATAAAAGAAGTGATAATACATATGTATACCATGCAGTACCAATTCTTTTCCATGGATAGGATCTCTGTTCCTCTCTAAGTTTTTGTTCATCAATAAATTTATTTACCTCGTCTATTTTAAAGCTTGCTGTTCTTAAATCATCTACTGATGACATTATATTGGATAAAGGTAGGTCTAATGGGACATCCTTTATTATTTCTTGGTCTGGAAGGGATAGACAACAATCAATGTTTACGTCAATGAATGGGAATATGTCATCCTTGGTTAAATTCATTTCATGATGTGAAAATGGAAATAAAGTAGTTTTACTACCTAATCCTTTGCAATCCTTTCTTAAGGTAAGTATGCCTCTTCCATGTAATCTATCTGAATGTTTTCCACCGTTTTGACAGACAGTTGTGAATAATTCCATTTTAGGTGCTACATATAGCCATGAGTTACTTCTATAAAGAGGTAACCATATAATTTCCTTTAAAGGTAAGTAATTAAATACACAAGTATCTGGAATTTGCAAGGTATTAGGGTGCAGTAATGTAGATACACAGTCCGTATTAGGGATATATGTGACTATTGGCGTAATTTCTGCACACACATAGTTTAAATTGTTAGGCTGAAGACATTTATCAAGTTCATATTGAGTAATATGTCCATATTTTTCATTCAACATATCCACAAAGATATATTCTTTTTTAACATTTAACACTTTAGTTGTTGAGTTTGATTTCATTAATACAGGGAAAGGTATTACCTTATGTAACACAAATTTTGTTTCTAATACCAAAGGTATTTTCACTGCATACACTAGATATTGCCCTTGGGTGTAAATAGTTGGTTGAATTAATGATAGGAGTTCGGAAGAAGTGAAGGGAGGGAACATTGTCGACTCTGGCATCGCTTGTTGATTCAGAACTTCTCTTATCTTTTGAATTGTAATTATCTGTGGTTGGAGAACACCATCCTGAGCATGTAAGTATACATCTATTAATAAGTCAAATGTGTGTTGACATTCCTCTGTTCCGCGTTCAATTTGTTTAATTAATTCGTTTAATACGAGACTAGTATCAAGTTCCTTTTTCAATTCTCTATTCAGTGTTGTCATGTTACTGTTTAAAATTTTCAAAGCTTCTTTTAACTTCCTTTCATTAAATGACACGTCTCTTAAGGTTGTGTTCATTGTAACAATAGTCGATTTTAATACTAGTAATTGCTCTGATGCAATTCTCAAAAATTCTAAATGATCCTTTTCCATTGTTTCTATGTGTTCGTAATTTGCAATTACTTCATCTTCTGTGGCTGTTCCAAATAAGAATTTTAATATTTTGCCACCAAAACCGAATAAATCTCGTTTCTTTCTGGAGTTAGAATCTTTTCCCATTAAATCTATTAGAATATCTTTAAGTTTGTCAATTACACGTCTTTTAGATTGGAAATAAGGAGTACTGGGTTTGCAATCAGTATAAGCAAACCAAGTCTCATTGCTCAGTCTTGTACATATCTCATTAAGTGATGTTATTTGATCTTTAGTTCTTTTCCATAAATTTCTTACAGGTTTTAAATCTACATAATTTACAAAACTCCATTCCGTCGGGTAAAAATATATACTGCCTATATTATCAAAATACACTCCTGTTTGACTTTTAATTTCAGTTATGTATGATCCCTTACTGAGATCCATGCTTTCTGGATCTAGTCCTGTACGTTGACTTATTTTCATAGCGTAGGCTCCCATCTTGAGAGTTCCTGCTGTACACCACCAAGTAATTATCAGTCCTGCCGTCCACCACCAAGTCATTATCAGAAGTCTAAGCACGTTCCCGCACACCATCATGTTTAGATCAAGTCTGTAACATATGGTTTCGTTCTATTAATATGTGTCTTAATTTGCTTTTTTCCTACCGTACCTACTTTAATTAGAGTAACATTTGTTCCCTTTATCTCTTTTACTTCATATGGTCCTACCCATAGAGGATCTAGCTTTCGTCTCTGCTCTTTAGTTACCAACACTAAATCTCCAAGTTTGTAATAGTTTTCTTTCCTATTTTCATTTACTTTATCACACTGTTTAACTTTAGCTATCTGTAATCTTTCCTTTGCCTGCTGCCATGCTGTCTGGAACTTTTGCTTTATATCATGAATTAAATTCTCGTGATTATACAAGGGTTGAGGAATCTTTTGCAATTGTCCTGGTATGTTGGCTTTTCTACCAAATAATAATTCATAGGGTGTGAATTTTGTAACACTGTGTGGTGATGTGTTGTACGCAAAACAAGCAAATGGAATCCATTGATCCCAATCATTCTGTAATTTGTTTCCAAAGCAACGCAAGTACTCTACTAGTACTTTGTGTGATCTTTCCAAACTACCATTTGTTTCCGGGTGATAAACACTAGTATTAAGTTTCTTAATCTTTAATAGTTTACAACATTGCACAAACATTTCACTCATGAATTGTGTTCCTTGGTCTGTCAAGATTTGACCTGGAATTCCGTATTTTAATACTACCTCGAATATGAAATTTCGGGCTACTGTTTCTGCTGTCATATTCTCCATTGGAATAGCAATAATGTACTTACTCAAATTATCTTGGCATGTTAAAAGGTATTTATTCTCTCTTTCTGTCATAGAGAATGGACCTACTATATCTAAATAAATCTTGTCCCATGACTGATCTTGTGTGTCTGTTACTTGCAATTCTGCTTTCACTTTAGGAAGCGTTTGCTTATTCAACTGACAAACTGGGCATCTTTTAATATAAGCTTCTATGTCTCGAAACATATTCTTCCAAGAGACATATAATTTCAAGCGCTCATACGTTTTCTGTACGCCTTGATGACCTCCTATTGGACATTCATGCATCTCCTTTAGCAATTTTAATTTTCTGTCCTCCGAGATTTCCAGTCTAGTGTCTTGAATATTATTTACCACTGGGTACCTACTCAATGTGTCTGCATTAACATTCTTTACTCCTGCTTTATATACAATTTTATATTGATATTCTTCTAACAAAAGTCTCCATCTCATTAAACGTGAACTCGGGTCTTTTACATTAAATACCCATGTCAAAGGTTTATGATCTGTGACTATAGTGAACGTTCTTCCAAGCAAATATGGACGAAAATGTTTGCATGCCCACATAATGGCCAAAAGTTCTTTTTCTATCGTTGCATAGTTAATTTCAGCTTTATTTAAGGTTCTACTTGCAAATGCTATTGGTCTATCACTGCCTATCTCGCCTTGACTTAATATGCTTCCAATCGCATAATTACTAGCATCTGTAGTTAACACGAACGGCTGTGTAAAATCTGGAAATTTTAAAACTGGAGGGGTTGTGATCTGTTCCTTTAATTTATTAAAGCTCTCTCTCTGTTCAATCTCCCATTTCCAAATTTCATTTTTCTTTAGCAAATCGTTTAGTGGTTTTGAAATTTTACTAAATTGTGGTATAAATTTCCTATAATATCCTATAAGTCCAATGAATGATTTGATATCCTTTGGTGTCTTAGGAGTCGGAAATGCTATAATAGCTTCAATTTTCATAGGGTCTGGAGAGACTCCATCAGAAGTTACAATGTGACCAAGATATTGTAACTCTGTCTTTAAGAATTCACATTTATCTGGTTCTAATTGAATATCATGTTCTCTAAGTTTTTGCAAAACTTGTCTAAGCCTCGTATGGTGTTCATTAAGTGTTTCTGCAAAGATAATTATATCATCGAGATATACCAAACAGCGTAATCCTACTAATTCGCTCAGTATTGTATTCATCAATCTTTGAAAAGTAGCTGGTGCTGATTTCAAACCAAATGCCATTCTTTTGAATTCGAAATGTCCTTTCTGAGTGCTAAAAGCTGTCTTACATTGATCTTCTTGTGCTATTGGAATTTGCCAATATCCACTCGCACAATCTAAAGCAGAAAAATATCTTGATCTTCCTAATTTGTCAAGTATATCCTGAATATTTGGTAGTGGATAACTGTCTCCTACTGTGAGATCGTTTAGTTTTCTAAAATCTATACAGATTCTCCATTTCTTAATTCCTGACGCGTCTAGTTTCTTTGGGACTACCAAAATTGGAAAGTTCCACGCGGATTTACTAGGTTTAATTATTTCTTGTTTTAACATTTCATCTACTTGTTGATTTACTTCATTTTGATGTTGTTCCGGGATTCTATAATTTTTAAGTGTTATTTCCCTACCTGGAATTACTGAAGGTGTTGGAATCACATGCTTTACGGATTTTGTTTCTGTTAATCTATCTCCTGGTAAACGAAAAATGTCATTGTATTCTAGACAAATATCTTTTATTTCGTCTGCACCTTCCTTTATGTGTGACAGGCGCATTTTACTGAGTAGTAATTCTTTTCGATTTTCTACATTGATTACTGTTTTATTCTCTTTTAAGCTTATAGTAGTTAACTCAGGTGTTTGTTCTATAAGAGTTTCATCTTCATTGCAATTAATTATCAAACAACAATATTTACCGTTTTCGCATTGAACTATGCTCTCTGCACATATTACTTTATCTCCTAATGTTTGTTTCGCACAATGTCGTGTTCCTTGTTCCTCTGTCGGGAATTGAACTACGGTCTCACTAAATGGCGGTAATTTTAAGAATTTCTTCCTCCAAGGAATTCTAATTTCGCATTCATGGTCCTCTAGCCAGTCTTGTCCAAGCAGCATGTCAACATTATAAGGCAATTTATCAATCACATAGAATGGTAATTATTGTGCATTCTGAACGTTATTTACTGAAAGATGTACCAGTCCTCTTACTGGAAATATTTCATTAGTTACACTTCTAAACGATACGTCTACATGTCTTACTTTAATGTTTCTTAGACTGCTCTCTCGAACCAAAGATATTTGTGATCCAGTGTCAATCAGCGCTTCACCATACCCTCCTGGTAAGTGATCATTTAATATATATACTAGGTACGGATTTTCATCTACAGCTCTCTCGCTGTTCTCTAACTTCTTACTAACATTATTCTCATTATTCATTTCACTTTGTTCGCTAGCTAGCTTTATCATATTGCAACCATTAATATTTGCCTCTTGAGTTGGACTGAACCTAGGTCGCTCAGGCAGCCCTACTGCCGGTTTCCCTGATTGTTCCTACAATCTTTGGTTACATGTCCACTCCTTTTACACGTACTACAAAAAGGTTTGCCCCTGCATTCCCTTATCACATGTCCAGGTTTCTGACAACGGAAGCAAATAACCGATGTAGTTGCATTAACCCCTGGTTCTCTTTTCACCTGTGCAAAAGAGGTACTAATGCCACCTCCACTTCGTACATTTTGCTGTGGGCGGCTTGCTCTACCTGCCCCATAGGAACTACTTATGTTTTGGTGTGGACTGTTATATGTTCTTTCTCTAGGTCTCCTAGCACTCTCCTCCTCAACTGCTATCTCAATTAATTGTTTAAACGGCTTCTCTTCCCCTTTAACTTTAGTCAGTGTTTTAATTGATTCGTCATATAATCCCTGTATAAAACAACTTTTACTTAGAAGAGAAATGGTTCTGTTACCTCCCTCTTGCATTTCTAAAGTCCAATTTAACATTTGTCTATCCAAAGCTTTATTTAGTTCAGTTGTCGCTTTTTCTACTCTGTTACCCCACTGAGTTACACTTTCATTATTATACTGTTTGCTCGTGAACAATTTATTCGCATAAAAATCAAGAGTTCTTTGAACTGCATAATTAATCTCTAATTTGTCTTTAATCGTTTCCCACGTCTGAAATTCTTCAGGTATAGTGCGAAAGGATAAAACTGTTTTTGCATCACCCGTTATGTGTGCTAGTACAAATTTTAAAAATGTTGGATAGTCAATCGGATTTAAAATACTAAAAGCATTTTCTACATTATCTACGAATTCTTGCAAGTCGTTAGGATTACCACTGAAAGTTGACTTTAATAATTTAACTGCCGTGTCTACTTTAACTACTCTGTATTGAGCTGGTTCCTCTATTTCAGGATCTCCAAGTGCTCTTGCTTCGTTTAGAGACATATTTGTTGCTACTACAAATTTAAATACAATGCCAGATACAACAATGCAGAAGACTTACTTGGGAAGAAGATAAGGGAGAAGATCACTCCTCGGAGCTGCCCCCGTAGTCGAACACCACCGCGAAGAAGGATAGCTGCAGGCTTGCTGGGTTGCGCACGTTCCCTCGAGAACCCCAACTGATGATCGCTCGGAAGTTGACACCTTCTCGACGCCAGAAGACGGACGGGCTGCGTCGGCCTTCGGTTAGAGGAAGAAAAAGACGTTCCCAGTCCCTGGTGGAGAGACCAGTGAAGTACTAGCGACCAGGCACCTCGATGTAGATCGCTGAAAGAATTTTGAAGTTTGAAAGAAATAGATGTTTTGGCTATTAAGAATAGTTTCTTTTAGCCAGAAGATATCTCTTGAAGTATATCCACCCGCTGCCACCAAAATCTTATGTCGCGTAGCCAACCGTGACACTTGATTTAATTTTGGATGTTATGAGTTTTCGAAAGAGTAGTTGAGTAAGGGCTCTGCCTTGGCAAGAGCCTACCACCAAGAGACGTTGAAAGAATTAGAAGTCGAAGAGTAAAGATGATAGGTTTTATTTCCACAAGTAGATATTTCAAGTCAAGCCTTCAAAGATGGTACAGTTGCGTGTAGTAGCGATGTTAGTTCACAAAAGACAATGAGTATAATATTCTAGTATCTTATATACCACTCTTATTGATTACAGTAAGTCTACAGGGCACTCCCTGACCTCGATTACTTGGAAATTACTTATTAATGTTAACCAGTGACAATTATCTCTCTGGTCATTAGGTTAGTTAAACATGGACCGGAGATGACTACCACTTTGGAAAGTTTCTGTTTATGAAGCGGCACATTATTAGCCAAGCTTCCTGTCCTAAGTACATATGTTTGCCTCGAGCGATATGACTATCAGCCTTGCTTCATACTAGCAATAACTGGCACTGAAGAGTCATTTCACTACTTAGACCGGTAATAATAATAATACTAATTACTCTAAATGAGGACGGGTGCAATTATGCCACAACCTGAATGGCATGAATGGCAACCATGGGGCCGTAAAATGAGCTTGTCATTCACCGCACTACTTGACTTAAGATACGGAAACACTTATGGCCTAGGAACAATGATCATGCAACTATTGCTAGGCGAATTGCAATTTATGAAGGTACCAAGAAAATACGAAGTTAAAACAGTGGGAGTTCTACATATTTTGTTCAAACCTGGAACGACATCGCTGATAGGTTCCACTATATAACTACGCTGACTAATCGTAGCCCTTGCTGCAGTCGTGTTTCGTCGGAACAGCCAATCAAGAAGCCGTATCGCTCTCGAATGCTGAAAGTGAACTAGAAAATGCAATCTCGCAACCCGAGCTAATGCGAGATTTGCCGAGTGCAGGCGAAGGGCCCCGAAGCCCTGATGACATCTCGGTAGCCAGACCCAAGTCATCAACTCGTACTAATGCACTGTACTGTGGACACTTTCCACCAATCTTACAAATGTCTGTTACTTGACAAAAGCGCGCACTTCAAGGCTCAGAGCGACGTGGGCTCTGCCTGTGGCAGGACAAAGCTGTGTCGTGGGCGTCTTCACCAGTTCCCCTTATTATGGTCAGGCAATTGAGCGCATGGATACTTCTCCATAACACTTCACCCTGATCTCTTTCTGGCGTATAATTCACGATGATCTTAATGCTGGCATGTAATCCTAGAATCGATCACTGGCCCATCCGTAGAGTCATCTAACAGTCCACGGGGCTTCCTCGTCACTCATTCATAGAGGCATGATATTTTCGCACTAATTTTTGAACGATTTAGCGAGAAGGATACTAATTTTCGCGTTATTTCGCGAAATACATATTGCTGTATCGCTTAAATTTCAATGTATGAAATTCTAAAATTAATCATTAAAGGTTCCATAATTGGGGTTCTGAATATGCTTGGTAGATGTATAAATTACTAGTAGCCTAAGTATCCAATATTATATTATTATATTCCTGAATTTCCATTAATTTTGGTTGGTTGGTTCTTAAGTTTTGGGGCTGCGACAACGGGGTCATGTAGCCCCGTGTACTTTGTGTGCGTAGAATCTGTCTGATAACCGGTGTTATTTGTGATGACTGTATTAGTGTGTGTTATCTGTTTTTTAATTCAAGTAAGGACTGCAGACTTTTGAATGTTTCAAATAGTTCCTACTTTTGCCGCCAAACGCCACCGTCAACGACTACTAGTTCAGAACCTAGCTACCGCAGTCGGCTCTTGACAACGAACGAACGAACCTAAGAGCGTTGTTTACATTCTTAACCTATCCAATTTACCTTCACACAGGTGTAATTTGTGGAAGGTTCTTTAACATGCCAGAAATCTATGACATGGGACCGCCGGCTTTACTTCCCCTCCCAAGGAAGGCATACTGAGGGATTTTTTTTGTCGTGTAGCCTCCTGAGAGGCCGAGTGCAGGTCTTTCTAGTCGACGCCCGTGGGCGACCTGCGCGTCGGGATGAGAGATGGAATGGATGAAGATGAATGAAACTGGGCAAGGATGTGGAAGGAAGCGGCCGTGCCTGTCAGAAGGTACTGTCTCAGCATTTGCCTGGTGTTGAAAATGGGAAACCACGGAAACCCATTTCAAGGACAGCCGACGGTGGGGCTCGAACCCACGCGTCTACCGAGTCAGCAGAGAGGTTGGCCCCTTGACCTAACGCAGCGCTTTAGCCCACGTAGCCACTACTGTCGGTATACTGAGGGATTTTAACGCTCTTAAAAAATTCGACGACTTCGGCCGGATTTGAACCTGCGATCTTGGGCATAGAAGCTCAGCATGTTACCGACTACGCCACCGAAGTCGCCTTTCATTAATTTTAATGCTAGCAGTGACTCAATTATTTCAACTTGTTGAATCTTTGTTCACTCTTCTTTTTCTTTTCATACATAATCTTGACACAAAATTTCAAGCTCGTTATTTACTACAGATTTCGCTGTATTATCGCGCTTATCGTGAAATAATTGAATTTCACTTTAAAATAGCCTTATCGCCTTAATTTTCTTAACCAGAAACATATAATTCGTAAAGATATCGCAAAATCGCTTCATTATTTTTTCGTTTATCGTTAAAGCCAAAAAATCATGCCTCTACGCATTCACAATGCACAACAGAGAGCCTAGCGGAAGGATATTCTCCCACTTGTTATGCACGGGTACCATTCGTAAGCATATTATGGCGTTTTGTTACCATAATTCTTCCCGTAATTTATCGGGCTTGTCCTCCAATTTGCATAATCGTAGCACCTTCCATATGTGAGATATCCTATCGTTTGTCTGTCTCACATAACCGTCAGTTGGAAACTGTAAATTGGGTCACGTTTTGCCTCGAGCTATTAGCCGGTGAATTCCCTGGCCATCTCTCGAACAAGAAAAAGGTGTGCCAATGTCCATCCTCGCTATTGTGTTACATCCTGCTACCCTGTCTCCAAGAGAGACAGAATACCCTGCCTCTCTAGACACCTGGGTGCGCTAGCTTTGGCCTTGTCGTGTTCCAACTTCTTCCAATGTTTAATTTTATTCGTGTTCCAATGTGAGCGAAATATTTCCCTAGATCGTAATTAATTTACATTGTATCGGTGGTCCTGAGGCGAAAGGGTACAGTACATGTATAATGTTCGTATTTGTGTTTGAACTGGGCAGTCCAATTACACAGCCCAATTTGAGGTGGCGTTATTAAGGTTAGACCTGGCCATTTATTTACCAGTTTCCAAGAGTGGAGAGCTTTTTGGAAATATATCTGGAACGATTAATATTCTAGAACCTTGAAATGTGGTTTCTGGACGAATAATACTTCTCACATCGAGGGGTGTACAATGAGGTAAGTCTGATCCTTCAACAGCAACTTCGATATTTTGCCTATGTTATGTTGTACTGAAAAGGAATGTGTTGACATCGAATATAGATTTAAGTATTAGGAATTCATTTTTGAAAGAGTTTTTCAGGAGCGTGGCTCTCTATGGAAGTGAAACAAGGACTGTTGGTGCAGCAGAAGAGAGGAGAACTGAAGCGTTTGAAATGTGGTGTTACAGGAGAATAATGAAGATCAGATGGGTAGATAGGGTTACAAACGAAGAGGAATTAAGGCGAGTGGGAGAGGAGAGATGTTTCTGGTGACTGTTAATGAACACATAGGCCTACTAAGACACCCAGGAATAGCAAGCTTAGTTATAGAAGGAACAGTCGACGATAAGAAGTGTAGGGGTAGACCAAAGTTAGAATATGTTTAACAGATTGCCTCGGATGTAGGGTGTGGTAGCTATGTAGAGATGAAACGATTAGCTCAGGACAGGGAGGCATGGAGTGCTGCATCAAACCAGTCAAAAGACTGAAGACTCAAACAAAAACAACTACAACATCCTTAAAACTTGGAGCTCACGTTTGGTTTGCCAACCTGTACGAGTGGCTCATGCACCTTGGTACTGATCAGTGTAAGTAACAAACAAGTTCACTTTTGCTTTTCGATTACACTGAAACACTTCGTCGTTACGCTGGGGTCTGGCGTTACGTTACGGTGACGGGACGACAGATGCACTGAGGTGTGTGACGTCATAATACTGCTTGGTGCATTTGTTCCCCGACAATCTCTACTTCGTTAGTATAAGACAAAAATCCCCGATTCATGGATGTCACGGGTAATTTCGAGAACCACTGGGTGGATTTTGATGCGGTTTTCACCTTTCTGTAAAGGATATCCTCGAGGAAAGATGCTGTAGAAAATAATTTATGTAGGATCAAAGGGAGCCAAGCAGTAACGATTTCAGTGAAAAAGTCGAAAACAAACTTGGCGCCCGTGCGCTTCTTAAGCTTACGCTGGGCAAACCGTTAAACATATCAATATACTATGAGCGTAAGAATTGGTCAGCATGAAAAGTTCTACAAAAAAGTCCGTGAGAGCATATCTCTATCTTCAATACATCGCCCACTATAAGTGTTTTTAGACTGGATGGAAGGGGCAAGTCCCCGCGCGCTCTGGTGAGCGTGCGGCATACCCCGCGCTTGACCTTGCTTTTCCCTTGGTTTGCATTTGCCTTTCGCGAGTAATTTGAAACAAGATAAGCAAGATAAGTATTATGCAGATAATTTTCTAACATGTCAATAGTCTTTCTAACCTTTCTAGCATTTTTCAGCATTTGTAGCATTTAAAATGATACAAAGTCTAGTCTTTCAGACTGACTGTTACTTTTTTAAATAACGACGCTTATGGTCCGTGGTCAACGTGTAATCATCTATGTTTTTTACTTGATTGAGGTACAACTGACCGATATTCATTGGCAGTTTGCTGAGACATGTGCTCATGATGTCATGGGTAAGAACATCCACAGTCGACGGAACGTAATGTGAGCAACCACAAGCACGCACCAGCCAGGGATCTAAAGAGACTTCTGTAGAAGCGTTCCCAACGTCCATGCAATCTTGGTGGTAACATTGCGAAAATACGCTGTCTTCTTCTTAGCATTTTCCTGCTGGTGCAGGGTCCGCTATTTTGATCTTGCCTCGCCATTTTGTACGATCTTGGGCATCTTGTGGTCCTAAGTTGAGAGTCTTCATGTCAGCATTTACTGTGTCATGCCACCGCTGCGTTGGACGTCCACGTGTACGTTGCCCATTAATTTCAAATGAGTGGGTGAAATTGGCAACAGTTCAAGGTGCAGCACGCAGGACATGATCATACTGTTACGGCTGTGAGTTTGTTTCGTCGCCTCGCCGCATGAGTCACCGCGGCCCCCGGGCTATGCTCTGCCTCAGTGCAGGAGTGGCGCCTTACGCAACGGGCTGCGAGGACAAAGGGATGGTCCAGAATATTCGTGACCCAGCCAGTGATGGAAATCTCGAGAAGCCGTGAATCCTGGACGGGTCTAGAAGCATTCATTGAGTCACCAGCCTGCTATATAAGAGCGACCTGGCCAGCGAGGTGGACTGAGTGTTTTTGAGCTAGTGCGTGCTTTTACCAGAGCGACAGTTGTTGGTGACGTGACTTGCGAAACCTAGTGAAACTGATTCTCTTGACAGCGAAAGAGTGTGAAGCCTACGGAGGGACTGTATTTGAAGAGTGTGTGTTTACCTACTGCGACAGAGATATTGTGGTGAATTGCGAAAACACAGGGGCTGTTTCCCTAGCCAGCGGACAGCGAAGCAGAGTGTAGTGGTGAGTGACTGGCTATCGTAAATAACTGTAGCTTGTGTATTCAAGGAAGTGTTTCAGGTATTTCTACCGAGGCCACCGGTCTCATTAGCGAGGATTAACTGCAAGACAAGTGAAAGGGAAGTGTTCCCTACAAGAGGAAACTAGAGTAAGATACTAATTGCTATTGTGTGGTGTATCTTTCTGGCCCGCAATATTGCTAATAAGTTTCTTTAAAGGAACAATTTGTGTTGTGCTTCTACCCACCGTAATCCAGTTAACGGAAGTGCCACTAGGGGGTGGCACGTAACAATACCTTGGAGATGCTTTTCCCGCGTCTTCTCAGTGATGGGTGCGATGCTCATTTGCTGGCGAACAGAGTCATTTTTGACATGATGCAGGAGTGTGATGCCCATGGACCAGCGGAGCTTACGTATTTTCATCTTGTGTAGTTGGTGCTCCGTAGCTGTTTCGGCCGGTCGACTATCAACACCGTATAAAGCAACAGGACGTACTACTGTGTAGTATATTTTGGACTTCTGATGTAGTGGCATCCTTTTGTCGCCGAGTACGCCTGTGACTGTCCAGTCACATTATTGTTCGACGTGAACGTTCAATAACCCCGCACAGTCGGCAGGTGGCAGCACTACCAGTGGAGGGTAAATAAAGTGTGTCGAATGGAAGCAAAAAACACTGCAGTCGCTGTCGCAATGCGGACACGGAGCGATTTATCTGCGTCCAAAGAGGCATGATCATTGGCTTTCCGGCCAGGGATGGAAGCATTTCCAAAACGGCTACGTTTGTAAACTGTTCGGCCGTCGTTAAAGTGTACCGTGCATGGTAAAATGGTCGAGGCAATTGTGGTGCACCACGGGGCATAGATGAGAGGGGGGGGGGGATGTGTACGGGCGTGTTACTGTACAGCAGGCTGTTCCAAATCCACGAGTATGAGTATGCGTACACGCGAGTACTCAGCAGTGATGCTCGGAGTAGGTTGGAGAGGGACAAGTCCATGCGCTTCCTGCCAGTTTTGATTTATCCACCGCGCAGTGACGGCAGCACCCACAGCAGAGCTGTATTGCATGTTGCACGTTTACTCCCGCAAGGCGGCGAGTACTCCGCTCCACAGTGGCGAGCATCTCGGCTGGAACAGCCTGCTGTAGAGCAACTGACCGGCCATGATGAACCACGGGGCTACCGACCTTGTCTCCGTTGAGCGAACGTTGCTGCGTATGGACCTCCGCAGCCGGCGCCTGGTTCATGTACCCATACTGACTGCTGCTCATGGGCAAAGGAGGGTGGAATTTGCACACCAGTACCGCAACCGGACGTCCACTGAGTAGCGACTGTTGGCCTTTTCCGATGAATCACGTATTATGCTCCATCCGACATATTGCCGTTGGTGTATACGACGTGAAACGTCTGATCGCAAACCCCTAGCAACAATCGCCGGACGGTCCAGGCCGAAGGATGGGGCCTTATGGAGTGGGACATGTGTTCGTGGCATTGCCCGGGTGATCTCTAACTTCCTGCACGTCTCGCAGGCTATTGACGGGTGGTCACATTAATGTATGTGCCCAGTCTCGACGAGACTACGATGTCTGAGAGAAATAAACCAGGAGATTTTACAATTGAACGCACCACATAGCTCATTTGTTCCGGTTTTCACATGGATATTCCCCCAGGGGCTACATCTACTGGGACATGGGTTGGTGACCATGGGACCCCAACTGAGTCCGGCATTGCGTCCACTTGTTTGTGCCGGTCTCCTCTCCGTCTTCTTTCCAGTCGACCTCTCTTGGTCAACTCTAGATCTCTTATGACCCCGACGGTATTATGGTATCCGAAGCCTAGGCAGTCTTTTACTTACCCGCCTTAATTGGCCCTTGTCTCATCTTTCTTGATACCTTCATTTATTTTTCATATCTCCTGCCTTCTGAACAAGGAGGCAGGGTGTATGTAGCCCCACCACTTCCGGTGCACCATGGATAGTGCTACACCCACAGGGGCTCACAGCTGGTGAGTTGCTGACCCCGAGGCATTCCTGAGCCAGGTCCGTTTTGTCCCCTTTTTCCTCTGACCTTTTTCCTATCTGCCTTTGAGGGTTGAGGGCATTTCTTTTCTTCCAGTCCTTTATTTGCCTTATCCTCTATTTATTTACCATTTTAGCCTACTTTTCACATTTTGCAAAAATGAGGAAAAAGTAGACTTATGAGATCGATCCGGGAAAATGTGTGTATGTCTGTCTGTCTGTCCTTCTGTCTGACCTTCTGTCCGTCCGGCTGTGTGTGCCACCCCCCCCCCCCCCATATCAACTCCTAAATGGCTGCAGCAATCGAAACCAAATTTAGTATGAGTAAAGATGTATACCGGAATATCTCAAGCCCATATTTGAAAATGATCTCAGTGCTACTAACTGATCAAAAAACGCACTAGAAATTTGAGCTCCATGTTGGATATCTTGGAAGGTATGCATGGGAGCTATTCCAAAATTGGCACACGTATAGATAATACTATTTCAGTTTAATTTCCAGGAGGCCATACATGACAGTGTTGCCAAAATAATTTTAAGCCTTCTGATGGGTCCAATTTTGAAATGCATATAACTTCTACACTATCAATTGGATTTCAACCAAGTTTTGTATGTAATATGTGTAGAAAAACAGATATGACTGAGTGTGTTCTTAAGAGCCACCGGGGCTGCCAACTGTTGATAATTGCTCTCTCTCTCTCTCTCTCTATTCTCTTTATCCAAATACCAATATATCTGAAAGTATGCAAGCCGACAGCTTTAAACTATGCACAGGTATAGTACCTGACATTATAGATTAATTTGGAGTAACTTATATACTTCAATTCTACCAACATGATTTTATGCCTGCTGATAAGACCAATTTTTAAATACATGTAACTTCTATACACTCAGTTGGATGTCATCCAAATTTCGTATGTGCTATGTGTAACATAACATATATGACTATACGTATTCTTAAGATCAATCAGGGCTGCCAACTGTTAATAAATGCTGTCTATATTTTTGTTACCCTAATATCAATATATCAGAAAGTATGCAAGCCAACAGCTCTATACATTGCACACGTATAGCACCTGACATTCTAGATTTATTTGGAGCAATTAATATAAGTCAGTGCTGCCAACATGATTCTATGCTTGCTGATAGGTCCAATTTTAAAATACATGTATCTTCTATACTAACAAATGGATTTCATCCAAAATTGGCACAAGATATCATTATATTTCCGATTATTTCTAACCAGCACCCGCATGACATTGTTGTCAACATGCTTTTACGCGTGCTGATAGATCCAATGTCTAACTGCATGTAACGTCCATTGGACTTCAGCCAAATTTTGTATTCTGTACCTTAAAAGATGGAACTAAGAATATATTCAGTCACCAGGGCTGCCAATTGTAGTGCTCTATTAGGCTACATTATACCAGGAATATTTCGAACTAATTAGACATTTCGATATTACCAACTTTATGTCGTCATTATTCTAGATAGGTTCATATACTGTAGATTAATCATTGGCATGAAAAGTAGGCTCTTTAGTTCGTCACGGAACTTCTTGTTTCTTCTGGTATGTAAGTCTGTAGTTAGTATTAGTTATAATTATCATTCTCATGTCATCTTTCACTCTCACCCAATCCATTAGGGGCCGATAACCTAGATGTTAGGCCCCGTAAACCAACAATTATCATCATTATCATCACATGGATATGTTTAGCGTGAACAGGTACTGTAGTTACCATGACAAGTGCAAGCGAACTCGTCAATGATCCCTTGTTTTGGTTGTACACAGCACAACATTGCACACAGAGTTCACCAGCAGGTCAACGCTCAGGCTGGTAATTAACGCCCAATAGGCTGACTGTATGGAAGGAATTTGACAATCCACATGAGAGAGGGAGTGATGAATAGGGGCTAATGACTCGGTGACAAGGACGTCCTATCTCACCCCCTTTGAGCACGCGATGACAGCATTAGCGTCGTCTCCTTCATAACACAGCCTTTCCTTTCTTTAATACGCTTATCCCCACCCATTCTGCCAATTCTCAACAATAATGTTAAACTATTAATAATAATAATAATAATAATATTAATAATAATAATAATAATAATAATAATAATAATAATAATAATCACGTGAAAAGAGAAAATCGCGCAGAACACTGTCTGTTAGGTAGTCAGCCCGAAGGCTGGCAGAACACTAGTTATTGAAAATGAAGAGAGCTTTATACAAGACACAGGGTGTCTACAACAAAAAATGTCTATCCACATTCACCAAACATCGTCATTACAACTCGGTTATTAAACCTGAGGTGTTTTATGCCAGTGAGACATTGACGTTACACACTAAGGGCGACTTGGAAAATATCCTCACAGACGAAAGAAACAATATAAGGAAAATTATTGGACCAAAGCACACAGATGAAGGATACAGGCTTCACTCCAAAGACACCACAGAGAAATTGTCCAACCTCGCAGCAGACATCAGAAAGAGGCGACTAAAATTTTACGGCCACATCAGCAGACTCCCACAAACCAAACTCACCAACAAAATTCTTAGATGCATAGGCTACAGCGGCTCAAGATTACTACACCCTGGATGATGCAAGTCAAAATTGATCTGGTAAAAGCACAGGCCGACCCAGAGGACGTAAGCGTCTTTCGACACAAAGTATACAAATGGGAAGTGTTGTCAGAGAGAGCAGCGCCTTAAAGACCAAAGTGGACCGAAGAAAGGAAGTGCACGAATGAAAGAGTACTGGAAAAACTGGAAGAACAAAAAGCCGTGATTGCTTCGTGTGGTCTAATAGGCCCGTAACGTGTTAAATAGTGAAATAATAATAATAATAATAATAATAATAATAATAATCTCATGGTCTTAGCTACAGTATCTGGTTTAGATATTTGCCGTTGGAACTATTTGGGCAATCTAATGTACACTGGTATATTGGATTTTACGGCTAAGGAATTAAAACTCAGCAATTGTTCTCGGTTTGTGCCGTGTCTTGTGTGAGGTTTCGCCTAGGAACTGTAAGATAGGCTCATCAGCGGGCGTGTGGTGTCCGTGCCCGGACCCCCACAAGAGTAGTACACGGCGCACTACCTCCCTTCTAAAATGATGGTATATTGGCTTTATAGCTCTTATAAGGAGATGAAGAGCTACTTAACATTTTAGTTATCGCAGTGAAGAAGCGCACAAGCCACGACAATAAAACTAGAAAAATTGCTGAGTCTAATGTACAATGTCCACGTTCTCCTTGCACTGCCACCTAGCAGTGAAACTGGAAACTCTATTGTTTCAACTGTGGCTATTAATGTTGTCTTTCAATGAACAAATGTGACACAAGGGTTCTTTTACGAGCCGACATCGAGCCGTGGATTTCCTCACCTTTGATAAACATGACTTTCTCGGTCAACAATCAAACCCGCAATCTCGAGGACTTGATGCGGGTACGACGTGTTAGGCCACCATAGTGCCCTGAGCTGGGTTAGATATTGCTGGTATTTTAGGTGACCCGTCAATCCTAACACTTAATTCTTGTTGCTTGTTTTAGGGTCAAATAGCCCCGTGTGTGATAGCTAGAGTCCTGCGCGGATAAACAAAACGTTAGCCGCATCCGCCCCGTATCCGCTCGTCTTCTTTCCGTATCCACACGTTTGTTATCGAATCTACTGGCATTATAATAATATTTTTAACTACTAAAGCAACACCTTTAGACATTTGAGGGGAAAGTCGTTCACTTTGGCTATGTCATGTGCTATCTTTAAAATGAATGTCACACAGACAGAATTGCAACCCATTCCTGTTCGGAGTGTTAATTATACTTAATGACATAATTTGAATGAGATTAGTTTAAATTATCATCTTACATTATTTTGTCATGAAAACAAACAAAAAACATAACGGAACAAGTAGTTCCGTGAAGAACTATACAGCCTATTTTCATATATCCTACTCATGTTAATTGCCACTATCAACATACAAAATTTCAGTTTGATTGCTGTAATAGATTCGTAGATATTGTGAACCGACTAAATATTGCATATGGTCGCCATGCTGGAGTTTTATACATGTAGGTCTTAGAGTTATGTACTGTTACATAAAGATTATTGTGTACGTGCAGTATGCAAACTTAAATCGCATGATTAGGACAAAAGAAGTAAAAAAGTGATTTTAAAATTTCGCACAGATGCCATCTTGTGGTTATGGAAATAATTCAAATAAAATAAATGCCAGTGGATGAACATTTGTATAAGGTACCAAGTTTAACTGCACTCGGATGGCATTCTATATCTCTGAAACTATTAGCGGTATCACCCTTAAATTTTGTACGGAGATGAAGGGCGCTACTGGAAGTTCATTTATGAGACTTCAAAAACCGGTTAACTTAACTACATAACGAACATGGCAGCCAAGCGAAGTTCAAACTTTTAAATAGACCTTTCTCGCAATTTAATGATCCAAACGCAATGAAACATTGTACAGCAAATGTTTATACACATTCTAATGAACTGGTATCTAATTTAGTTCAATATTCAATGTTCAATGTTAATCCACTGGCATCTATTTTTTCAATTGTTTCCATAACCAAAAGATGGCAGTTGAGCGAAATTTTAAAATATCGTTTTTACCTCTTGTGTCCTAATCGTGCGATTGATGAACACAATAATCTTCATGTAACAGTACTTAACGCTAAGACCTACATATATACAATTCCAACATGGCGACCATCCGAACTATTTAGTCGGTTCTCAATATCTACGAATCTATTAAACCAAGGAAACTGAAATTTTGCATGTTGATAGAGGTAATTAACATAAGTAGGATATATGAAAATAGGCTGTATAGTTCTTCACGGAACTACCTGTTAAAATGTTAATTTACGCTCCGTTTTCATTCTGGTACAGTGATGAATGTATAGATTGAATTGGAGATATGCTACTGTCATACTTGCTTGAACAAACAACACATATTATATTGTAAATTAAGAGGAGGAATGAAACCATAGTCCCTAGCCTATCTATAGACTACTAGAAATAATATTCAATACAATCAAATTTCCCAACTCCTGCTTGGTGCAAACTATTGTATTTAAAATTAGATAAATCGTAATTTCATGTAGATTCTGTTAAAATGACGCATAATGTTATGATAGATATCGTTTAAATCGATAATCCGGTTGCAAAAATAATTGCCGGGACTGGGGTTCGAACGTGAGACCTCATGATTCGCAGACTAAGATGGTATCCACGCAGCCACAGAAATTTAGAGTACAAGACAGTTACTCATTTCCACGTGCCGGTAATAATATGGAAGTATGTTGTTATGCTCCATTAATATTTTGCCTTTTTTCGATAATATTCCTGCGTGGAATTGAGTTTTAAATTAGTTATGAATACGCCTACTTGACAGTAAAGGGAATTCCAATAGCGGTCCGTGAAAGACTACCCCATTTCCCGTATAAAAACATAGATATATATTACATTGATCACTGCATTACCGCAATGTGGGTTAATATCTGAATAGTCATTGTGCAGAAACATAATACCGGCTTTGCCGACTAGTCACAATGTTTCATATTAAAGCATATCATCATTTAAATACTGATACGAAGACTTTTAACATGTGGTTTGTGTTTCAATCAGTTGACACCAGAGTTCGCATGAGCGTTTACCGTTCAGTATGAAAGTGTTGAGCAAAGTTACTCGGGGAGTGTATGTCCATCACTTTTATCCAGAGATTGAAAAACAGACTCTTAATAAATCATAATTGTTTTCAGCAAATATGATATAACGAATATTTTTACACCAAAGAACGACAACTTGAAGATGATTTACTGTAGTAATATTCTTAATGGCGCCTCCAAACCTTAAAGTAATCCATATGTGAAATACATTCCACATGGCTGACAGTGCGTCATGGTACCAATCTCCGACACCGCGCGCTCATTGTTTCCTCTTACCACTGCTGGCTGGATCGCATCCCTCCTGGCTGCGTCTTACACACTTCAGTCCGATCCACTTCCGTCCCATTTTTCAAAATCACTCCAGGAACCAAGTGGAAAAATGTTACACAGCAAAAACACAGAAAGCAATTCAGGTAAAATATAATTAAATTCAACAACCAATATAAACATGAAGTTACAATACAGTAAATAAAATTAATCGAAGCGAGAAATCTGGAACATAAGTCAGCTGGATAAGAAATAAATTCTATATGATCAAATATATAAATTAATTAAAGGGCATCTGACATCTCAGTCATAGAAAGAAAATCAATAGAACGGTGAACTTGAAAATCAATCTTCGAAGGAAGAATCCAGAAATAATATGGAAGGATGAATTAAATAAAGGCACGATCACCTCAATTCAGTAGATATAAATCCCCAATAATACTTTAAATAATAGCCTAATCAATTACAATTTCCATCAAGGAGTCAACAGATCCCTTTCCTGTAGAAATGCTTTCCTTGCCTGAGCCAACCTACGTTTTATAACCTTTTTGCTTCGTCCTTGCTTCACGAGACTACATGACTCCAATGCCACAAAGCTCCTAAATCAATGAACAACTACAACACAACTTTGCCTTCAAGGCTCTCTCACAAAATCCCCACTTTGCCCACAGTGAAGAAAAGAACAAAGTTCGACTCATGCGCCTGATGGTCCACATGTTCAATTTATTGTTTGGAACCACCATATATTCAAGAGAACGACAGCAAGAAATAAAAGCTTCCCAGTTAACCATTTTGTGCGAAGAGTGATTCGCACAGCCGCAGCCTTCTAATAGGTCAGATATTGTCGTACAAAGCCCCCTTTGATAGCGGCGCGCTGTGCTACACTGCTTCGCGGTTCAAATAAAAAGAACGAACGCTCTTGTGCGAGTAGAAAAGAAGCTATCAGCGAATTCGTGATTTTGTTGCTTTGGAAAAGAACCAACTACGTCAGCCAGTAAATCTTGTTGGGCTTGTGACACAGATTATCATATTCGCTGCATTGACAGCGTCTAGCAATGATAAATGGAGAATAATCTTCACATCGGAGTGTTTGGGCTGACAATGAAAAGAAAAAGGAAGCTTGTAGTTTAACGTGACCGTTAATCTCGCGATCATAAGCCACGGGACCTCCGTTTTACGTGGAATCCGAACCACAGGACATGGCATTTCACATCGAAAATCTCACATGCATTGACCGGGAATCGAACCCGGTCCGCCTTGGTGAGAGGCATGCAGCTTGACCGCTGCGCCACCACGCCCCCCACAATGAAAAGAAACAAGAGAATAACAGCAATGGTTCTGTTTGTATCAATCGTAATAAGCGAAAATTTCCTGGGAAAATAAACTCGATGAGGAAACAGATGAATAGCGACGCTTTGTTAATTTCCCCATCGGGAGGAACAAAGTGGCGATCTGTTACAGAACCATAACTAGACTAAGATTATTCTTCTACTCCTTCTGTTTTTTACGGCCTCATTGGACCACTTCAATCAATCATTTCTTGGTCCTCTTTTTCAGTAAGGCATCTTTCCGAGTTGCCCAGTAGCTTTTCATTCGTTCTGATCTTCTCATGCGTTCCTCATCTGGAAATACCCTTTTTATCTGTATAACGTTTGTCTATTTTTGGTTGAAATCTTATTTCTATGTCATTCAGTTTTTTTGTTGTTGTTTTCTTTTGAAAATCATCCAAGGTTATTTCTAATTCTTTCATATCTTCTCTAATTTCCAAAATCCATCCTACTTGCTGTTTCATATTCCAAAGTTTCTCAACAATTTTTCTAGATAATCTGGTTTCCGGTGTCCTCATAATGTGACCAAAGTTATTATTATGTATGTATTTATTTATTTATTTATTTGTTTATTTATTTTAAAACTCTATGTCCAAGGAGCGCGATTGAAGCTATCTCACTGATCCTGCTTTCTTGTTCCCTAAACTATCTTCATATTCTTGCTGTCTTTTCTGCGCTCCTTCGTCCATATTCTTTCAGATGCAATGATTCGATGATCTGAATATTGATGATTGTCAACTAGTTTTCAGAATGTAGATCTGTCCTTTGCCATATCACTTGAGATGTCTATTCCCCGAAGGTGTTCCTCAGCTTAAAGCAGCCAGTTGGTCTTTTGAGAGAGTAAGATTTAGAATTATTTAATTCAGCCTGTGATCACTCATTCTCAGAATATGCCCATAAAATTTCAAATCTGTACCTCAGAACCAGACTAACGTAAGTCGCAGTATGCCAACTATTCAGGAGAGCATACAAACTGTAGAAAATGAACTCTATGTCTGACTGCAGAGCTAACACTTGAATTAGCTAGCAAAAAACTATTGACATTATTAAAGTTGTATATACTTAACCCTTTTATTGGTATTTCCTTAAGAATTAACGCAATATTCAGTCAGGGCTGGACTTACGTCGTTTTTGGCTGTACTTATAAAGTCGTTTTAGGACTTAAGACTGGACTTGCGTTATATTGGCTGTATTAATATACTTTTTTCCGCTTAGTCTCTTCTTCCTTATAAGGACTTGAGAGTATGTCTTACTCATGAACATTCCAGCCAGTGGACTTGCGTGTTAATGTATTGTTAAAGCTTCAGAACCACAATAACGTACGTGGATTCAAGTTTGTCTGGCTCAATCATAGGTTGGGACTTACGTCCTTACAACCCTTAGTAAATACAAAACGCGATGTTTCCCCGGACTTAAGTTGTTATGGCTTAATGTAGAATTAAATTATACATACAATGATGTAATAACCTGAAAATCGTAATTTTTGGACTTACGTTCGTCTGGTTCTGAGGTACAGAAATGTGTCCGAGATTTTCTCCGAATGCTGATAAAGCTTCTGAGATTTCCTTTTCATCCAAATTCCCTGCAAATTGGGACAAAAATCTTCCTCGAGGCGGCTTCGTTGGCGCAGTTGGTAGCATGCTTAGCTTCTATACCCAAGGTCGCGGGTTCAAACCAGGCCAAAGTCGTTGGATTTTTAAGAGCGTTAAGAATCCCTCAGTATGCCTTCCTTCAGAGGGGAAGTAAAGCCTGCGGTGTCATGTCATAGCTTTATGGCATATAAAAGAGCCTTCCACTAACTACAATTGTCTGAAGCTAAATTTTAGGTTAGAATTGGTAACACTCTATTAGCTCCAACGTTCGCCACCAGGTGCTGACTGTGATGCCATCTAGTAGTCAAGTCCACAAGCTAGTTGTCGTGGACGGTAGCATTTGGTAGCAAAAGTAGGAACTATTTGAAATTGTTGTCGACAGTCCTTACTAGAATTAAAACAGATAACACACACTAATACAGTCGTCACAATTAACACCGGTTATCAAACAGATTCTACACACACCCAAAGTACACGGGGCTACATGAGCGCGTTGTCGCTGTCCCTAAACTAAGGAACCAACCAACAGTTCTAAAGAGAATTACTCTCCAAAGTCTGGACATTGAAAAGTCACAGTATCACTGAACATTTGAAGATGGTGGTATTTGGTAAATAAGACCAATAAACTTTCCAGTTGAGTCAGGGGTGAATGTGTAATGATTGCCCGCCTACAATGTCCCTCAGCCGAGATCGAATAACAATTTTTGTTTAATAGCTACTTCCAGACCGCAATCTAAATATTGTAAAATAGGATTATTGACGTGATCTAGTCAAGTATTACATTTTCATCTAACTACAGTGACATCCAGTCACAAATATCTGAGCTTGCAACATATTCCAGCACAATAGGCGGTGCACTCGTCCGCTAATAAAGTGCACTCAATGAGGGACGAGCTTCGAGGCGTTATATAATCTCTCCCTCTTCATCAGGGGCGTAAATCAGCCGAGAAGAACAGACACACCCTTGTTGAGGTAGTTAATTGCTAATAAAGGTCATCCTACCTCTGCATACTTCATGCGCCTTCCCCTCTCCCCATCCCTAGCCCACAAAACAAAACACACCAACCAAACCATTGCAAACAATAGCCTGAAAATCCAAACATAATCACCGCACTAAGACACAACACCCATGGCGAAAACCTGGTTCGACAACCCAACCAAGCAATAAACTAAACCAACAGCAAACACTGACACATAAGCACCCAAACTCAAACAGCGATAAAACAGAACCTGACGAGCGAACAACAACCTACAGCGCCGGCGACCAATGAAGGTCATCAGCCCTGGCGATTGCCTCACCGCCCCTCAGCTGTAAACAAGCTACCCCTCCCCACAGTAAACACGAACACAAAAATACTTCAAATGCACGAAAATATTAACACAGCACAAATAAAAACTCTGCCTAGACTTTTTTCTTGCCAGGCATAGTAAGTAAATAATTTTAAAACAAGTAGTTCCATGAAGAACTAAAGCCTATTTTCATATATCCTACTTTTGTTAATTGCCACTATTGCCTATTTTCTGGCTAATGTTTGCAATGGTTTGTTTTATGGGGTTGGGATGGGGAGGGGGAAAGGCGCATGAAGTATGCAGATGTAGGATTATTAAGTCGCGAGAGAAGACTATTTAAAACTTTCAAATTCGCTTGGCCGCCAAGTTCGTTTTGTAGTGAACCCATGTACCATAGGCCTCAAAGGGAGTCGAATCCATGTACTTTGAGAAAGGAATGAAAGAATCATACAGTTTCTAAGGGAACGGAGAGAGATTTCAAGCCAGGATTACAGCCTAACATTGTGCAAGCGCTAGGGCCAGGTGTTCCTTAGATGAGCTCATGCCTCTTGACATTTATAAGGAGCCAGTCATGGATATTATTAGAACGAGTGGAAAGTTTTGACTGTAAGACGAAGAAGCTGGACTCGGAAATTGCTCTTACGTTGCAGGAATATGGCAACCTCGCTGCTGAGTCAGAACAGGAATAATTAAATTTAACCCGTTTACGAGTATAAAAATAAGTAAACAGATACAGTACGGTGAATCATTTTGGATTAGAGATTTTTGTGTAAAGATAAACCTTGTAAAAATTGCACAGGAAAACTGCAAACGCAAGTAGACGTCATTGGGGGTTCACCGAGACCCAAGGAGTGGGAGAATAAAAAAAGAACAGCACCACCCACACAGTTGAGGACGAGAAATTAATTAATATCTCGGAAATGCACGATCGATTTCTATGGACAGGAAGATTATTTTACGTTTGGAAGACGAGCTGTCTGGAGATAAGATTTTTATAATTGTGCGACAATTAGTTCAGAAGTTGGTCACGAAAAGGACTAGGATTTTATCTTTTTTTGGCTGAAAGGTATAAAACTCCTGGCCTCACCAAGCCAATCATGCAGTCTACGAGAGCCCGTGAGGGGAACGTCACGCTGTATCAGTACATGCAGTATTAGTCCGTCCAGGGGGGCGTTACGCTGGAGCATCATAATCATCAGTCTACGAGCATTCCGTGAGCGGAAGTGCTGCACCACATCGTATACGCAGTATTCAAGAGCCCGTGAGGGGGACGTTAAGCTGTATCAGACATTGATCCAGAGCCTGTGGGAGGCTATGTTACAAGTTCACCGAGTGTAGACCAGTAACGATATAAGTACGCTACGCTGAGGGTTAGCAGTTCGAGACTTTGAAGAGTCCTAAATTATAAAGAACATTAAATATACGGACTTTAAAGCAATATCGCCAAAGTAAGACACAGCGATCAGTAGGGAACTTCGAGTTCCAGAAGAATACTAGTTCAATACAGTTACGAAGTTATAAGAACTCCAACAAATAAACGGCGTTACGTTTAGTAAAGACATTGTTAAAGACATTAAGTCCGGTAAAGGAACTAAACAGTAATTACGATCGCGAAAGATAGAAGTTCAAGCGAAAGGAACTTAGGTTCGAAACCAGAGGGAAAACGTACTCTAGTGAGAAAACGTCAAAAATATACGATAGACAGTATACGGTCCTCGAAGGGAGGCCAAGATATAGAAACTATAGGGTACGATAGACAGTATACGGTCCTCGAAGGGAGGCCAAGATATAGAAACTATAGGGTGCGATAGACCACCATATATAAATAGAGGTGATGGCAAAGTAAAAACATTTATCGCCTAGTTAAAGCAGATAAAGTAAAGCCGAGTAATAGACAATAGAAGCGGGTTTGAGAGACTGAAACCAGTAGTTTCCATTGTAGGAGAGAGAAACTTTGAACGAGTAAAATCACACGTCCAATGCAGGTCGATAGGATTCACATCAGGAATCATCAACCGCCGACAGAAATTGTCAAAATCGTTGAGATACGCCCGTGTGATAGGAGTGAAGTGTAAATATTGTAAGAAAAGAAATAAGAGTATCATTTTAAGTGTTTTAGGTAAAGTGAAAGCGTTTTTATGCACAGTGATATGTGTTATAATATGTACCAGAGTAATATTTTTTAGTGTTTTAATGTGTGTTCAAAACGGACACACCAGTGTATAAAAAAATGTTGTCAGTGTTAAATATAGTGAATATGTGTCAAGAAATTTCTGTACATAAGATGAGATTGTACAATATGGAGTAGGTCAAGAAGGTGGGCCAAAATGTCACATCAAACGAGAATAAAGGTCAGAAAGCGACCTTAAACATGTAAGTAAAGATTTTCATTATGTTTTGGTGTCGGGAAAGATTTTGTGTAAAATTCCACCGGAGTTTTGAGTAGAAGGGATGTTTTTAAATGAATAATAACTAAATAAGAACGCGATCTGAACGAAAATAAAGTTTTAAGAAATAATAAATAAGTATGTGAAATAATAAATCCTGTAGAGGAAATGCATGGAATAAAATGTCAGTATTTAATGAATGTTATAAAAGCAAGCGTGATAATAATAATTATAACAAAGATATTTACATAAAGGTAAATTTGAATTATATGAAAGAAATAGCTTTTGAGCTTTTGTAAGGAATGAAAACATGATGTGAATAACAAGGTAAAGAAATTTAAATAAAGATTAAATTGAATGATATAAAAATATAGAGCGTTGAAGCCTTAACAAATGTATAAGACATGATGTGAATGCATGTTCTTAAAAGGGGAGCGATTTATTGTCAACGGAAAGATTAATATAAGAATTGAGATATGTATCAATTGTTACTATGAAATTTATCAGTTCTTTGGAAGACATTCGGCCGTAAAGTAATGTGTAGCGTAATGTAACGCAATTAAATAAAAAGTCACGCTAGGAACGCGTAAAAGTTAAAGTACTTGGTAAGTTACTTATGGAGGGTAGTTGATTGCAGTGAATTGAGATATGTTGTAAGTCCTCTAAATTGTGACGTGGATCACGAGGCCATGTGTGTATTATTTAAAAGGGAGCTAATGTATGGTATTATTGAGCGTAGGTCCTGTAAGCTACGGCTTGACCCTAAATCGCGTTTTGTATAAGTCCTCTGATGTGGAAATGTTCCCGAGGCATGTTAAGAGATTCGAACCTAGAATCCTTTTGTTGTTAAAGCCCCTAATTATTCGTCGTAGAATGTGTATTAATCTTCCCAATCAATGAGGACCCTCTCATAATTAATAAATGCCAAGGTTACGAAATTGGTTTGTGAGCCAAAGAATATTGTTGAATGGAAATAAGTGAAGTAAAAGCCAGGTCTCTCCACAGAACTGAGAATAATGTGAAGGTTTGTTTTAAAGCATTGAAGAGAGCTGCCACCGTAGGTTAGGCAGAGAATCGCTTTCCTTGTCATAAATCACGCCCGAGTATAATGGCCTGACCCTCATCGAGCGAGGGTGGGTAAAAACCGTCTTGTAAGATGTGTTAAATACACCGTGAGTGTTTAAAGTTGTTAATGACCCGGACGTTGAACCGAGGTCCTTGTAGATTGATATTATCGCTTGCCAATTCAGATCGTAGTTTTCTTATGTGATAATGGTCTTATAAGACAAATGAATTAAATAAAATCCCTATTGTAATATTGTATGGAAAAGAAGGAATCCACGAGTTTTGTGAAGATAACTAGGTTTCGGGAGTGATCATAGTTTTTGACTTTGTCAAGTAATCTTTATAACTCTGGAGTACACAAATAGTTTTCCCGATCACCGTAGTGAATTTGCAAAACTTGAGAGAGATAGTAAATACGGAGAACATGTGATATGCCCAAATATTGAAGTGAATAATTAACATGTAATTTTAAATGTAATTATATATTTGTTTTGATGATAAGAAAGGATAAAAATAATTCTTGAGGTGTACAAAAATATGACACCATTATTATGGGAAGTATCGAGCCAAAGAAGCTCGTTGTTATTTGGAACTTTAAGATAAGTACTTTATGGAAGTGAAAATAATCGTGAATTGTTGGTTTTAAAGAAAACCATGTGTTTTAATCTAATATTTGTTTTATTTTTATGCTATTCCTTGTTCACTTTGGACAAGTAGAATGATATTGGTCAGTAGTTTATGTGTTTATTTGTTTGTAGCGCCATAATTTTTGATTAATTAAATGTGTTAAAATAGGAGTTGATTTTGTTGTTATTTTTGCAAGTGTATCCTCTATTTAATCCAAAATATGTAAGTCACAGAGTGGGAGAACTTACCGCAGCCCCGAAAAATCCCGAATTGAGCAATGCTGGCATACTGTGATTCGCATATTTCTTGCTGCAAGGGCACAGTAGTTAACCGATTTTTGAAAGTCTCATAGATGAACTTCCAGTAGTGACGTTTGTTTGCTTGGTTCTTAAGTTTAGGGGCTACGACAACGCGGTCATGTAGCCCCGTGTACTTAGGGTGTGTGTAGAATCTGTCTGATAACCGGTGTTAATTGTGATGACTGTATTAGT